>QANY01005074.1:184251-519251 GCA_003255025.1 Datisca glomerata
CAAAAGAACCATGTTTATCAAAGTTCATCTAGTTTGGGCCTAAACACGTCCCATTGGGTCTTTTAGACTTTTTGTGGAACTATAAGCACCTAAAACGACCATAACACTCCAAATCCATATCCCAAATGTTTAATGGATGTCAAAAGTCAGTTCAAGTACATGTCATGCCAAAAAGAGCCATGTTTAGTCAAGTTCATCTAGTTCAGGCCTAAAGATGTCCCATTGGGTCTTTTTGACTCCATATGGGACTAGAAGCACCTAAAACAAGCACAACACTCCAAATTCTTATCTTAGGTGTGTATTATATTTCAAAAGATAGTTCGAGTACATGCCATGCCCAAAAGATCCAAGTTTAGCCAAGTTCATCTAGTTTAGGCCTAAACACGTCCCATTGGATCTTTTTGACTCCGTATGGCACTAGAAACACTTAAAATGACTAAAAAATTCCAAATTCGTATCCCAAAAGTATATTTGATGTCAAAAGTCAGTTCGAGTACATGCCATACCCAAAAGAGCCATGTTTTGTCAAGTTCATCTAGTTTGAGGCCAAACATCTCCCATTGGGATCTTTTTGGCTCTGTAGTGCACTACAAGCATCTAAAATGAACACAACACTCCAAATTATTATCTCAAACAGGTATTGGGTGTCAAAAGACACCTCGACTACATGTCATGCCCAAAAGATCCAAGTTTAGCCTAGTTCATCAAGTTTAGGCCCAAACACGTCAGATTAGGTCTTTTTTACTCCGTATGGCACTAGAAGCACGGAAGACGAGCAAAACACTCCAAATTCTTATCCAAAACGTGTATTGGGTGTTAAAAGTCCGTTCGAGCACATGCCATGCACAAAAGATTCAAGTTTAGAGAAGTTCATCTAGTTTAGGCCTAAGCATGTCCCATTAGGCCTTTTTGACTTTGTTTGGCACTAGAAGCACCTAAAACAACCACAACAATCCAAATTCTTATCCCTAACATGTCTTTAGTGTCAAAAGTCAGTTCGAGTATGTGTCATGCCCAAAAGAGCCAAGTTCGTCTAGTTTAAGCCTAAATGCTTCCCATTGGATCTTTTTGACTCCGTAAGAAGCACCAAAAACAAACACAACACTCCAAATTCTTATCCCAATAATGTATTTGGTGTTAAAATTCACTTCGAGTACATGCCATGCCCAAAAGATTTAAGTTTAGACAAGTTCATATAAATTGGGCCTAAACACGTCCCGTTGGTTCTTTTTTGACTCCGTATGGCACTACAAGCATCTAAAAAACCATAACACCCCCAATTCTTATCCCAAACACGTATTTGGTGTCAAAATTTAGTTCGAGTACATACCATGCCCAAAAGATTCAAGTTTAGCCAAGTTCGTCTAGTTTAGACTTAAACACGACCCATTGGGTCTTTTTGACTCTGTATGGTGCTAGAAGCACCTAAAAGGACAACAAATCTCCACATTCCTATCCCAAACCTGTATTGGGTGTGAAAAGTCAGTTCGAGTACGTGCGAGGCCCAAAACAACGATGTTTAGCCAAGTTCATCTAGTTTGGTCATAAACACGTCCCATTGGGTAATTTTTACTCAGTATGGCACGATAAGCTGCTAAAATGACTAGAACACTCAAAATTCTTATCCCAAATGTGTAATGGTTGTCAAAAGTCATTTTGAACACATGCCATGCCGGCTGTAGTGGTGAACCTCTCTTTCTAGGGAGAGAAGCTCTGACCTCTCTCTATAACTTCATCTTCCTCACGGGTTCCTCCTCCTTTGGGCGGAGGATCCTCCTTTCTTTAGCTCTGAAATGGTTAATGATGGTTACTTTCAAGATCACCAAGCCTCTATTTCGTCTTCTCTAGAGATATCTATTACTTTTCAAGTTACAAATGGAGATTATTTAGCTCAAAGTGTGCAAAAAAGTGTTCAAGCTAGCAATGCTAGTGATGTCCTTGTTCTAGCCTTTAATGCGTTTAAAGCTTCACATGCTAGCATTAGTGGCCTAGATGGTGTAAACCCAGCTTCCTTGGGAGTGGCAAACTACAAGAGACTCCTAAACATCTTAGATCATAAAGAAGAATCTCCAAAGGTAAAAAATATGATTAATCTACCATTAAATGATAATAGTTTGATTTTAGCGCCTCAAGAAACACATTGAGCTCCATTCCCTCTTACGGAGAAGCTCCACCAATTTGCTCGCCAGCCACTATCCAAAGGAGGAGCACGGCGGGCTGAGGTGAGGTGAGGTAATGTTATGCAATTTACACACAAGACAAAGGAAGGAGGATCCCTAACAAACAAAAGCTTGCCAACTCAGCTCCTATTTCCAAAAATGGCCGTTTGAGCTCAAGTCAAAGTGACAAGCTGGCCGTACGGGACAAGTCAACGCCAAAAGAGGAGAAAGGACACTCCTTGCAAGGTGCCTCTCTTCTTGATATGCCTCCTTCCTTCATTAATATTTGTACATCATCATTTAATACTTGTACTATCCAGTGACACTTCACATGGGTCCAAAAGTAAGCCAAGTATACAAACCCACATGCAGCCCTTTTCACGGAAAAAGGGCAAGCTTTTTCACCTTTGACCTTGTCCTCTCCCTCCCCCCTCACTTACAACGTACTATAATCCATGCTAAGTGTACATCAGCATTAAATGAGCTTACTTGAGTTGATAATAGTCTTAGTTTGGACAATGTTATCACAAGACCAAAGTCAGCATGTGCCAATGAAGTACGTGACATGCAGCCCGAATTTAAGGAGAAAGGATGATTACGACAACCTTTAAGCTTGTCCTTTGCCTCGGTCCCACCCCTGCATATGTAGCATCCACGTCAACATTTAACGAGGGTACACCATCAACCTATGAATGTGAGGGTAAGGTACAAATTGTACAAAATGAGGGAAAAGGACAGCTCGTACAAGACAAGCAACCTAATCTCATGAGTCAAGGTCAACTCGTACAAAATATGGAGGTGTGCTCTAAGGAAAAAGGACACTTCCCACATACCATTATGCATTTGAATTGTCCCTCATCCGTGCCCAACTCAACAAGCTGAGGGAGTTAAAGTTGCTTCTTTAGGAACTTCTATCTACACTATACCTATTGTCAACCTCAATGAAAAAAAGAATACACCAAGTGATAGTGAGAACACACCAAAGTCAAAGGCTTCATCCCCCACGGCACCTAGACCCCATGTTTATCTCTTTCATTCCTATGACCAAGTGGTGGAGGAGCTTGAATTATATGTTTTCACTCAAGGTGTTAGGAGAAATTGTGGGTATTATCCTGACCAAGCTGACCTATTCTCCAAACCTAAACCAAATGAGAGTTTAGAATATAACAAGGTGTATAAAACACTTTGTGAAGCATCTAAGGAACCTACGAGGCAAGATGGCACTTGGGCTCAAAAGGTCAAAAAGAATGAAAGACACAGGTTAAGGTTAGCTCATGAAATACAGCCATCTTTGAACCTAGGATTATCACGGTTATTCTCTCGGGCAGTGAGACTAGAAGTAGTTTTACCAAATGGGATTGTTGCTTGGTGGGTTATTTCATTGGAAAAACAGCCCCCTCTCCACCTCGTAAAGAAGCTAGCACATCAATTTGGGAAAATAGAGGTTTGGTGGACGTTAGAGTGAGCAAGGGATTGTTCTACTTCAGTTTTAACTCAATTGAGGAAATGAAAATATTTAATGAAGATGGCCCTTGGCACTTACTTGGGAAACCTTTAGTACTCAAATCATGACAACCCAACATAGTGTTTGCTAAGGATAGAGTTGACACATACATATTTGGGTTAAACTTTGGAATGTTCCAGTCAAACTTTGGTCGGAAGAGGCCCTTGGACATATTGCGAGTTCCGTGGGAAAACCGCTTTATACCAATTCCCCTACAGCCAAAGATGTGAGAAAGGACTATCCTAGAATCTGTGTTGAAATTAGTGTCCAAACTTGGTTGGTTGACCATTTTAGTGTCGACTTAGGAATTGAGGGTTGGAATCCTATATTTGTGAAAGTTGACTATGGGGGTCTTCTCCCTAAGAGATGTCACAAGTGCTCCGTCTTTGGTCACAATTATGACTATGTTCCCATTCTGAAACCACATTACCCTCCACCTCCCAATTTTCAACCCACCTCTCCTAAATCTCCTTCTCGTCCCCCTACACCTAAATCACCAGTGACCCCAATTCATTCCCCTTCTGATACCCACTCCAAACTCTATCCTTGACTCTCCCATTCACTGACCACCCAGTGCCAAACCACCTGAGGAGCAATAGACAGTGGTCACCTCTAAACATAATAGGAGAAAGATCTCTCACCTTGTAATCCTTGAACCATTACATCACTTTCCTACAAATGAAATGGCCAGATTACCTCCTTTGGAAGAAGGAGGGATTATTTCTCCAATACAAATTGAACCTCCCCTTCCGATCAGAATTGAGAAACCTGAGCTTGCTATGATTCCCTTGTTGGATGAGGAAGAAATTGTCACCCCACTTCAAGATGAGCCTATCCAATCTGATAAAAAAAAAGAACCTGAATTACGTGATCCAAATTTGGTCTCCCCTATCCCTTTAGGCCTCCCTCTTATCTCCTCTTCCAGCTCTGGTAAGAAAAAGAGTAAGAAGAAGAAGAAAGGCAAGATTAACCTCACTCCTCACCCAGCAAAAAATGGTGTGCAATTGAAACCTATCAAGGGTGTGACCCCTACCTCATAATGATTAATATAACCACTTGGAAAATAATAGAACTTAATGGTTTCCTTAAACAAGTTGATGTGAGAAAATTATGTAGGGATTTCAACCTTTCTGTGTGTTCAGTTATTGAGACTAAGGTTAAGTGTGATAACTTTAGTGGTATTGCTAGTAATGTGTTCCCTAATTGGGGAGTGTATTGCCAATTATGCATCCTCTTAGAGTGGTAGAATTTAGGTTGTCTAATACTCAGCTATTGTCAACCTTACCGTACTCAGCTCCTCAACTCAAGACATATTTTGCAAGGTTTGCATACTAAATTCTAATACAGACTGCTTTGTCACCTTTGTGTATGCTTCCAATGATATGGGTGATAGGAGGGATCTTTGTGCATCCCTTGAAACACAACACATTATTTGCTCATCTTCACCTTGGCTTATTTTGGGGGCTTCAACATGATTAGGAATCCTAATGAAAAAATAGGAGGGGTTGTAGGATGGCTTCAATGTCTATACAACATTGAGGTGGAAGAGCTTGCCTATTGTGGATGCCAATTCTCTTGGTCAAATAAGCACTAAGATGGTACATTCACTAGCTTTGCGTTCGTGTGTTCTTGGTAGAATATAGAATTTCAACTTATTAAGGGAGTGATCAACCTTGTGGCATCTCAAGATTGGGGTTTTAAGTAATTAGTTTTCCTTAGGGTTGTAATCTGATCAAATTTGATTTGTTCATAGCTTCCGATTTGCTTCTTATTCGTTGATCCAAGGGTTCCTAGGGCAGGACTCCAAGTGGGTTTGTATCACTACCTATGGCACTATAAGCACCTAAAATGACCAAAACACTCCAAATTCTTATGTACTACATTTACATACTATCGTTCAATGAACAAATAAGTAGAATACGATTCTCCATAATATTGACAAACATTCAAAACAACTAATAAGCAAATGACAACATGGTTCTTTTTCACGACAGGATAAATAATAACAAATTACAATTGTTTATGTACTACATTTATATACACAGGAGAAAAAGCTAAAGCTTAGTTTTCAATTACTTCAAAAACTTGATAATCTAATAATTCCATCACATTTATTGGTTCTGAAATGATCCAAAATAATTTAATTTATCATCATTTTAAACAAAGACCTTTTACCAGTGTATTAGTGGTGGTAAGTCAACGCATTTCATTCCTAATAGATAACACTTGTATACAATATCTTATACCATTAGCTGAAATAACATGTTCCACTAATAATCTCAATACACTGCTTGGGGACGTGAAGCTTCTACTTAAAAAGGTTGCGAATACATTAGAAAGATAGCTTCCAGCACCATGGATATACATTTTGTCTTAGCAACTATCAACAACATGACCAACTGAATGCGACAATTTGACACGTCATAATGCAAGCTCATAAAAGGTTTCCTTTTCAACTAAAAAATGGAATTAGAATATAAAAGTGTACCTGATCATGTACAGGCCCTACATGAGCGTAATTTATAGGCACATGTGCAATGTCGTCAAAGAAGTCCATCAAGCTTTCAGTAACAGTGTAAGGAAAGCCAATGTCTATGTAACGTATGTTATTGCCATTCATTTTGAGCCACTATTTATCTTTGAATCAACTAAAATGGAGTTGACGTTTATCTTTGGACTGCAAAATGACTGGAAGATATAATAAACACAAATATTATTGAATACAGGTAAGAAATTTTTCTATAGTAAAGATTGAATATCAACTAGACTACAAAATAAGGATGTGCCTTATCATGGCATTGTAGAAGAAATACCATCTTCGACCTTATGGTTTGACATGGAATAAACTAGTACGTGTAGGCACTGAAAGAAGGGCCAAGATGAACCACTATTTAAAAATAAGGATTTAACTAACCGCTACCTCCTTTTGCAGCTTGACTGATGAATGCAATGCTATAAACCTCAAGATAAACACAGCATACCATAATTTGCATAATTTTTCCTTCAAAACATTTGACAACTAACACATCACTTAACCAAAAGCATGTGTAAATATACCCAGCTAAATAAAATTAATGCCTTCATATCGTCTTTTGTGTCTATTAATTAATATTTCTAAAGATGAGATCTCAAGATAGATGAAAAAAGACAAGTGGGAAGATATCAAACTTATAAAACATTAAAGGGCAGTATACACTAGAAGAGGAATAGACTTTTCGAAGAAGGACTTGTGTGATTTCCTATGATTTCATGGAAAACCATGAGCAAAAACATGGAAGATTTAGTGACAACTTTTAGCATCACAGCATAATAAACTTAGACATAATTAAAGGCTTTCAATTTCTTTGCATCTCTCAAGTAATTGATTTATCATTTGTTCTCACTTAGCATGTCATAAACAATCATTAGAAGTAGTGAAATATACATGAGTACCAAAAGCTGAGAACAGTGATAAGCGCCACTATATGCCATGGCAAGACTCTCGCTGTTAACCATTTTTCCTATAAATAAATAAAAGCATGGTATGGTAAGATTACAGTAATACATGCCACTGTGAAGACGCTAAAACCACCTTTGGCCTTATTGATGTTATCATAAGCAGGCTCTGGAGTCATTTGCTTGCGTTGTACCCACATAGAACAACAAGCCAAGAGAATAGGTAATGGATGTCTAACCTATGATTTAAAGAAATTCGAGTAAGCTCCTTCAGAACCTACATAGAACAACAATCCAAGAGAACAACCTATGGAATCATCTTCTTGTACAGTCTCATACATATAAACTTCAGCTAACCTCAAAGCTTACATAAACATAGGGTCTGTGGTCAACTAACAATTAAAGGTTAAAGGTTCAAACAAAAATCAGACACTTGCATGCCCAACAAATGGGAACACAAACTCAAATTAACTCAAATGAGACTCAAAAATTACAAAAATCACAAAAATCAAACAAGAATTTTGACAATGAAACCTTTACCTTTGGTTCTGAGCTCTGAAATCAAAGTATGAGGTAATGAAGCCCTTACCCTTGCATGTTTGTAAAAGATAGCATATAGGCATTTGGGTATTATAGGAACCATATAGTAATGTACCTGATTTACAAAACCATATAAGACCTAGAGGATTTGCCGTGATTCTTTTTGAAATTTTCTCTCTATCCAAACATACAAAAAACTAGCTCAAATGATTAAAGAGAGCAAGCAAAAAGCTGAGACAAATGAAGAATCATCCATCTGGCCGCTATTTATTGCAAAACTTTTCCAGAAAAATAATGAGGGTGAATCCAATTTAAATGAAGAGAAGAAAATTTAAAGCATAACAAGAGGATTAGGGATTTACCCAAAACGGAGAGAATTTGAGACATGATGAAGTTCATGCTAGTAATAAGAAACCATAGAGTTATTATTCCTTTTCTACACCACCACAATATATAATAATTATAAACTGAAGATACTGCAACCATAATATAAATTTATAGGTTTTAATATTTGTTGATATTTGGATAGCTTGCTTCTATGCTCCTAATAGATACAATAATAAAAGAGGAAAGTCATGAATGAAGATGGAATTAGTAAGTACATGTCCCTGCATTAGCTGATGCTACTGATCTTGGGTCATAGAATAGGCTTGTGTTTGGGACATTCTATAGTAGGGTTCCTTGAGATCAAGTTTTCATGATGATGCCTGAACTTCCTTGCTCAGCACCGAACCAAAATATCTTTAACCTCTCAAGCCCTAGTTCATTCCCTGTTGTTCAACAAGAGAGAGAAGATGATCGAGAGAGAGAGAGAGAGAGAGAGAGAGAGAGAGAGTGAGAGTGAGAGAGAGAGGCAAGCTAATCGATGAGGCTCTACTCTCTCTCTTTTTTTACGAAGGCCTAGCCCTAGGTTGTGGGTTTGTATGTTGAGAGGGAGAAGTTGCGAGAGAGAAGGGTCATTGAGAGAATGGTTCTAATTAATGGTTGTGTATTTTGATCGAGAGACAAGCAAATCGCGATGGGTATCGAAAAAGAAATCAAATCGTGATGGGTATTGACAAAGAAAGCAAATCGACATGGGTATCGACAGAGAAGGAAAATCATGACGAGAGAGATGGTTTTGTTTGTGTTTTGTTTTTTGAGAGGGAGAGAAGGCAATAGTGAGGGTAAAGAGGGTTGATTTGTTTGTGTTTTGTATTTTAGAGAGAGAAAGCACATTTTCAGTCCCGCTTCTAATTTTCACTCAGTCCTACTTCTATTTTGCCCCTACCGCTTTTTTTTTAACTCTTGACATGAATAAATTTTACTTGATTTTTAGTTCTTATATTGTTTCTTGTTTTTAACAAGAGAAGAATGAAACTCTTGTATTTTATTCCTGTAGAAGGCTATATTTCTCGTATAGAAGGCTATATTTCTCGTAGTGATTTCCAACAGTGTGTTCTCAGGAAATATGAGCTTAAGATGGAAACCCTCTTAATTTTCACATCTCAAGAAATAGGGTTTCCATCTTAAGCTCTAGCATTGACTGTTTTGTCACCTTCGTCTATGCTTCTAATGATTGGTCCTCTAGGAGGGACCTGTGGGCTTCCCTTGAAACATAATACTCAGCTTGCTCATCTTCTCCTTGGCTTCTTTTGGGGGAATTTAATGTGATTAGGAATCCCAATGAGAAGGTTGGGGGGAGAGAAGGATGGAATGAGGGTATATATGAATTTAATGACCGCCTTTAAAATATTGAGGTGGAAGATCTTGTTTATTCTGGATGTCAATTCTCTTGGTCTAATAAACGCCAACATGGTACCTTCACCATGTGTAAGTTGGATAGAGCTCTAGTAAACACTCACTAGGTTGATTCCTTCCCGAATGTGCAATGTCAGTTTCCACCATATGGCATCTCTGATCATAGCCACATAGTTATCCAAATGGATTCAAATAAGCTCAAACCGAAGACAACTTTCTGATTCTTTAACTTTTGGATGGATAGGCAAGGCTTCTGGGGGATAGTTGAGCAAGCATGGGGGACTCAAGTGACTGGTTCTTCTATGTTCCAAGTTAGTAAGAAGCTCAAAGATGTGAAAATGGCCTTAAAGGAATTTAACAAATAGTTTTGCATTGACCTACCTTCTAGGAACAAACTCGCTAGGGCTAAGCTTGACCAAATCCAGGTTGAGTTAGCTTCTGACCCTGCTAATGCAGCTCTGATTGGCCAAGAGAAGCTTGCAAACAATGAATATATCGAGCTCAGACATGCTGAAGAAAGCTTCTGCAAGTAGAAATCAATAGTTCAAAGGCTAAATCTTGGAGACCAAGACTCTTCTTTCTTCTTCCAAAACATGAAAAAGAGAAGAATCAGGTCAAGAATTACACACTTGCTACACCAATGTTCAACCATTTCTGATCCTAAGGAGGTGAAAACCCACATCTTGCAATACTACGTTGATCTTTTGGTAACCCTTAACCCTCCTTGAGATATCAATTCTAATATTTTTGAAAGGGCTCTCCCAAATAAACTAAATGATTCCCAAGGAAACCTTTTGACATCAACTGTCACTGATAAGGAAATCAAGAAAACTATTTACAGTATGGGTAGTGATAAAGCCCCATGACCTAATGGGTTCCTAGCTAGCTTCTTGAAAAAAGCTTGGCACATTGTAAGATGTGATGTGACCTAAGCTATCTTTGAGTTCTTTCAGACAGGGGAACTCTTGAAAGAAGCCAATTCTACAACAATTTCCCTCATTCCTAAGATCCCAAACCCCACTTCAGTTGGTGACTTTAGATCCATTTCTTGCTGTAGTGTCATCTACAATGGAATTACAAAGATTCTCACTGAAAGAATGAAGCCCTTACTCCCAAATCTCATAACTTAGAATTAAAGTGCTTTCCTTCCAGCAAGAAGGATAGCTGACAATATCTTCCTCTCACAAGAACTTCTTAGGAGCTACCATAGATCTTTGGGAATGCCAAGGCGTGCATTAAAAGTGGGTTTAAAGAAAGCATATGACAATGTTAATTGGGTTTTAATTGGCAAAGCACTAAAATGCCTCAATTTCCCAGATCTCTTCATCTATTGGATAATGGAGTGAATCTCCTCTCCTTCCTACTCTATTATGATTAATTGGAAGCTACATGGTTACTTCAGAGGAGCCTAGGGTATTAGGCAAGGGTACCCCCATCTCTCCCTTACCTATTTTTTATTCTGATGGAAGTTATTACTGACTTATTACATATTGCAGCTTCCTTTTCTGAATTTCAGTACCATTGAAGGTGCGAGAAGCTAAAAATTGTGAATCTTTGCTTTGCTGATAACTTTCTTATACTTTGCAAAGGGAATAATGAGTGAGTACAAACCATTCAAGACACTTTGGAGAACTTTCAATGCATCTCAGGTCTCCAACCCAACAAGCAAAAGAGCCAAATCTTCCTTTCAGGAGTCTAAGAGGAACATATAGCTAACATTCTGGCTATTCTGGGCTTCCCCAAAGGACAATTGCCAATGAGATACTTAGGAATTCCCTTGATCACTTGAAAGTTATGCAAAAGTGACTACGACCCACTACTTGACAGAATTACAAAAAGAATCAGATCATGAGATTCCAAGTTCCTTAGTTATGCAGGGAGATTTTTTTTTTGGTAAACAAATTGTATAAAACAAAAGATACTTACACATGTACAAGGGGCATACCCCAGGAAATACAAAATTAGAGCCTGATTAGAGGCTTAAGATCTGCACGCAAATTAAACTGGTAATATGTAAAGTACTGAAATTAGATATCAATACTTCATAAGATAGCCAAGGTTTACAAAATGCTTGGGTTAAGACCCCTTCTATCCACTAAACGTAGATTAGTATCATTAATGCCAAAACACTTCAAATCCCAAAGCCTTAATCTGACTAATTGTGAAATAGCTTCAGTTAGGATCTTGGAATCTCTGATTTTGCCTTCAAAAATCCTTGCATTTCTCTCTCCATATATAATAGATGAAGGAAGTAAAAGCTAGCTTAACTAGGACTCCTCTGAGTGACTTCCCTTTTCCATTAGCTAGCATCCAATCTACAAACTGATCCCAATCCCTAACCTGGTAGTGTAGATCACATTTGTTCATAAGTGTGGCCCATACTCTAGCTGAATAACAACAATTGACAAAAAGATGCTCATGTGTCTCCTGGTAGCCAACACAACACACACAATCAGAACAAAACCCTGGTGTTTGGTCCCATTGTGCAACCTTATCTCTAGTGGAAAGTTTGTTTCTCAAAGCCAACCAAGAGATAAAGCTACACCTTGGGATGTGTTTAGAGAACCATATCACCTTTGCCCACTTAACCGGTTGTCTTGTAGGGGACAAGGCCTTATAGGTTAGACATAGGGAGAAATCTCC
Source organism: Datisca glomerata (assembly GCA_003255025.1). Lineage (NCBI taxonomy): Eukaryota > Viridiplantae > Streptophyta > Magnoliopsida > Cucurbitales > Datiscaceae > Datisca > Datisca glomerata. The sequence continues at coordinate 196,273 of QANY01005074.1, forward strand.
ATTCTGACTTGAACTCCATTTCCAAACATCTTGTCGTTGAGCTTGGGGAGGAGGAATTGGAACACTTCTAATATCAAGAAACTCAAAGGTGTTTGAAGTTGGCCAATGCCATTGATTGCCTTGAATGACAACACTCACCATAGGGTCCATAGTCCAAGAAGTTAATGACAAAAGTCTTTGCCCAAATCTGGCCCAAAGGACACCAAGAAGATGCCAATTATATGTAAGAAGCTTCACAGTAGTACCATCTCCAATAGTTATAGAGCAAAAGGGCAGAAAGTTGCTCCTGAGCTTGAGAAGCTTTCTCCAAACCCAAGATGGGTTAGAAGGAATGGAAACCAAGAAAATTGAACTCTTTCTGATTAGGTATGTTTGACACCAATCTTTCCAAAGTGATATTTTAGAAGGGAGTAGCAAGAACCATAAGTGTTTGGCTATAGCAACTTCATTAGCTAGAACCAAATCCCTAAGGCCCAACCCTTCTTGTACCTTGTCAAAACATAGGTCTGCAAAGCTACCTTGGCCCTAGAAGCTTTAGTATCTTGGCCATTCCATAGAAAATTTCTTACCAAGCATTGGACTGTCTTCACCACTTTTTTAGGGAGAATGAAGAGACCACTCCAAAGGTTGACCATAGCCATAAGGACAGTCTTGATAAGTCAGTCTTAATGGTTATGTTCCAATTCCAGGCAGGGCTCTTCATCCTGCTAAAGAAAGTGGTAAAAAAGGTTCAACACACTCTTAGGAACTACTTGTGGAATGGTGAAGAATAGCTTCTATAGGTAATGGTAGGGAAATTAATCTCTTAACAGACTCTTAACACCCTTAGGCCCTTTACTGTCCAAATTTGGGCAAAGAATTTTGTCAGGTAGTGCATGGCAACTTGACTCCAAGGTAAGTGACATCATTCTGAATGGACATTGGCAATGGCCAAAAACTAATATAGTGGAGCTTCTAGAATTAAGAAATATACAACTTCCATTACCTCAAATGAATAGACCTAATTCTTGGATTTTGACTCCTAGCCTAAGTGGATCTTTCTCTTCACATACTTATAACATTTTGGCTAACCCGAAGGAGAAGGTTAGGTGGGAAAGATTACTTTAGTTTAAGGATAGCATCCCGAGGTGTAGCTCTATCTCCTGGCTTTCTATCCTTCACAAACTCACCACTAGGGACAAAATTGATCTTTGGAGTCGTCCTTCAGTTGGAAGCATGCTAGACTATGTCTTCTGTGTAGGTCATGCTGAATCTCACTCCCACCTGTTCATTGATTGTGATTATGCCAAGACAATTTGGGGCTCCCTAATGAAGAAATGTGAATTGACTTTTAGAGTTTCTAATTGGACACAATTAATCTCTTGGTTACTTGTTTGGAGTGAAAGGAAATATCTGAGAGCTTGCTTAGTTAAGATCATCTTCTCCTCTTTTGTGTACTTCATTTGGAGAGAAAGAAATTCTAGAATCTTCAAAGGAAAAATGAGGGATAGGCCAATCATATGAAGCTTACCAAAGATAATGTGAGAGGAATACTCCTTTATGCTCGGGGCTTTAAAAAAGACAGTTTGGGGCTCTCCTTAATGGATGCATGGGAGCTCCAACCTAGTATTTTTTTTATTTAGGTTTATTAGGTATGGTATTGAAATGGGCTATAATAAAGCCCCCACCCCGTCCACTCCCCCCTCCCCCACCCCCACACTTTTATTTCCCTTTCTCCATTCCCTCCCACCTTAGTAACATCACTGCATTTGCTTAGGGCTCCAGTTTGGTGCTGCTTTGTATTGTTTTACAATGGATCTATTTTCTATCCTGGTTTCTATCTTGATACTCTCTACGCATGCTCTCTCCTTTTCTATCTTTGGGGTTTTCCCCCACCATTGCTACATTGCTGCAGTTCATGTAGAGCTACCTTTAGAGCTACTTTGTGTTTGTTTTGCAATGGCTGTGGTTTTTTTGTAGGTGCTAGGGCTTTCTGCTCACTCATATGGTCTCTCGGGTTCAGACAGCTTGCTTGCTTCCAAAGATGACCATTATGCTCATGATTTGTTTCCTATACTATTCTTCTTGCTTCTTTTACTTGTAATTGGCATATGTTCAAGGTGATGCTTTGTGTTTTGTTTTGCAATGGCACTGGTTTTTGTAGGTGTTGAATATCTCCAAGCTGTAGGTTTCCTTTATTGTAAGGAACCCCCTCATTTTGTAAGGCTAATCTGGCTTCTTAAATAGACATTCAGCCCTAGTTAGAGTGTGGAGCTTCTTGGTTTCCAAGGTGGCAGATTTTAGAGTTAACCTAGGTTGACCAAGTTTGATACTATAGACTCACTTGTAATTGCTTATAGTTTAGATATAGGTTTTGTTTGCTAGGGTATGTCCATTCTATTTGTGTAACTACCTTTTTTGGTATATATATTTTTTATTTACAAAAAAAAAATGTTTGGGAAAAGAATTTGGAGTGTAGTGGTCGTTTTAGGTGCTTCTAGTTCTATACGGAGTCAAAAAGACCAAATGAGACGTGTTTAGACTCAAACTAGATGAACTTGGCTAAACTTGGATCTTTTGGGCATGGACTGCACTCGAACTGACTTTTCAAACCAAATACACATTCGGGATAAGAATTTGGAGTGTTGTGGTCCTTTTAGCAGCTTCTAGTGCCATATGGAGTCAAAAAGACACAATGAGACATGTTTACGCCCAAACTAGATGAACTTTGCTAAACATGGCTCTTTTGGAAATGGCTTGTGCTCGAAATGACTTTTGAAAATACACATTTGGGATAAGAACTTCGAATGTTTTGGTCATTTTAGCAGCTTCTAGTGCTATACTAAGTAAAAAAACCCAATGGGACGTGTGTAGGATCAACTTGATGAACTTGGCTAAACATGGCTGTTTTGGGCCTGGCACTTACTCGAACTGACTTTTGACACCCAATACATGTTCGGAATAGGAATTTGGAGATTTGTGGTCCTTTTAAGTGCTTCTAGCGCCATACAAAGTCAAAACGATCCAATGGGTCATGTTTAGTCCCAAACTAGACGAACTTAGCTTAACTTGGATATTTTTGGCAAGATACTTAAACTGACTTTTGACACCAAATACACGTTTAGGATATGAATTAGGGGTGTTGTAGTTTTTTAGGTGCTTCTAGTGGAGTCAAAAAGACCTAGTGTGATGTGTTTGGACCCAAACTAGATGAACTTGGCTAAACTTGGATCTTTTGGGCTTGGATCTTTTGGGCATGTCATGTACTCAAAGTGACTTTTGACACCAAATACACATTTGGGATAATAATTGGGAGTGTTGTGTTTGTTTAAGGTGCTTCTTAAGAAGTCAAAAAGATCCAATGCGAAGCATTTAGGCCCAAACTAGATGAAGTTGGCCAAACTTGGCTCTTTTGGGCATGTCATGTACTCGAACTGATTTTTGACACTCAAGACACGTTTGGGATAAGAATTTGGAGTGTTGTCATCCTTTAGGTGCTTCTAGTGCTATACTGAGTGAAAAAGATCCAATGGGACGTGTTTAGGCCTAAACTAGATGAACTTCTCAAAATTTGGATCTTTTGGGCATAGCATGTGCTCGAACTGATTTGTAACACCCAGTACATGTTTGGGATTAGCATTTGGAGTGTTGTGTTTGTTTTAGGTACTTCAAGTGCCATACAAAGTCAAAAAGACCCAATGGGACATGTTTAGGCCTAAACTATATGAACTAGGTTAAATTTGGATCTTTTGGGCATGACATGTACTTGAACTGACTTTTGACACCCAATAAACATTTTTTTTTTGTAAATGAATAATATTAACCAAAAGAAAATTACAAATTTAGAAGGGACATACCCCAGCCAAAAAACCTATTTATAAACTATTAAGCATTTTACAAGTGAGTCTAATATCAACTTTGGTCAAGCAAGGTCCACACCAAAATAAGCAACCTGGGGAAACCAAAAAGCTACAAAATTTGACTAAGGCCTAAGGCTATATGAATAGTTGTCGGCTTAGCGTTACAAAACAAGGATCTCAATATCTTATCAAAGCACAAATCTAGATTTGGCTTTATCGGGTAGCCTAACAAAAGAGTGCAAACAGTTTGCATGAAGATAAGCTCGGAGGTCCATATGCAGGCTGCAAGGTGATACTTTAGTAGTAATGGCCAGTGAGATGCCGTCAGTAGGAGCTGGATCACCTGCAAAACAACAGAGCCATAGCAAAATAAACATAAAGTAGCACCTAGGATGCTCAAGGTGAAATGGACCAATGTAGCACTAAGTGGTTAGCACCAAACTAGCATAGTGTGAAGTAACACCAAAAGACTGAAAATTCAAAATTCAAACAATTAAAGTAGTGAAGGGCCTCTATAGCATAGAGCCCTATAAATTACACAGAATTACAAGGAAAACAAATGATTCAATAAAGAAATAAAGCTGAGGATGATGGTCTTCTTTGAAGGTGAGATCCAAGGCCGAGAAATCATATGGGTGAGCAGAGAATCCCTATCACCTGTAAAACAACCATTTCCATTACAAAAGAAACACTAAGCAGCTCCTAGGAAGCTCAAAGTGGACTGCAGCAATGCAGCAACGGTGAGGAAAAGCCCAACTACACATGATAGTATGCATAACAAAAGGAAACCAGAGCCATTGCAAAACAATACTTAGCAGCCCCAGACTGGGTCACTAGGTAAATGTAGCAATGTAGCTAAGGTGAGGGGAAGAGGGGAGGGGGGGGCTTTAGTCAAATATAGTAGGTTGGAGCTCCCAAGCAACCATAAGGGAGAGCCCCAAGTTGTCTTCTCTAAAACCTTTGGCATAGAAAAATCTTCAATCTAACATTATCTTTGATGAGCTTATTCTCAATAGTTGACCTATCCTTCATCTTCCCCTAAAAAATACTAGAATTTCTCTCTCTAAATGAGGAGAAAATGATTTGCATTAAGCAAGCTCTCAAAGACTTCCCTTTACTATAAGAGATCAATTTTGTCCAGTTTGATGCTCTACGGGTTAGTTCACATTCGCTCATTAGGGAGTCCCAGACTATTTTGGCATATTCGCATTCAATGAAGAGGTGTGAGTGGGATTCAGCATGACCCACACAAAACACACAATCTAGCATACTACCAGCTGGAGGGTGGTTACAAAAAGCAATTTTATCCCAAGTAGTTAGTTTATGAAAGATAGCAAGCCAAGAGATGAAACTACATCATGGGATACTATATTTGAACCATAGAAGTCGTGCCCATCTTACCTTTTCCTTTTGCGTGGCCAAAATCTTATAGGTGTGAGAGGAGGAAAAGGATCCATACGGGCTAGGGGCCCAAATCTAAGAGTCAGGTCTAGTTATTTAAGGTAATGGGAGTTGGATATTCCTAAGTTCTAAAAGCTCCACTGTATTGGTTGTAGGCCAGTGCCATTGTCCATTAAAAATAATATCACTTACTTTGGATTCGAGTTTCCATGCACTACTTGAAAAGCTTCTCTGTCCAAATTTGGGCAACAAAGGACCTAATGAGTACCAAGGGTCAGTTAAGAGATTGATGCCCTACCATTACCTATGAAGGCTTTGCAAAATGGTAGGATTTTACTCCTAAGCTTGAGAATCTTTCTCCAAACCCAAGATGGGTTTGAAGGGATTGAAGCTATGAATATGAAATTTTTTCTTAGAAGATATATTTGGCACCAGTTTTTCCATAATGAGATCTTCGATATCACGATAAAAAACCATAAGTGCTTTGCCATTGCCACCTCATATGCTAATACCAGCTCCTTACGTCCTAGACCTCCAAGGGCCTTATCACACAAATATCAACCCAAGCCACCTTGGCACCAGTATGCTTACTCTCTTCCCCATTCCACAAGTAATTCCTGAAAGTGTCTTGGACCTTTTTTACCACTTTCTTTGGTAAAATGAAGAGCCCGTCCCAAAATTGGAACATTGCCATCAACATTGATTTAATGAGTTGTAATCTCCTTGCATAGTTAAGAAATTTGGAGTCCCAAGATCCTATTCTCTCTGTAATCCTATTGACTAGAGTGTCACAGTCAGTTTTGCCTAATTTTGAGGTGATCAAGGGCATTCCCAAATATCTCATTAGGAATTATCCTAAAGGAAAGTCCCATATAGATAGAATATCAACTATGTGCTCCTCTTGGACTCTTGAAAGGAATATTTGGCTCTTTAGCTTGTTAGGTTGGAGACCTGAAATGCATTGAAAGAGCTGTAAATTGTCTTTAATGGTTTGTACTAACTCCTTAGTCACTTTTTAGAGTATAAGCAAATCATCGGCAAAGCAAAGGTTCACAATTTTTAGCTTCTCACATCTTCAATGGTACTGAAACTCAGCATGTGAAGCTGCAAATTTTAGTAAGCCACTAAGGACCCCCATGATAATAGAAAATAACTAGGGGGAGATGGGGACCCATTGCCTAATACCTGTGGCTCCTCTGAAATAGCCATGAAGCTCCTCATTTATCTTAATAGAGTAAGAAGGAGAGGAGATGCACTCCATAATCTAGGAGATGAAGTGATCTGGGAAATTAAGGCATTGTAGAGCTTTACCAATTAACACCTAATTCACATTGTCATATGCTATCTTTAATTCTACTTTTAATGCACACTTTTTCATTCCCAAATATTTATGATAGCTGTGAGAGAAAGATACTGTCAGCCATCCTTCTTTCTGGGATGAAAGTACTTTGATTCTGATTTATAAGATTAAGGAGCAATGGCTTCATTCTTTTAGTGAGGATCTTGGTAATGCATTTGTGAATGACATTACAGCATGAAATGGGTCTAAAGTCACCAACAGAAGTGGGATTTGGGACCTTAGGAATGAGGGAGATTGTTGTAGAGTTGGCTTCTTTCAAGAGGTTCCCTGTCTGAATGAACTCCAAGATAGCTTGTGTAACATCACACCCTACAATATGCAAATCTTTTTTATGAAGCTGGTTGGAAATCCATAAGGGCCTGGGGCTTTGTCACTTCCCATTCTTAAGATAGTACTTTTGACCTCCTCAGTAGTGATAGGTGATATCAAATTGTTGCCTTGAGAGTTATCTAGTTTATTAGGGAGAACCATTTCCAATATGCTCCAATTGATATCTGGAGGTGAGTTTGGGGTAACCCAAAAGGTCTAAATAGTATTGCAAGATGTGGTCCTTAACCTTCTTATGGTCAGAAATGGTTGATCCCTGGTGTGTTAGATGTGTAATCCTTGATCTGATTCTTCTCTTTTTCATATTCTAAAAAAAGAAAGAAGAATTTTGGTCTCCCAGGTTAAGCCATTGAACTCTTGATTTTTGTTTGTAGAAACTTACTATAGCATGTCTGAGTTCAATATATTCACTGTTTGCAAGTTTCTCTTGCCTAATTAAACTTGCATTGGTTGGGTCAAAAGCTAACTCAATCTGAAGTTTGTCAAGTTTGGCCCTAGCTAGCTTAGTCCTAGAGGGTATGTCATTGCAAAAATGTTAAATAAATTCTCTTAAAGCCACCTTCATAGCTCTGAGATTTTTGTAAACCTTGAACATTGCACAATGAGTTACTTGGGTATCCCATGCTTATTCAACTATTTCCCAAAAACCTTGTCTGTCCATCCAAAAGTTAAAGAACTAGAAAGCTATCTTAGGTTTGAGCTAATTAAAGTCCATTTGAATTACTATGGGACTATGGTCAGAGATGCCAGGTGGTGGAAACTGGCATTGTACATTTGGGAAGGAATCAACCAAGTGAGTATTCCCTAGAGCTTTGTCCAGTTTACACATGGTCAAGGTACCACCTTGGTGCTTATTGGACCAGGAGAATTGGCATCCAGAATAGGCAAGATCTTCCACCTCAATGTTGTATATCCAATCATTAAACTCATTTATACCTTCATTCCATCCTGTAACCCCTCCTATTTTCTCATTGGGATTCCTAATCACATTAAAATCACCCAAAATAAGCCAACGTGAAGATTAGTAAATAGTGTGTTGTGTTTCAAGGGAGGCCCAAAGGTCCCTCCTATCACCCCTTTTGTTAGAAACATACACAAACGTGACAAAGCAGTCAGTATTAGAATCTAGAATGGAAACCTTACAAAATATTTCTTGAGCTGAGGAACTAAGTATTGTAAGGTTGACAATAGCTGAGTCCCAAGAAAACCAAGTTATACCACTTGAAGAGGATGCATAATTGGCAATGCATTCCCAATTAGGGGAAACATTGCTAGCAATACCATTGAAGTTGCCATGCTTGACCTTAGTCTTAATAACTGAGCACACAGAGAGGTTGAAGTCCCTACACAATTTTCTCACATCAACCTGTTTAAGGGAACCATTGAGCCCCATTATAATCCAAGTGGTTATATTAATCATTGTGGGGGTAGGGGTCACCCCCTTTGTAGATTTCAATTTCCCACCCTTTATTTTGTTGGGCGATGAGTGAGGTTAATCTTTCTGTTCTTCTTCTTTTTACTCTTCTTCCTACCAGAGTTAGAAGAGTAGATAAGAGGAAGGGCTAAAAGAATAGGGGAGATCAAACTTGGATCACCTAAGTAAGGTTCCTTCTCTTGATCAGATTTGATAGCCTCAACTTGAATTGGGGTAACAATTTCTACTTCCTCCAACAAGGGAATCACAACAAGCTCATTTGGGAGAGTTTGTTATTGGAGCTAGAATTTTAGCTTGGAATAGGTTCCTTCTTGATTTTTTGAGGTCACCACACTCCAAGATTTCACATCAGGGAGAATAGGTGGGTTAGAGGTGGTGGGGGAATCAAGGATTGATCTATGGGTGATGTGTCTATTTAATGGGGAAAGAGAGGGGGTGGCGTGATCCGTTGGGTTTGTGGGGGTGGGGTGAAAGGGTTTGAGGGAGGATGAGGGGTTGGAGCTTTTGGATTGGGTTAAGGTTTGTAATCATAATTATGGCATAAAATGGAGCATTGTTGGCATCTTTTAGGAAGACCTTCATAATCCACCTTAACGATAATCGGATCCCATACTACAATACCCAAATCAGTATTGAAATAGTCCACCAATCTTGTTTGAACACTAATTTCAACACATACTCTTGCAAAGTCATTTCTAACTCCTTTGGCAGTAAGGGAATCAGAGTATAAAGGTTTTCCAACAACACTTGCAATATGTCCAAGGGCTTCTTTTGACAATAATTCCACTGAGACATTCCAATGTTTCAGCCAATTAAAAACCTTTATGCACTGACACATCGACCAGTCTTCTATTTCTACAAAATTGAAATGAAAGCTTCTTAACTAAGTGAAGTGGGGCTGTTTTCCCAAGAAAGAAACCAACCAAGCAACAATCCCATTTAGTGAAACTATCCCTAGTCACACTCCCGGCAACATAACTGTAACTCGACCACCATTAATAATAGTCGTGTTCTCATGTGCCAAAGATAGTCTTTGTTTCTCATTTTTCTTAACGTTTTATGCCCAAGTCCATCTTTCTTAGGGGGGAGGGCAATGGAAGCATCACAAAGTTTCCTATAAACTTGGTTTGACCCGAGACTTGAGGATCATTGTTTGTATTTTTAATGGGTAAACAAGATGCATTGTTAGTAGGTCTAGGATCAGGATAGTGCCCACAATTACGTCTAAATCCTCGAGTGAATGCATAGAGTTTGAATTCTTCCACCACTTGATCATAAAGGGGAAAAGGTGACGGGGTGGTCCACGTGCAAAAGGTGATGTAGACGCTGACCTTGGCCTAGGAGTATCCTAAACCAAACTAGTATTCTTAATAATAGGTATAGTGTAGATAGAAGCTCCCAAAGAAGCAGCATTCACTCCCTCAGGTCCATTAATATGAGCATCAAGTACTTCATACACATTGAATGCACGAGCACCCACTTTTTCTTTTTGGCATGAGTTTGTCCTTTGCTCACACAAAGAGCTCGCAAGCCTTATGGGGTTGAGGCGTTGAGCGTGCAAAGCCGTAGCATGGGGTCAAATCTCTTTTTTACCTTGTACTATCACACATTTACCTTATGCTTGCTCCTTGGGACCCACGTGCAAGTCTACCTTAGGTGAGGAAGGTGCTGACCATGGTCTTGGGGTACCCTTGGCCTTATTACCAATTATAGTAAGCACATTTAAGGCTGAGGTAGCTTTAACTAAGTTAAAGTACCTTTTCCACCTTTTAACTTGCCTTGTCCTATTTTACCTTGTCCTTCACTACTTGGCATGGTTTTGCTTGGTAGGATAGAAGCATTAAACTAAGAGGACGACAAGGCAAAGGGTAGTTTGCATGTAGGGGATGGTACTTTTCCCGTGAGAAGTGGCTGCACGTTTGGGCCAGACCGAGGTGAAATTCTAGACAGAGGTCAGAGCTTCTCTCTGTAGAGAGGCTATCCCATGATAACACCAGAATTACCCAATAAACATTAGGGATAAGAATTTGGAGTGTGAAGGTCATTTTAGGTGCTTATAGTGCCATACAAAGTAAAAAAACCAATGGGACGTGATTAGGCCCAAACTAGATGAACTTTACTAAACATGGTTCTTTTGGGCATGGCATGTACTCGCACTGATTTTCGACACCTGATACACATTTAGCATGAGAATTTGGAATGTTGTGGTCATTTTAACTGCTTCTAGTGCCATATGGAGTAAAAAATACCCAATGGGACGTGTTTAGGACCGAACTAGATGAACATGGCTAAACTTGGCTCTTTTGGGCATGACACATACTCAAACTGACTTTTGACACCCAAGACACGTTTGGAATAGTAATTTGGGCTGTTGTAGTTGTTTAGGTGCTTCTAGTGCCATATGGAGTCAAAAAGATCCAACGAGATACGCTTAGGCCCAAACAAGATGAACTTGGCTAAACATGGATCTTTTGGGTATGACACATACTCGAACTAACTTTTGACACCCAAGACATGTTTGGAATAATAGTTTGGAGTGTTGTGGTCGGTTTAGGTGCTTTTAGTGCCATACAGAGTCAAAAAGGCCCATTGAGACGTGTTTAGGCCCAAACTAGATGAACTTGACTAAGCTTTGATCTTTCGGGCATGGCCTGTACTCGAACTTACTTTTGACACTAAATACACACTTAGGATAATAATTTGGAGTGATGTGGTCGTTAGAGGTGCTTCTAGTGCCAAACCGAGTCAAAAACACCCAATGGAACGTTTTCAGGCCCAAACCAGACGAACTTGCCTTAAGTAGGCTCTTTCGGGCAAGACATGTACTCGAACTGACTTGGGATAATAATTTGGATTTTTGTGATCATTTTAGGTGGTTCTAGTACCATACGAAGTCAAAAAGACATAGTGGGATGTGTTTAGGCCTAAACTAGATAAACTTGGCTAAACTTGAAACTTTTGAACATGGCATGGACTCGAATTTACTTTTGACACCCAATACACATTTGGGATGAGAATTTGGAGTGTTGTGTTCATTTTAGAAGCTTCTACTAACATACGGTGTCAAAAAGACCCAATGCGACATGCTTAGGCCTAAACTAGATGAACTTGGCTAAACATGGCTCTTTTTGGCATGGATGTACTCGTACTAAATTTTGACAACCCAAAAATGTTAGGGGTAAGGATATGGAGTGTTATGGTCATTTAAGGTGCTTATAGGTCCATACAGAGTCAAAAAAACCAAATGGGACTTGTTTAGGCCCAAACTAGATGAACTTTGCAAAACATTGCTCATTTGGGCATGACATCTACTCGAACTGACTTTTGAGACCCAATACACATTTGACATAAGAATTTGGAGTGTTGGGTCATTTAAAATGCTTCTATTGCTATACAGAGTAAAAAATACCCAATGGGACATGTTTAGGAACGAACTGGATGAACATGGCTAAACTTGGCTCTTTTGGGCATGACACATACTCGAACTGAATTTTGACACCCAAGATACATTTAGGATAAGTATTTTGAGTGTTATAGTCGTTTTAGGTGCTTCTAGTGCAATATAGAGTCAAAAAGGCCCAACAGGACGCGTTTAGGCCCAAACAAGATGAACTTGGCTAAACATGGATCTTTTGGGCATGACACGTACCCAAAATGACTTTTGAAATCCAATACATGTTTGGGATAAGCATTTGGAGTGTTGTTGTCATTTTATGTGCTTTTAGTGCCATTCGGAGTCAAAAGACCCATTGGGACGTGCTTAGGCCCTAACTAGATGAACTTGGCTAAACTTGGATCATTTGGGCATGCCATGTACTCGAACAGACTTTTGATACCAAATACACATTTGGGATAAGAATTGGGAGTGTTGTGGTTGTTTTAGGTGCTTCTAAGGCCATACAAAGTAAAAAATACCCAATGGGACGTGTTTTGGCCCAAACTAGACGAATTTGGCTAAACTTGGATCTTTTGGGCATGATATATACTCGAACTGACTTAGGACACTAAATACACGTTTGGGATAAGAATTTGGAGAGTTGTGGTTGTTATACCTGCTTCTAGTGCCATGTTGACTTTTGACACCCAAGGCATGTTTGAGATAATAATTTAGAGTGTTGTAGTCGTTTTAGGTGCTTCTTCTACAATATGGAGTCAAAAGGCCCAACGGGATACGTTTAGGCCCAAACAGATGAACTTGGCTAATCATGGATCTTTTGGGCATGACACGTACGCGAACTGACTTTTGACATCCAAGACATGTTTGGGATAAGAATGCGAAGGGTTGTGGTTATTTTAGGTGCTTTTAGTGCCATACGGAGTCAAAAAGACCCATTGGGACATGTTTAGGCCCAAACTAGGTGAACTTGGCTAAACTTGGATCTTTTGGGCATGGTTTGTACTCGAACTAACTTTTGACACCAAATTCATGTTTAGGATAAGAATTGGGAGTGTTGTGGTTGTTTTAGGTGCTTCTAGTGCCATATGGAGTCAAAAAGACCCAATGGGATGTGCTTTGGCCCAAACTAGATGAATTGGCAAAACATGGATCTTTGGGGCATGACATATACTCGAACTGACTTAGGACACCTAATACATGTTTGGGATAAGAATTTGGAGTTTTGTGGTTGTTTAAGGTGCTTCTATTGCCACGCAGAGTCAAAAAGGCCCAATGAGACGTGTTTAGGCCAAAACTAGATGAACTTGCCCAAAGTGGGCTCTTTTGGGCATGACATGTAATCGAACCAACTTTTGAAACCCAAGACATGTTTGGGATATGAATTTGAAGTGTTATGGTTATTTTTTATGCTTTTAGTTCCATACGGAGTCAAAAAGACTCATTGGGATGTGTTTAGGCCCAAACAAGATGAACTTGGCTAAACATGAATTATTTAGGCATGACACGTACTCGAACTGACTTTTTCACACCAAGACATGTTTAGGATAAGAATCTAGAGTGTTTTGGTCATTTTAGGTGCTGTTAGTGCCATACCAAGTCAAATAGACCAAATGGGACGTGTTTAGGCCAAAACTAGAGGAACTTTGCTAAACTTGGATCATTCGGGCATAACATGTACTCGAACTGACTTTTAACGGTGAATACACATTTAGGATAACAATTTGGAGTGTTCTGATCATTTTAGTTCCTTCTAGTGCCATGCGGTGTTAAAAAGACCCTATGGTGGGACATGTTTAGGCCCAAACTAGAGGAACTTGGCTAAACTTGGCACTTATGGGCGTACATGTACTCGAAATGACTTTTAACACCCACGACATGTTTGAGATAAGAATTTCAAATGTTGTGGTCATTTTAGGTGCTTCTAGTGCCATAGTGAGTCAAAAAGATACAATGGGATGTCTTTAGGCCTAAACTAGATGAACTTTGCTAAACTTGAATCTTTTGGGTATGGCATGTATTGAACTGACTTTTGATACCCAAGACACGTTTGGGATAAGAACATGGAGTGTTGTAGTCATTGTAGGTGCTTCTAGTGCACTATGGAGTCAAAAAGGCCCAACGGGACGCGTTTAGGACCAAACAAGATGAACTTGGCTAAACATGGATATTTTAGGCATGACACATAGTCGAACAGACTTTTGACACCCAAGACATGTTTGGGATAAGAATTTGGAGTGTTGTGTTCATTGTAGGTGCTCTTAGTGCCATATGGAGTCAAAAAGACCCATTGGAAAGTGTTTAGGCCCAAACTAGGTGAACTTGGCTAAACTTGGATCTTTTGGGCATGGCCTGTGTTTGAACTCACTTTTGGCACCAAATGCACATTTGGGATAATATTTGGGAGTGTTGTGGTTGTTTTAGATGCTTCGAGTGCCATACGGATTCAAAAAGACTCAATGGGACGTATTTTGGCCCAAACTATACTCGAACTGACTCAGGACACCAAATACACGTTTGAGATAAGAATTTGGAGTGTTGTGGTTGTTGTAGGTACCTCTAGTGCCATGTAGATTCAAAAAGACCCAATGGGATGTATTTATGCCCAAACTAGAGGAACTTGCCTAATATGGGCTCTTTTGGGCATGACATGTACTCGAACTATCTTTTGACACCCAATACATGTTTGGGATAAGGATTTGGACTGTTGTGGTCATTTTAGGTGCATTTAGTACCATAACATGTCAGAAAGACCAAATGGGATGTGTTTAGGCCAAAACTAGAAGAACTTGATTAAACTTGGATCATTTGGGCATGGCATGTACTCGAACTGACTTTTGATGGCGCATACACGTTTGGAGTGTTCTGGTCGTTTTAGGTGCTTCTAGTTCCATGCGGAGTTAAAAGGACCCTATGGGATGTGTTTAGGCCCAAACTAGAGGAAATTGTCTAAACTTGGCACTTATGGGCATTACATATACTCGAACTGACTTTTAACACCCAAGATATGTTTGGGATAAGAATTTGGAGTGTTGTGGTCGTTTAGGTGCTACTAGTGCCATACAGAGTCAAAAAGATACAATGGCATGTGTTTAGGCCTAAACTAGATGAACTTTGCTAAACTTGGATCTTTTGGGCATGTAAATTCAAAAAGACCCAATGGGACGTATTTATGCCCAAAAAGTAGAGCATCACCTATTCAACAATACTAAAATCAAAATTCAAATGTAATAAATTTGTCCACATGAAAGACAAGCTCAATACATATCATTAAGCGTTCAGGATGACTTGATAAGAGGCCAACCTAAACTAATGAAGTGTAACTCTGACTAGATCATCAAAAGGAGGACATACACAACCACTAAAAGGGATTGGCGCAAGGCCACCTCACCTTGAAGAGGACTGCTAGCAAGCTCTCCCGGCTTAGAATGTGAATGGTAATAAAGTCAGGAATCGAGTATATTTCCCTCTGTCTAAGAAGTTTCTCCTTAGTTATTGATGTCATAATGTCGTCTGTTTTAAAAACTGCTAAACCTCTACCTCCAAAGCCCTCACTTCGGCCTCAACCTCGGATTGACTTCCTGCTTCAAGCCTCGAAAGGACTAGTTGCCTCGGCCTTGAGTTGACTAGTTGCCTCAGCCTCGAGTTGACTAGTCACCTCGGCCTCAGATCGACTAGTCGCCTTGGCCTTGGATCAAATTACCGCTTCGACCTCAAATCATCTTGTCGCTTTGACCTCAAATCATGTTTAGCCAAGTTTGGTTTAAAAATCATCATCTCGGCCTTAGGTCAAATTGCTCTCACCTTGGCCTAGGATGAACTTCCACTGATGTTTGATGATGGAGATGAAGTCCTAACCCATGAAGGCCCACGACGAGCTTCGATTGTGGCATGCCTACCATCAGCTATAGGGTCACCATGAGCAAAAGCGAAGAGTCGAGCTAAAGGTCTTGTCCATTGCTCCTCTTCAGAAACCAAGCAAAAGTAACTTTGGCCCTTAGTATCATCCATGAGTATGTCAACCCCGTCCTCTATACATTTAAGACATAACAAACGTTTGGTCCGAGCCACTGGCACAAAGTCCTTGAAAGCTTAAGAGGATACCAAGATGTCTTGATCTGATGCCTCAAACGAAAAATCATTTTGAGAGTTAGAGCCCGAAGACATCCTAAGCTCTTTACAAAGAAAAAATTATGAATGATAAGAGAAAAGGGGTGAAAAGGAAGAAACGTGAACCCTTTGGTTATAAGAGGTCATTAGTAATCTTGACCACCCAAGGAAGGTTTAGATGTGTGGCTCAGATCACTGCGACTTACATAGTAAGTAAGCTTGTAAGGAAATGTCACTTCAACACCTAGCCATCCGTGCACTTGACAAAGCCAAAGGTCATAGTCCTTTGAGTCTAGATACCTGAAACTTACAGGACTAGGGGCAAATGTTATACCATAGGATTTCACCAAGATAAATCCATAAATAAACCAATTAAAAATTCTAAAGAGAGGTCAAGTTTTTAATATTAATAATGTTTAGTTGAAAGAAGAAACACCTCGACAACCCTCAGCATTTGGCCGAGGTCCTTAAAAAAAGAAAGACCTCGACACTCGACCGAAGTCCCTAACAAAGAAAGACCTCGGCCGAGGTCCTTATGGACAAGACCTCAGCATCTGGCCGAGGTCCTAAGTGACAAGACCTTAGCATTAAGCCGAGGTCCCTAACAAGGAGCAAGACCTTGGCAATATGCTAAGGTCCCTAAAGAATAAAGACCTTGGCATGACGCTGAGGTCCTCAAAGCATATCGAACCAAGTTCCCTCACTCTAACAATAAATTGAGACTGAGCCCTAATATTTGTGAGAAACCCATAATGTATCTTTAATATTAAAGGGATATATTTTAGTAATAAATGGCCGAACTCCTAGTCTATATTTAGAACAATACATTTGTATAGTTTCATTATAATAAAATCCTAGAACGGTTAGAAAGCTAAGACACATCATCAATACCTAAGTCCCAGAAGGAGAGAATTGGAAGGAACCAAATTAACCTTATTGTGGCAGACATGGATAGGTCAAAGCATAAATATCGATGATGGGACAGTCTGTCAGCTGCATTAAAAGCATCTTAACCAATATAAAGCCAATACGAATAGCAAAGTCCCAAATATTCAAAACCAAGTACAAATTAGTCTGACTCTGAAAGAACGATTAAAGAAAATGGACCAATGGTTGAGCTCCAGGTCGATACAACTTAGTACAATAATAGGCTGGACTGATCAATGACGTCATCCATGGCCAGATCGTACAATCTAAGGGCCAATGGTTGAGTTCCAACCCATAAGTCTTATTACATAAATGAGCTGGACTGACTAATGATGTTAGCCTTGGCCAGGTCGTACAATCCAAGGACCAACGGTCGAGTTCCAACCCATTAGTCTTAGTACATAACTTAGCTGGACTCACTAATGAGGTTAGCCTAGTCAGTTCGTACTCTTCATGAGCCAATGAGCTGAGGTGAGGGATACGAAGAACTCCAAAGTCATTCCCTATTGGTGGAGCAGAGGAGCGAATTCTATTGGAAGTATAAGAGATGTCGTACAATAATTCCAAACCTTCAATCAAACAAGCTCACATTATAAATAGCAGGACATCATGGTGAAAAGGTATGCAATAATCCTCCTACAACACTTCATACTTCATTATTCCCTTCTTTGTTAACTTAATCTTTGGAGGGGCAGCAAGGGGACAACCCTCCCTTTACTTGGTCACCTAATTATCCTCCCCCATTTGTAGGTCTTGAAGGATAATGTCCAAAGATGAAGATCCCCTCTTTTTTCCTAAAAGGTTTCATTGACTTCTTTATCTAGCCTCATTATCACTTTATCCAAAATAACCTTAAAACATTGTGCTTGTTTTAGGTGCTTCTACTGCCATATATAGTCAAAAAGATACAATGGGACATGATTAGGTCAAACTAGACGAACTTGGCTAAACATGGCTACTTGGGCATGACATGTACTCGGAATCACTTTTGACACCCAATACACATTTTAAGATAAGGATTTGGAATGTTGTCGTTTTAGGTGCTTCTAGTGTCAAACGGAGTCCAAAAGACCCAAAGGGATGTGTTTTGGCCTAAACTAAACGAACTTGGCTAAACTTGTATCTTTTGGACACGGCATGTACTCAAACTGGCTTTTGACACCCAATACACGTTTGGGATAATAATTTGGAGTGTTGAGTTCATTTTAGGTGCTTCTAGTGTCATATGGAGTAAAAAAGACCTAATGGACATGTTAGGCTCAAATTAGATGAACATGGCTAAACATGGCTCTTTTGGGCATGGAAGGTACTCGAACTGACTTTTGACACCCAATATACATTTAGGATAAGAATTTGGAGTGTTGTAATCATTTTAGATGCTTCTAGTGTCGTACGGAGTCATAAATATCAAATGGGACGTGTTTAGGCCTAAACAAGATGAAGATTCTTTAACATGGAACTTTTGGCCATCGTAAGTACTCAAACTGACTTTTGACACCCAATAAATATTTAGGATAAGAATTTGGAGTGTTGTGGTCATTTTAGGTGCTTCTAGTGCCATACGGAGTCAAAAAGGCACAATGGGACATGTTTAGGCCTAAACTAGATGAACTTGGCTAAACTTGGATCTTTTGGGCATGACATGTACTCAAACTAACTTTTGACACCCAATAATATTTTGGATAAGAAATTGGAGTTTTGTGTTCATTTTAGGTGCTTCTAGTGCTGTACGGAGTCAAAAGATCCAATGGGACATGTTTAGGCTCAAACTAGGCATACTTAGCCAAACATGGCTCTCTTGGGCATGTAATGTACTCGAACTGACTTTTGACACCTAATACAAGTTTGAGATAAGAATTTGAACTTTTGTAGCCGTTGTAGGTGCTTCGAGTGTCATACAGACTGATGAGGATCCAGTTGCACAAGCTCAAATGATGGATCCACTTCAAGTATAAAGAGGCAGAATCACAAAAGCTAGAGAAAATATAATGGCTGAAGCACTCAATAGGAGTATAACGTGGAGCATGACGTGGAGTGTGACGTGGAATATGACAGCCTGCGTGGAGCCTTGCGTGGCATCCAACATGATAGCCCCCATGGAGTATGATGTGGCATCCAACATGACATCCTACATGAACCATGACATAGCATCCAACATGGCAGCCGACATGGAGCATGATGTGGTATCCAACATGGCAGCCTACATGGAAAGACATCCTACATGGCATTACCCTTGTAGCATGATGTGGCGTTCAATATGACAGTCCACATGGAGCATGACATGACATTTTAAATGATGACGAGGAAGCAAGACACTTTGGCAATCCTAACCAAGAAGTGGACAGCCCTAGGAGTCTTTTGGGTGGATTATAATTTCCTTATTTATTGTAATTTATATTTCTTTATCTTTTAAATTTAGTTTAGGTTATTTAAACACGTTAGGACTATTTAGGCTTCTAGTTTTTTCTATTTAAGCATGATTTCGCAATGTATTAAAAAAACTTTGATCAAGATAATTTGTTTGTGAGAGTTTTCTCTTTGGTTCTTCTTAAAACTTTTTCAGACTTATCAAGAATATTCTTGTGGCATCTAAAACATAGACTTATCACTCACTTTTCCTTCTTGTTCTTGAGTCTGGTGTCTAAATCATACCTTTGGTTCTTTTCAAAGCATCAATTTGGGTCTTAAGTCTTATACCTAAGGTTCTCTTTATGTCATAGAAAATGGGTCAGGCTTTCTTCTTCTTTAAAATCAATCCTTGGGTTCTTGAACCATCATTGTTATCGGGTTTCATCGCAAAGTGACGGTGAAGTTCATATCATTTGGTATCAAAGCTTTTGGTTCTCTAGAGTCAAATTCAAATCTGATTTTTTCTGATTTGACGGTGGTTCAGAAATAAGATCATAACTTTGGATTCGGGAGTGGAAATAGTCATTATTACATATCAAATCGAATGGATTTTCGAGATCTACAATCTATAAGTTCATTGCGAAGCCAGATTTCGTCGTTTTAATCACTTCACGAGGTGTTTAACATTTCTGCGCAGTTTCATCTAAAAACTCAGAATTTCAAATTTCAAATTTTAATTTCCATTGTTTTAGTTATCATCTTATCTTTTCTCATCATATCTTGTCATATCTTGTCATATCATATCTTATCTCATCTTATCATAAATTATCTCATCTTTTCTTATCTTATCTTATCTTATCTATCCTATCCTTGTCTTATCTTATCATATCTTTTCTTATCTCATTTTATCTTATCTTATCCTTGTCTTATCTTATCATATCTTTTCTTATCTCGTCTTATTTCATCTTATATTATATTATCTTATCATTGCGTTATCTTATCATTTCATATCTCATCTGGTCATAATTATCTGATATTTTCTTATCTCATCTTATATTATCTTATCTTGTCATAACTTATCTTATGTTTTTTTCTTATCTTATCTTATCTTATCTTATATAATACAAATATTATCTTATCTCATCCTATCTTGTCTTATCTCATCTTATCTCATCTTATCATTACCTTATCTTGTCCTAATTTATCTTCTGTAAAAAAAAGATAGTATGAGTTGATCTCCTTTTGTTTCCTTATCTCTAAATTTTATCCCTTAGTTGTTTCCTTTCCTTATCTTCTCATAGTGTTTGATTTCTGTAGGTCTTTTGGTTGTTGCTTGAAAATTCAAGATTCGTTTATTAGTTTTAACAAGAACCGAAAGAGAAAACTAAGAGTGGTAAAAGGTAAGAGTGTATGAGAAAATCAGAGGGTAAAAGCCAAATATTTTGAGTGAAACAAGAGAGAAATTGAGTGAACCTCAAACTTAGAGTGTAAACACGTGAGGAAGAGATTGTGAGGTCCATTTTTTTCTAATCTTATTCTCTTTCAAGTATGTCAAACAACAATGGTAGTGAAGGAATGGCGGAAGTTGGCATGTCAAAGTTACAAATGGAGGCGTTAGTGGGTAAATTGAAAAGAATGTTAGGAGATGGGTTGGAACGAGTGCATGAGAGGATTGATCGGATGGAAACATGGGTGGAGACACCTAGAGCTCCAATTGGGCATCAGAGAGAGAGACGACCACCTAGGGGTGAGTATGAAGAAGAATTTGGGGAAGACTTCAATGAAGAGGACCGATATTCTCACATTGATAAATTAGGCCGTGGGGTTGGAGATAAGGCATTCCAACATAGGAATAGAGAAGATAGGTTTGGTGATAGGGTGAACAACAATTTGGGTAGCATTAGGACAAAAATACCATTATTACAAGGCAAGAATGATCCAAAAGCTTATTAGAATGGGAAAAGAGGATGGAGCTCATGTTTGATTGTCATCACTATTCAGAGCGTAAAAAGGTAAAGCTTGCTATTGTTGAATTTATTGATTATGCTATTGATTGGTGGGATCAACTAATGATAAATATAAAGAGAAATAGAGAGCGTCCCATAGAGACTTGGGCAGACTTGAAAACCGTGATGAGGAGACGGTTTGTGCCATGCCATTACTATCGTGACTTGTATCAAAAGCTGCAAGGTCTCACTCAAGGTAGCCAAAGTGTCAAAGATTATTTTAAAGAGATGAATATGACCATGATAAGGGCTAATGTAGAAGAAGACCGAGAGGCCACTATGACTAGGTTTTTGCATGGATTGAACTGAGAAATTCATGATTGGGTAGAGATGGAAAATTATGTGGAGTTGGAAGATATGATGCACATGGCCATTAAGGTTGAGCAGCAACTCAAAAGGATGGGTGGTACACGTACAACCCTTGGCTCGAGTTGTTCCCCATGGAAACCAAGCTATGCGAAGGAGGAGGAGAAGTTGGCCACAAAAACTGAGCAAAAGTCAGAATCAACCAGCCATGGTTACCAAGGTAAAACAAATTTTTCTACTGCTCGAAATCATGATATAAAGTGTTTTAAAAGCCAAGGTAGGGGTCACATAGCTAGTCAATGTCCGAACGAGAGAGTTATGGTGCTACGAGATGATGGTGAGATTGAGATCGATGATAAAGATGACAATGAATCTATGATGTCATTAGAGGATGAGGATAATGAGGAGTGTGCTGTACAAAGAGAATTAGTTGTTGCAAGGAGAGCTCTAAGTGTGCAAATAAAAGAAAATGATGAGGTGCAGCGAGAAAACATCTGGCATACTAGAAGCCACGATCAAAACGAGGTATGTAGTATGAGTATTGAAGGAGGTAGTTGTACTAACATTGCTATTACAATGGTGGATAAATTTGGGCTTCTAACAACTAAACTACCCCGATCCTACAAGTTGAAATGGCTAAATGATAGAGGTGAGGTAAAGGTGGAAAAGCAAGTATTACTCTCATTCCAAACCAATAAATATGAAGATGATGTGTTTTGCAAGGTAATATTGGGGCGAGTTGGACACTTGTTGTGGGGAAGGCCATGGAAATTTGAGATACTAGTGAAGCATGACGGTTTCTCTAATCTATACTATTTTAAACACAATGAAAAGTTGATTACTCTTGTTCCAATGACACAAAATCAGATTTACGAAGATCAAGTAGGGTTGCAAAAAGAAATGAGTGAACAAAAGACAAAGAATGAAAAAGAGCATGAAAGTCAGAGAGAGGTAGAGTAACATGAGGGGAAAGGCTTTGAGAGAAAAGAAAAAAAGGGCATTAAAGCCATAGTGATAGCAAGAGAGGAATCGTCACCTACGTTAAACGGGAACAAGTTAGTGACATGAAACCCGATAACAATGATGGTTCAAGAACCCAAGGATCGATTTTAAAGAAGAAGAAACCCTGACCCGTTTTCTATGACACAAAGAGAACCTTAGGTATAAGACCTAAGGCCCAAATTGATGCTTTGAAAAGAACCAAAGGTATGGTTTAGACGCCACACTCAAGAATCAAGAAGGAAAAGTGAATGATAAGTCTAGGTTTTAGACGCCACAAGAATATTCTTGATAAGTCTGAAAAGTTCTAAGAAGAACCAAAGATAAAACTCTCACAAAAAAATTATATGATCAAAGTTTTTTTAATACATTGTGAAATTATGCTTAAATAGAAAAACTAGAAGCCTAAAGAGTCCTAAAGTTTATAAACAACCTAAGCTAAATTTAGAAGATAAATAAATATTAATTATAGTAAATAAGGAACTAGTAATCCACCCAAAAGATTCATATTGGCTGTCCACTTGTAGGTTAGGATTGCCAAAGTGTCATGCTCCAATAGACTCTTATTGGCTGTCCACTTCTTGGTTAGGATTGTCAATTTATCTTGCTTCCTTGTTATCATTTAAAATGCCAAGTCAAGCTCCATGTGGACTGCCATATTGAACGCCACATCATGCTCCATGTGGAATGTCATGTAGGATGCCAACTCATCTCCATGTGGGTTGCCATGTTGTATGCCACATCATGCTCGACCAAGGATGTCATGTTGGATGCCACATCATGCTCCATGTGGCTGCCATGTTGGATGCCACGGCATGCTCCATGTAGGCTGCCATGTGCCATGTCATACTCCACGTCATACTCATATTGAGTGCTTCAGCCATTCTCTTTTCTCTAACTCTTTTGATTTGACCGCTTGCTACTTGAAGTAGATCCATCCTTTGAGCTTGTGCAATCGGATCCTTATCATTCCCTCCCTCTTGAGAAAGATTTGTCCTCAAATCGTCACCTACGTCAAACGAGAACAAGTTAGTGACATGAAATATAGCACTTACATTGTTCTCACCAGGAAGATCTAGCCTGTAGTCATTGTCATTGATTCTTGCAAGGACTTCGAACGATCCATCTCCATTAGGTAGCAATTTTGATTTCCTTTGTGTAGGAATCCTTTTCTCTTGCATGTGCCCCCAAACCTAAATTCTAGGTTGTAAAACAAACTTCAAACGCTCCTTATTAGCTTGCTTAGCATATTGTTCATTCTTCTTTTCTATGTTAGCCCAGACCTTGGCATGTAAATCCTTCATAAAATCTGCATTTTTCTTACCAACAAGATTAACATGCTTATATGTAGGTAAAGGTAATATATGCGTAGGAGTTGAAGGATTATAGCCATAAACAACAAAAAAAGGAGAAAAAGAAGTAGAATGGAGAAACCTATCATATGCAAACTCAAAATGTGATAACCACTTCTCGCATTGCCTTAAATTCTTTTGAATGATAGCACCCAATAAAGTAGAGAGTGTCCTATTAACTACCACAAATTTTCTCATGAACGTACACAAGACATGATTCATCAACCTCATTAATGTACTGGGTGCATTTTTTAAACCATAAATCATTACTAACCACTCATGCAGTCAATGTTTAGTTTTTAATGTTGTTTTCCCTTCATCTCCCTCTTTCATGCTAATTTGATGATATCCACTTTTAAGATCAATTTTAGTAAACAAACAAGAACCATGCCATTCATCAAGCATACCAACTAATCTAGGATTGAGATGGGGATACTTTACAGTGATCTTAGTTATGGCTCGACAATTAATGCACATCATCCATGTCCATTCCTTCTTAATCACAAGTAATATGAGAATCGTACTTGGGCTCATGCTTCCATGGGCATTCCCCTTTTCCATGAGCTTGCTCACTTGTCTTTGCAGCTCCTTTCTCTCATTCGGATATCTTCTATAAGCAGGTTTGTTTTCGATGGGAGCTCCGCAATGAAGTCAATTTGGTGCTCGATTCCCCTAATTGGTGGCAGCCCTTTTGGCCTCTCCTCGGGGAATACATCTTCAAGGTCCTAGAAAAGAGTGATTAAGTTTCTTAGTGGATAAGCAAGCCTCTTTGTATAAAAGTACAAGCAAAGGCAACTTGGAACTCAAAGCTCTTTTAATCTCACTCTCTCTTTCATAAGATCTCTCTTTTTTTCTCTTGATTTTTCTCACTCCTCTCGCCCAACTCTCTATTACTCACTATTTTCTTTTGTTCAAGCACTCCTTCTTTTGAACTCCCACTCTCTTTATTTTGCTCACTCTCTCTTTTTTTTTTTCATTCTCAATCGCTCTTTGTTCTTCATTCTCTTTTTTCAACTTCAATTGATCTTCTTGCACTTGTTTTGGGGTGAGGGGTATAAGAGTAATAGGTTTCTTATCAATTACAAAAGAGTATCTATTTTTGTAACCGTCATGAGTGGATTTTCTATCTAATTTCCACGGTCTCCCCAAGAGAAGATGACTTGCTTGCATTGGCACTACATCACACAAAAATTTATCGCAGTACTTGCCAATAGAGAAAGAAACTAACACTTGCTTATGCACCTGGATTTCTCCACTATCATTCGGTCATTTCAACTTGTGTGGATTAGAATGTTTTGATATAGGCAAGTTCAGTTTTTCCACCATGTAAGTGCTAGCAACATTAGTACAACTTTCCCCATCAATAATCATATTACACACTTTATCATTAACAAGACATCTAGTATGAAAAATATTTTCTTGTTGTACCTTCTCATCTTTTCTAGCTATGGCACTAAAAGCTCTTCTTGTCACCAAGAGATCCCCTTCAACCGATTCTTTACTGTCACTTGCATCCTCTAGTGGTGGAATGAACTCCTCTTTAGATTCACTTTTGATTTCTACATTCTTGCTTTTCTACGATGGAATTTTCATCTTATTGCTATTCAAATTGTTATCCACCCTCTCACCAAGCCTATCTTCTCTTTTTTCATGTCGGAATCCCCTATATCCAACCCCATGGCCTAATCTGCCCATGTGAGAAGTCGCTCCTCTTCATCAAAGTAGTTCCCCAATTCTTCCTCACACTTAACCCTAGGTGATCGTCTCTCCCTCTGATGCCCAATTGGAGCTATAGGTGTCTCCACCCGTGTTTCCATCTGATCAATCCTCTTATGCAATCATTCCAGGCCCTCTCCTAACATTCTGTTAAATTCACCTACTAACGCCTTCATTTGTAACTTTGACATGCCAACTTCCGCCATTCCTCCAATATCATTGTTGTTTGACATACTTGAAAGAGAATAAGATAAGAAAAAATGGACCTCAAATCTCTTCCTCACGTGTTTACACTCTAAGTTTGAGGTTCACTCAATTTCTCTCGTGTTTCACTCAAAATATTTGGCTTTTACCCTCTGATTTTCTCACACACTCTTTCCTTTTACCACTCTTAGTTTTCTCTTTCTATCTAATTGGCAAGTACTGCGATAAAGTTTTGTGTGATGTAGTGCCAATGCAAGCAAGTCATCTTCTCTTGGGGAGACCGTGGAAATTAGATAGAAAAGCCACTCATGACAGTTACAAATATAGATACTCTTTTGTAATTGATAAGAAACCTATTACTCCTATACCCCCTCACCCCAAAACAAGTGTAAGAAGATCAATTGAAGTTGAAAAGAGAGAATGAAGAACAAAGAGTGATTGAGAATGAAAAAGAGAGAGAGAGTGAGCAAAATAAAGAGCGGAAAAATTCAATTACATCACAATAAAAAATGAGATCAAGAGAGCATTATTTTCACATCAACCCATTATTGTAATTATGTACAAAGAGGCTCTTTTATGTACTAATGATCTCGCCGGTTCTTTGCCAAGCAATATTGTTTCACTTTTGCAGATGTTTGTAATTCACAACGGTCATGAGTCCATGAAGCATTTAAAGGAGCAACACAAGATGAATAAAATACATGCTCGTTGGGTGGAGTTCATTAAGACATTCTCATATGTCAGTCGGTACAAACAAAATGGAAAAAGGAAGGCCGAATTCGTTATGCAGATACATGAGAAGGCAAAACTCAATATTGTAAGGAGAACGGAGCAATATGCAAAACAAGCCAACAAAGAGTGTCATAAATTGGTTTTTGATCACGGAGATTGGGTTTGCGTGCACATGAGAAAGGAACGGTTTACAAGGCAAAGACATTCCAAGCTGCTACTTAGAGGGGATGATCCATTCCAAGTCCTTGAAAGACTTAAAGACAATGTCTACAAGCTAGATCTTCTTAGTGAGTACAATATAGTTTTACTTTTAATGTGACTAACTTGTCACCGTTTGATGTAGGTGAGGATTTGAGGACAAATCTTTCTCAAGAAGGAGGGAATGATGAGGATCCGGTTGCACAAGCTCAAAGGATGGATCCACTTCAAGTATAAAGAGGCCAAATCACAAAAGCTAGAGAAAATATAATGGCTGAAGCACTCAATAGGAGTATGACGTGGAGCATGACGTGGAGTGTGACGTGGAATATGACAGCCTGTGTGGAGCATGGCGTGGCATCCAACATGACAGCCCCCATGGAGGATGATGTGGCATCCAACATGACATCCTACATGAACCATGACATGGAATCCAACATGGCAGCCGACATGGAGCATGATGTGATATCCAACATGGCAGCCTATATAGGAAAGACATCCTACATGGCATTACCCTTGGAGCATGATGTAGCGTTCAATATGGCAGTCCACATGGACCATGACATGACATTTTAAATGATGACAAGGAAGCAAGACACCTTGGCAATCATAACCAAGAAGTGGACAGCCCTAGGAGTCTTTGGGTGGATTATAATTTCCTTAGTTTAGGTTATTTAAACACTTTAGAACTCTTTAGGCTTCTAGTTTTTCTATTTAAGCATGATTTCACAATGTATTAAAAAACTTTGATCAATATAATTTGTTTGTGAGAGTTTTCTCTTTGGTTCTTCTTAGAACTTTTTCAGACTTATCAAGAATATTCTTGTGGTGCCTAAAACCTAGACTTATCACTCACTTTTCCTTCTTGTTCTTGAGTATGGCATCTAAACACTACCTTCGGTTCTTTTCGAAGCATCAATTTGGGTCTTAGGTCTTACACCTAAGGTTCTCTTTGTGTCATAGAAAATGGGTCTGGGTTTCTGCTTCTTTAAAATCAATTCTTGGGTTCTTGAACCATCATTGTTATCGGGTTTCATCGCAAAGCGACGGTGAGGTTCATATCACAGAGTCAAAATCACCCAATGGGCCGTTTTTAGGTCCAAACTGGATGAACTTGGCAAAACATGGATCTTTTGGGTATGACATATACTCAAACAGACTTTTGACACCCAATACATGTTTGGGATAGGAATTGGAATTATTGTGGTCATTTTAGGTTCTTCTAGTGCCGTACGAAGTTAGAAAGATCCAATGGGATGCGTTCATGCCCAAACTAGATGAAATTTGCTTAAATTGGCTCTTTTAGGCATAACATGTACTCGAAATGACTTTTAACACCCTATACACGTTTAAGATAAGATTTTGGGCTATTGTGGTGATTTTAGGTGCTTCTAGTGACATACAAAGTCATTGGGACATTTTGACTCAGCATGGCCAAATGTGCCAAGTTTAGCCATGAGATAGAAAAGGAGAGGGAGAGAGAGAGAGAGGGGAGCGAGAGAGATAGAGAGAGGAAGATGGGGAGAGAGAAATAAGGGGGAACGAGAGAGAGATAGGGAGAGGAAGACGAGCAGAGAGATAGAGTGAGAGGGAGTGAGAGAATGAGAGGGTGAGAGAGAATAAGAGAGAGAGAGAGAGAAAGATGATGGGAAAGTGAAAGAGGGAGAGAGTGAGGGGGAGGGAATGAGGGTGTTAGAGAATGAGGGAGAGAGAGAGGGAGAGAGAGAGAAGAAAAAAAGAGTGGTTGAGTGAGAGAGAAAAAGAGAGTGCGGGGAGGGAGAGAGATTTAACAGAGAGAGATTGAGTGAGTAAGAGAGTGAGAGAGAGGAGAAGAGAGAGAGGGACAAACAGAGAGAGACAGGGAGAAGAGAGAGAGAGAGGAAGACGGGCAGAGAGAGAGCAAGAGAGAATGAGAGAGTGAGAGAGAATAAGAGAGAGAGAGAGAGATGATGGGAAAGCGAAAGAGGGAGAGAGAGTGAGGGGGGAGGGAATGAGGGTGTTAGAGAATGAGGGAGAGAGAGAGCAAGAGAGATTGATAAATAATGAAAGAGAGAGAGGGGGAGAGAGAGAGAAGAAAAAAAGAGTGGTTGAGAGAGAGAGAGACACACAGAAAAATGAGAGAGAAAGAGATAACAGAAAAGTGAGAGAGAAAAAGAAAGTGCGGGGGAGGGAGAGAGATTTAACAGAGAGAGATTGAGTGAGTAAGAGAGTGAGAGAGAGATGAGAGGAGAGAGAGGGACAGACAGAGAGAGACAGGGAGAAGAGAGAGAGAGAAAAGGAGAGAGACTGGGAGAGAGTGGGAGAGAGAGTGTGTGTGAGTAAGAGAGAGAGTGGGAGAGAGTGTGTGTGTGAGTAAGAGAGAGAGTGAGGAGAGAGAGCGAGAGAGAAAGAGAGAGAAAAAGGGAGAGGGGGAAAAAGAGAGAGGGGAGAGAGAGAGAGCGAGAGAGAGAGAGATAACGGGAAAGCGAGAGAGCGAGAGAGAGTTAGGGATAGAGAGAATGAAGGCGTGTGGGATAAAAAGATAAATGGAGATAGAGATAGAGAGAGAGAGGGTGAAAGAGAGAGTAAGGGAGAGAGAGTGAATAGGAGAGAGAGAGAGAGAGACTGTGTGTGTGTGTGTGTGTGTGTTGGAGAGAGAGAGATAACGGGAAAGTGAGAGTTAGGGATAGAGAGAATGAGGGCTTATGGGATAGATAGGTAGAAAGAGTGACAGGGAACGAGACAGAGAGAGAAAGAGAGCGAGAAAGAGACAGAGTGTGGGAAAGAGAGTGAGTGAGTGTGTGTGTGTGCGTGTGTGTAAGTGAGTGTGTGTGTGTTGGAGGGAGAGAGAGATAGAAAGAGAGAAATAGAAAGAAAGAGAGAAAAGAGAGAGAGAGTGAGATAGAAAAGGAGAGAGTGTGTGTGAGAAAGAAAATGAGAGAAAGAGAGGGAGAGAGAAAGTAAGAGAGAGTATGTGTGCTGGAGAGAGAGGAAGAGAGAGAGAGAGTGAGTGAGAGACAAAAGGAAAAAGAGGGAGAGAGAGAGAGAGACAAAATGAGAGAAGGAGAGATAGATAGATAGAGAGCGCGACAAAGAGAGAGAGAGTGAGTGAGAGAGATAGAGATAGAGATAGAGAGAGAGAGAGAGTACAGAGAGAGCAAGACACAGAGAGAGAGGGGGAGAAAGAGAGAGAGAAGAGAGAGTGAGTAAGAGATAAAATAGGAGAGAGAGAGGGAGAGGCAGAATGAGAGAAGGAGGGAGAGAAGGAGAGATAGATAGATAGAGAGCGCGACAAAATGCGAGAGAGTTAGTGAGAGAGAGATAGAGATAAAGAAAGAGAGAGAGAGAGTATAGAGAGACAGTAAGACACACAGAGAGAGGGGAGAGAGGGAGAGAGAAAGAAAGATTTAGAGCAAGGGAGAGAGAAAATGAGGGAGTGAGACATAGATATATAGGTAGAGAGAGCGACAAAGAGAGAGGGTGAGGGGTGGGAGAGAGAGATAAGAGGGGACCGCGAGAGAGATAGGGGGTGGAGAGAAATGGAGAAAGGGAGATATATATATATATANTATATATATATATATATATATATATATATAACGAGAAAATGAGAGGGAGAGAGAGTGAGTGGGAAAGAATAAGAGAGTGAGAGATATATAGATAGATAGAGCGACAGAGCGACAGAGAGAAAGAGAGCGAGAAAGAGAGAGAGAGCAAGAGAGAGTGGGAGAGAGAGTGAGAGATAAAGAGAATGACTGGTAGAGAGAGAAGAGAAGAGAAGAGAGAGAAGGGGGACGTCAATAGAGAGAAAGCGAGCAATAGAAAGAGACAAAGGGGGATGAGAGAGAGCGAGAGAGATGGAGAGAGAGAGAGACAGAAAGAGAGAGAGCCAGAGAGAGATAGAAAAGTGAGAGAGAAAGTGAGAGACATAACAGGGGAGTGAAAGAGAGAAAGAGAGAGAGATAAGGGATTGAGAGCACGAGAGAGTGAGATATATATATATATAGAGAGAGAGAGAGAGAGAGAGAGAGAGTGTGTGTGTGTGAGTGATGGAGAGAGAGAATGAGGGAGAGAGATAGATAGATACAACGACAAAGAGAGAGAGAGAGAAAGAGAGAAAGAGGGAGAGAGAGTGTGAGAGAGAGAGAGTTAAGGATATAGAGATAGTGTGTGAGTAAGTGAGTGAGAGAAGAGAGAAAGTCAGAGAGTGTGAGGGTGAGGGAGAGAGAGATAATTAGGAACCGAGAGAAAGAGGGGGGAGAGAGAGAATGAGCGAGTGAGGGATAGATAGATTGAGAGTGTGATAGAGAGAGAGAACGGGGGAGCGAATGAGAGAGAGAAGGAAAGAGAGTGTGAGTGAGCGAGAGAGAAAATGAGAGAGTGAGAGATAGAAAGATAGATAGAGAGAGAGATGACGGGGGGAGAGAGATGACGAAAAAAGAGGGGGAGCGAGAGAAGAGAGAGAGAGAGAGAGAGAGAGGGAAAGAGTGGGGAGAGGGAGAGACAGATAACTAAGGACTGGGAGAGAGGGGGGGAAAGAGAGGGGGAGAGAGAGAATGAGGGAGTGAGGGATAGATAGATTGAGAGTGCGATAGAGAGAGAGACAGAGAGAGAGCGGGAGAGGAAGAGAGAGAGAAAAAGATAGAAGGGGTAAAAGAGAGAGAGGGGAGAGAGAGAGTTAGAATGGGAGAGAGAGAGAGCGAGAAAGAGAGGGAAAACAGGAAAGCGAGAGAGCGAGAGAGAATTAGAGATAGGGAGAATGAGGACGTGTGGGATAAATAGATAGAGAGAGAGCGATAAAGAGAGAGAGGGTGAGAGAGAGTGGGAGAGAGAGAGAGTAAGGGGGAGAGAGGGAGAGTGAGTGGGAGAGAGAGTGTGTGTGTATGTGTTGGGGAGAGAGAGTGAGAGAGAGAGAGTTAGGGATAGAGAGAATGAGGGCGTGTGGGATAGATAAAGAGAGAGTGACAGAGTGCAAGAGAGAGAAAGAGACAAAGTGAGGGAAAGAGAGAGAGAGTGAGTTAGAGAGAGAGTGTGTGTGTGTGTTAGAAGGAGAGTGAAGAGAGAGAGTGAGATAGAAAAGGAGAGTGAGAGAGTGAGATAGAAAAGGAGCGAGAGAGGGGGAGAGAGTGAGAAAGAGAGGGTGTCTGTGTTGGAGAGAAAGGGAGAGGGTAGAGAGTGTGTGTGTTGGAGAAAGGGAGAGAGAGAGAAGAGAGAATGAGTGAGAGACAAAAGGAGAGAGAGTGAGTGAGGTAATGAGAGAAGGAGATATAGATAGATAGAGAGCGCGACAAAGAGTGAGAAAGAGAGTGAGAGAGAGATAGAGAGAGAAAGGGAGATAGAGTAAAGAGAGCAAGACACAGAGAGAGAGGGGGAGAGAGGGAGAGAGTAAGAGATAGCAAGGGAGAGAGAAATTGAGGGAGTGAGAGATAGATATATAGATAGAGAGAGCGACAAATAGAGAGGGTGAGGGGAGGGAGAAAGAGATAAAAGGGGACCGCGAGAGAGAGTGTGAAGGAGAGAAAGGGAGAGAGAGATAGAGAGAGAAGAGAGAGGAGGATAAAGAGAGTAATAGAAAGAGGCAAAGGGGAGGGGGAGAGCGAGAGAGATGGAGAGAAAGAGAGAGCCAGAGAGAGATAGAAAGAGGGAGAGCGAGAGAGATAGAAAAGTGATAGAGATAGAGAGAAAGAGAGAGTGAGATAGATAGATAAAGAGAGAGGGAGAGAGAGAGATCTCGAGGTTAAGAGAGAGAGAGACATAATGAGGTTAAGAGAGAGAAAGATAATGGGAGAAACGGAGAGAGAGATAGAGAGGGAGAAAGAGAGAGAGGGAGAGTGAGGGAGAGAGAAAGAGAGTGAGTGAATGAGAGAGAGAGAAGAGAGAAAAGAGTGGGAGAGTGAGAGAGAGAAGAGAGAGAGAGGGAGAGAGGGAGAAAGAGCAAGGGAGAGTGCGTGAGGGAGAGAGAAAGAGACTGATGAGAGAGAGAAAGAGACTGATGAGAGAGAAAAAGAGAGAGAGAGACAAGAAAGAAAGAGAATGAGTGTGAGAGAGAGATAACAGAAAAATGGGAGAGAGAAAGAGAGTGTAGGGGAGGAAGAAAGATTTAACAGAGAGAGGGAGTGAGGGAGAGAGAGTGAGTGAGAGAGAGACAAAGAGAAGAGACAGAGAGAGAAGGAGAGAGTGGGAGAGAGTGGTAGAGAGAGAGAAAGTGAGGGAGTGAGTGAGAGAGCGAGAGAGAGAATAGAGAAACAAGAGAAAGAGGAGAGAGAGCGCAGAGAGTGAGTGAGGAGAGAGAGGGAGAGAGGGAAAGAGAGCGAGAAAGAGTGAGGGGGAGAGAGATAGAGAGGGGAGAGAGAGAAAGAAAGTAAGAGAGGGAGTGAGAGAGAGAAAGAGAGAAATAACAGGAAAGCGAGAGGGCGAGAGAGATTTAGGGATAGAGAGAATGAGGTGTGTGGGACAAATAGATAGATAGAGAAAGCGATATAGAGAGAGATAACGGGAGAGAGAGTGAGTGAGTGGGAGTGTGTGTGTGTGTGTGTGTGTGTGTTGGTGAGAGAGAGAGAGCGAGAATGAGAGAGAGAGATAACAGGACAACCATAGAGAGAGAGAGAGTTAGGGATAGAGAGAATGAGGGCATCTGGGATAGATATATAGAGAGAGTGACAAAGAGGGAGAGAGAGATAGAGTGCGAGAAATAGAGAGAGTGAGGGAAAAAGAGAGAGAGAGTGTGTGTGTGTGTGTGTGTGTGTGTGTGTGTGTGTTAGAGGGAGAGAGAGAGAAGGAAAGAGAGAAGAGAGAGTGTGAGATAGAAAATGAGAGAGAGATAAGAGGGGACCGCGAGAGAAAGAGAGGGGGGAAGAGAAAGGGAGAGAATGACAGATAACAAGAAAATGAGAGAGAGAGTGTGGGGGAGAGAATAAGGGAGTGAGAGATAGATAGATAGAGCGACAGAGAGAAAGAGAACGAGAGAGAGAGGTGGAGAGCAAGAGAGAGAGATAGAGAGAGTGAGTGAGAGAGAGGGGGAGGGCGAGAGAGAGAAAGAGAGCAATAGAAAGAGACAAAGGGGGAGAGAGAGAGCGAGATACATGGAGAGAGAGACAAAGAGAGAGCCAGAGAGAGATAGAAAGAGAGAGATAGAGAGAGAGAGAAAGAATGAGAGAGTGAGGGATTGAGAGAATGAGGGAGTGAGGGAGTGAGATATAGATATATAGATAGATAGGTAGGTAGATAGAGAGAGAGTGATGGAGAGAGAGAATGAGGGGGAGAGATAAATAGATAGATACAACGACAAAGAGAGAGAGAGGGAGAGAGAGAGTTAGGGATAGAGAGAGTAAGTGAGTGAGAGAAAGGGAGAGAGAAAGTGAGAGTGACGGAGAGAGTTATAACCAGGGACCGAGAGAAATAGGGAGAGAGAGAGAGAACGAGTTAGTGAGGGATAGATAGATTGAGAGAGTGATAGAAAAAAAGAGAGAGAGAGATAAAGGGGGTGTGAGAGAGAGAATGAGAGATAGAGAAGGAGAGAGAGTGTAAGTAAGGGAGAGAGAATGAGGGAGTGAGAGATAGAAAGATAGATAGATAATGAGAGAGAGATAGAGAGAGAATGTGTGTGTGCGTGTGTGTGAGATAGAGAGAGCGGGAGAGGGAGAGGGAGAGGAAGAGAGAGAGAGAAAAAGATAGAAGGGGTAAAAGAGAGAGGGGAGAGAGAGAGAGTTAGAATGAGAGAGAGAGCGAGAAAGAGAGGGAAAACAGGAAAGCGAGAGAGCGAGAGAGAATTAGAGATAGGGAGAATGAGGACGTGTGGGATAAATAGATAGAGAGAGAGCGATAAAGAGAGAGAGGGTGAGAGAGAGTGGGAGAGAGAGAGAGTAAGGGGGAGAGAGGGAGAGTGAGTGGGAGAGAGAGTGTGTGTGTATGTGTTGGGGAGAGAGAGTGAGAGAGAGAGAGTTAGGGATAGAGAGAATGAGGGCGTGTGGGATAGATAAAGAGAGAGTGACAGAGTGCAAGAGAGAGAAAGAGACAAAGTGAGGGAAAGAGAGAGAGAGTGAGTTAGAGAGAGAGTGTGTGTGTGTGTTAGAAGGAGAGTGAAGAGAGAGAGTGAGATAGAAAAGGAGAGTGAGAGAGTGAGATAGAAAAGGAGCGAGAGAGGGGGAGAGAGTGAGAAAGAGAGGGTGTCTGTGTTGGAGAGAAAGGGAGAGGGTAGAGAGTGTGTGTGTTGGAGAAAGGGAGAGAGAGAGAAGAGAGAATGAGTGAGAGACAAAAGGAGAGAGAGTGAGTGAGGTAATGAGAGAAGGAGATATAGATAGATAGAGAGCGCGACAAAGAGTGAGAAAGAGAGTGAGAGAGAGATAGAGAGAGAAAGGGAGAGAGAGAGTAGAGAGAGAGCAAGACACAGACAGAGAGGGGGAGAGAGGGAGAGAGTAAGAGATAGCAAGGGAGAGAGAAAATGAGGGAGTGAGAGATAGATATATAGATAGAGAGAGCGATAAAGAGACAGGGTGAGGGGAGGGAGAGAGAGAGATAAAAGGGGACCGCGAGAGAGTGTGAAGGAGAGAAAGGGAGAGAGAGAGAGATAGAGAGAGAAGAGAGAGGGGGGAGAAAGAGAGCAATAGAAAGAGGCAAAGGGGGGAGAGAGCGAGAGAGATGGAGAGAGAGAGAGCCAAAGAGAGATAGAAAGAGAGAGAGCGAGTGCGAGAGAGAGAGAAAAGTGAGAGAGAAAGCGAGAGAGATAGAGAGAAAGAGAGAGTGAGATAGATAGATAAAGAGAGAGAGGGAGAGAGAGAGAGAGATAATGAGGTTAAGAGAGAGAGAGATAATGAGGTTAAGAGAGAGAGAAAGATAATGGGAGAAAGAGAAAAAGAGTGATAGTGAGAAGAGAGAGAGTGTGAGACAGAGAGAGGGGAGAGACAGATAGAGAGATAGAGAGGGAGAAAGAGAGAGAGGGAGAGTGAGGGAGAGAGAAAGAGAGTGAGTGAATGAGAGAGAGAGAAGAGAGAAAAGAGTGGGAGAATGAGAGAGAGAAGAGAGAGAGAGAGAGGGAGAGAGAGAGGGAGAGTGTGTGAGGGAGAGAGAAAGAGACTGATGAGAGAGAAAAAGAGAGAGAGACAAGAAAGAAAGAGAATGAGTGTGAGAGAGAGATAACAGAAAAATGGGAGAGAGAAAGAGAGTGTAGGGGAGGAAGAAAGATTTAACAGAGAGAGGGAGTGAGGGAGAGAGAGTGAGAGAGAGAGACAAAGAGAAGAGACAGAGAGAGAAGGAGAGAGTGGGAGAGAGTGGTAGAGAGAGAGAAAGTGAGGGAGTGAGTGAGAGAGCGAGAGAGAGAGCGAGAGAGAGAATAGAGAAACAAGAGAAAGAGAAGAGAGAGAGCGCAGAGAGTGAGTGAGGAGAGAGAGGGAGAGAGGGAAAGAGAGCGAGAAAGAGTGAGGGGGAGAGAGATAGAGAGGGGAGAGAGAGAGAGAAAGAAAGTAAGAGAGGGTGCGAGAGAGAGAGAGAAAGAGAGAGAGAATAGAGAAACAAGAGAAAGAGGAGAGAGAGAGCGCAGAGAGTGAGTGAGGAGAGAGAGGGAGAGAGGGAAAGAGAGCGAGAAAGAGTGAGGGGGAGAGAGATAGAGAGGGGAGAGAGATAGAAAGAAAGTAAGAGAGGGTGCGAGAGAGAGAGAGAAAGAGAGAAATAACAGGAAAGCGAGAGGGCGAGAGAGATTTAGGGATAGAGAGAATGAGGTGTGTGGGACAAATAGATAGATAGAGAAGAAAGCTATAGAGAGAGAGATAACGGGAGAGAGAGTGAGTGAGTGGGAGAGTATGTGTGTGTGTGTGTGTGTGTGTTGGTGAGAGAGAGAGAGCGAGAATGAGAGAGAGAGATAACAGGACAACTATAGAGAGAGAGAGAGTTAGGGATAGAGAGAATGAGGGCATCTGGGATAGATATATAGAGAGAGTGACAAAGAGGGAGAGAGATAGAGTGCGAGAAATAGAGAGTGAGGGATAGAGAGAGGGGAGAGACAGACAGAGAGATAGAGAGGGAGAAAGAGAGAGAGGGAGAGTGAGGGAGAGAGAAAGAGAGTGAGTGAATGAGAGAGAGAGAAGAGAGAAAAGAGTGGGAGAGTGAGAGAGAGAGAAGAGAGAGAGGGAGAGAGAAAGGGAGAAAGAGCAAGGGAGAGTGTGTGAGAGAGAGAGAAAGAGACTGATGAGAGAGAAAAAGAGAGAGAGACAAGAAAGAAAGAGAATGAGTGTGAGAGAGAGATAATAGAAAAATGAGAGAGAGAAAGAGAGTGTAAGGGAGGAAGAAAGATTTAACAGAGAGAGGGAGTGAGTGAGAGAGAGAGAGAAGAGAGAAGAGAGAGAGTGTGAGAGAGTGAGACAAAGAGAAGAGACAGAGAGAGAAGGAGAGAGTGGGAAAGAGTGGTAGAGAGAGAGAAAGTGAGGGAGTGAGTGAGAGAGCGAGAGAGAGAGAGAGAGAATAGAGAAACAAGAGAAAGAGGAGAGAGAGAGCGCGGAGAGTGAGTGAGGAGAGAGGGAAAGAGAGCGAGAAAAAGTGAGGGGGAGAGAGATAGAGAGAGGGGGAGTGAGAGAAAGAAAGTAAGAGAGGGAGCGAGAGAGAGAGAGAAAGAGAGAAATAATAGGAAAGCGAGAGAGCGAGAGAGATTTAGGAATAGAGAGAATGAGGTGTGTGGGACAAATAGATAGATAGAGAAAGCAATAGAGAGAGAGAGATAACGGGAGAGAGAGAGTGAGTGAGTGAGTGGGAGAGTGTGTGTGTGTGTGTGTGTGTGTGTTGGTGAGAGAAAGAGAGCGAGAATGAGAGAGAGATAACGGGACAACCATAGAGAGAGAGAGTTAGGGATGGAGAGAATGAGGGCATCTGGGATAGATATATAGAGAGAGTGACAAAGAGAGAGAGAGAGAGATAGAGTGCGAGAAATAGACAGAGTGAGGGAAAAAGAGAGAGTGTGTGAGTTAGAGAGTGTGTGTGTGTGTATGTGTGTGTGTGTGTGTGTGTGTTGGAGGGAGATAGAGAGAGAGAGAAGGAAAGAGAGAAGAGAGTGTGTGAGATAAAAAATGAGAGAGAGATAAGAGGGGACCGCGAGAGAAAGAGAGGGGGGAAGAGAAAGGGAGAGAGAATGACAGATAACAAGAAAATGAGAGAGAGTGTGTGGGGGAGAGAATAAGGGAGTGAGAGATAGATAGATAGAGCGACAGGGAGAAAGAGAGCGAGAGAGAGAGGTAGAGAGCGAGAGAGAGAGAGAGAGATAGAGAGTGAGTGAGAGAGAGAGGGGGAGGGCGAGAGAGAGAAAGAGAGCAATAAAAAGAGACAAAGGGGGAGAGAGAGCGAGAGAGATGGAGAGAGAGCCAGAGAGAGATAGAAAGAGAGAGATAGAGAGAGAAAGAATGAGAGAGTGAGGGATTGAGAGAATGAGGGAGTGAGATATAGATATATTGATAGATAGGTAGGTAGATAGAGAGAGAGAGTTATGGAGAGAGAGAATGAGGGGGAGAGATAAATAGATAGATACAACGACAAAGAGAGAGAGAAAGAGAGAGGGAGAGAGACAGAGTTAGAGATAGAGAGAGAGTAAGTGAGTGAGAGAAAGAGAGAAAGGGAGAGAGAAGAGAGAAAGTGAGAGTGACGGAGAGAGTTATAACCAGGGACTGAGAGAAATAGGGAGAGAGAGAAAACGAGTTAGTAAGGGATAGATAGATTGAGAGAGTGATAGAGAAAAATAGAGAGAGAGATAAAGGGGGTGTGAGAGAGAGAATGAGAGATAGAGAAGGGGAGAGAGTGTAAGTAAGGGAGAAAGAGAATGAGGGAGTGAGAGATAGAAAGATAGATAGATAGCGAGAGAGAGAGATAGAGAGAGAGAGATAGAGATAACAGAAAAAGAAAGAGAGTGAGAGAGAGATGGAAAGATAATGGAAAAGCAAGAGAGAGATAGAGAGAGAGAGATACAGAGAGAGATCAGGGGGAGGGAGAGAGAGATAACTCGGGACTAGGAGAGAGAGAGGGTAAGGGAGAGAGAAAGAATGAGGGAGTGAGGGATATATAGATAGATTGAGACAGCGCTAGAGAGAGAGAGAGCTGGGGCAGATAGCGAAGAGAGAGAGAGAGATTAGAGGGAGGGAGAGAGATAACAAGGGACTGGGAGAGAGAGGGAGAGAGAGAGTAAGGGAGAGAGGGATAGATAGATAGATTGAGAGAGCGATAGAGAAAGAGAATGCGGGGGGAGATAGTGAGAAGAGAGAGAGTGTGAGAGATAGAGATACATACATACATATATATATATATAATGGGAGAGAGATTCTCTCTCTCTATCGCTCTCTCAATCTATCGATTTATCGCTCACTCCCTCATTCTCTCCCACCCTCTCTCTCTCTCTCCCTCTCTCTATCTTTATACCATTATCTCCCTCTCTCTCTATCTCTCTCTCACTCACTGTCCTCCTCCCTCTCTCACTCTCTCTCTCTATCTCACTCTCTCTCTCTATCTCACTCACACATTCTCTCTCTATCCCTCACTCTCTCTCTTCTCACTATCTCCCCCTAATAAATCGATAGATTGAGAGAGCGATAGAGAGAGAGAGAGATAGAGAGAGAGCGAGTGAGGGGAGAGAGTGTGTTTGTCTGTTTGAGAGAGAGAGATAGATAAGAGAGGGTGAAAAGAGATAGAGAGATAACGGGAAGTCGAGAGAGAGAAAGAGAAAGAGACCTGAGCGTGGGGGAGGGAGAGAAAGATAACGAAGGATTGGGAGAGAGAGGGAGAGGGAGAGAGAATGAGAGAATGAGGGAGTGAGAGATGGAGAGATAGATTGAGAGAGGGATAGAGAGAGAGAGAAAGAGAGAGTGAGTGAGTGAGAGAGAGATAATGAGGTTCAGAGAGAGAGAGAGATAACAGGAGAACGAGAAAAAGAGTGATAGTGAGAAGAGTGAGAGAGGGAGAGAGACAAAAAGAGTGAGAGAGAGGGGAGAGAAAGAGAGAGAGAGATAGAGTGTGTGTGTGTGTGTGTGTGATATAGAGAGAAAGAGAGAGCGAGAGAGGGAGAGGTAGAGGGAGACGGACAGAGCGAGAGAGAGGGAGAGAGATAATGGGAGAGAGATGGAGAGAGGAGGGAGAGAGATAAAAGCGAAGAGAGGGAGGGACATCGAGAGAGAGAGACAGAGACAGGGAGAGAGAGAACAAGAATAGGGAGTGAGAGATAGATAGAAAGAGAAAAAGGGCAACAGAGAGCAACAGAGAGAAAGACAGAGTGAGGGATAGATAGATAGATTGAGAGAGGGATAGAGAGAGAGAGATAATGAGGTTAAGAGAGAGAGAGATAACAGGAGAAAGAGAAAAAGAGTAATAGTGTGAAGAGAGAGAGTGTGAGAGAGAGAGAAAGAGAGAGAGATAGAGAGGGTGTGTGAGTGAGTTAGAGAGAGAGAGAGAGGGAGAAAGTGTGAGAGAGAGAGAATGGGAGAGAGAGTGAGAGAGATAAAAGCGAAGAGAATAAGGGAGAGCGAGAGAGAGACAGAGATAGGGAGAGAGAGAGATCAAGAATAGGGAGTGAGAGATAGATAGATAGAGAAAGAGAGCAACAAAGAAAGAGAGAGACAGGGAGAGAGAGAGGAGAGAGAAACAGAGCGAGAGAGGGAGAGGAGAGAGAAACAGAGTGAGAGAGGGAGAGGAGAGAGAAACAGAGGGAGTGAGAGATAGATATATAGATAGAGAGTGACAAAGAGAGGGTGAGAGGGAGGGAGAGAGAGATAAGAGGGGACCGCGAGAGAGAGAGGGGGGAAAGAAAGGGAGAGAGAGAGTGAGAGATAATAAGAAAATGAGAGAGAGTGTGAGGGGGAGAGAATAAGGGAGTGAGAGATAGATAGAACGATAGAGAGAAAGAAAGAGAAAGAGAGAAAAGAGAAAAGGGGAGGGCGAGAGAGAGAAAGAGAGCAATAGAAAGAGACTAAGGGGAGAGAGAGCAAGAGAGATCGAGAGAGAGAGAGCCAAAGAGAGATAGAAAGAGAGAGCCAAAGAGAGAGAAAAGTGAGAGGGAAAGTAAGAGAGATAACGGGGGAGTGAAAGTGAGAGAGAGAGAGTGAGTGCGATAGAGAGATAGAGAGATAACGAGGTTAAGAGAGAGAGATAATGGGAGAAAGAGAAAAAAGAGTGATCGTGAAAAGAGAGTGAGACAGAGAGGGGAGAGGCAGCAAAAGAGATAGGAGGGAGAAAGAGAGAGAGGGAGAGTGAGGGAGAAGAGGGTGAGTGAGGGAGAGAGAGAGAGAAAAGAGTGAGAGAGTGAGAGAGAGATACAGAGAAGAGAGAGAGACAGAGAGAGGGAAAGAGAGGGGGAGAGACAGAGAAAGAGAGAGGGAGAGGAAAGAGACTGAGTCAAAGAGAGAGAGACAAGAAAGAAAGAGAGTGAGTGAGAGAGAGAGATAACAGAAAAACGAGAGAGAGAAAGAAAGAGAGAGAGAAGGAGAGAGATGATATGAACCCCACCGATGAATTACGATGAAACCCGATAACAATGATGGTTCAAGAACCCCAAGAATGTGAAAGACAAGACTGTTGAGCCTTAACCCGTTATCTAGCAAGATAAGAACTAAGACTACGAAGGATAGAAACGTCACACTAAGAAACCTAAGGATCACTCAAGAATCAAGGTGATAAGTTTGGTTGTTTGAACGCCACAAGACTAACTTGATAAGTTCAAAGAGTTCTTTCAAGAACAAAGAGGACACACCTCACGATAACATAAACTTGTTTTCAATATTCATGACCTCGTCCTAAATTTCGTGGGTACCATGTTTTATACTTGGAACAACCCACCAAGAATATGAAAAGCATTAATTTTAGCTTTGAAACAAAACCAACATTAAAGTAAATAAGTCCCCACATTTTTAGACCTTTTTTGACTACTAATAATAAGTAAATATCACTAATTGACTATGACCAATGTATTTAAGCATAACCAATCCAAGCTAGATTCATCCCCCTATTTAATAGCTTTGAAAATAGTCTAATTCATGCCCTTTCATGGCCTTATCTCGATGAACACATTTTTGTAGGTTCATTATCCTTTTCAATTGCTTTTGTATGCTAATTAGACTCTTCAATGGCCTTGATGACATGGATAATCAATCCAAGCTAGATTCATCCCCCTATTTAATAGCCTTGAAAATAGTCCAATTCATGCCCTTTCATGGCCTTATCTTGATGAACACGTTTTTGTAGGTTCATTATTCTTTTCCATTGCTTTTGTATGCTAATTAGACTCTTCAATGGCCTTGATGACATGGATAAAGCCTTGATTTTCATTTGGACCCACATTGGGCTTCACTTTTCCAGAATCATTCCAATTCTCTTGAATCAGCCCAATAAGAGCTTTCTTGAAATTTTGGGCTCTAAGTCTTGTAATTGGACGACCAGGGAGTCATAAAGGATCTTGTGCAAGTTCAAGTCCGTTCCCGCGTGTATGCTCAGCCCCACTATCCATTTTCAGCTCCTAGATTTACATCATTCTCCCCCTCTTGAAAAGGATTTGTCCTCAAATCAACACCTGCATCAAATGGAGACAAATCAGCAACATCAAAGCTTGTACTGACACCGTATTCACCTGGTAAGTCAAGTTTGTAAGCATTGTCATTAATGCGTTCCACCACTTGAAATGGTCCATCACCCGAGGTAGGAGTTTTGAACGTCGTTGCTCTGGAAAATGCTCTTTTCTCCAGTGCAACCAAACCCAATCTCCTGGTTCAAAAACTATCTTCTTGCGTCCCTTGTTGGCTTGATTGACATATTGTTCAGTCCTCCTTTCAATATTCAGTCGTGCCTTCTCATGAATTTGCTTCACAAATTCAGCCTTCTTTTTCCTATCTAAGTTTACACGTTCACTCAAAGGTAAAGGAATTAAATCCAAAAAAGACAAAGGATTAAATCCATAAATAATATCAAACGGTGAAAACTTAGTTGTTGAATGTGCACTTCTATTGTAAGCAAATTCAACATGTGGCAAACAATCTTCCCACATTTTTAAGTTCTTCTTCTTCATCAGTTTGTGGATGACAAGTAGTAGAAAATAATAACTTGGTTCCCAACTTTCCCCACAAAGTCTTCGAAAAGTAACTCAAAAACTTTGCATCCCTATAAAAAACAATGGTCTTAGGCATGCCATGTAACCTAACAATTTCCTTGAAGAACAAATCAGCTATATATGATGCATCATCGGTTTTATGAAATGCAATGAAGTGTGCCATTTTAGAAAACCTGTCAACTACCACAAAAATTGAATATCTCCCCCTCTTAGTTCTAGGTAAACCCAAAATAAAATCCATAGAAATATCAGTCCAAGGTTTACTAGGTATAGGCAAAGGGGTGTACAAGCCATGAGGTTTTAATTTGGACTTAGCTTGTTTACATGTGATACATTTTTCACATATTCTTTGCACATCACGCTTTATATGTGGCCAAAAGAAATGTTCATGCAAAATTCCAAAAGTCTTAGCTACTCCAAAATGGCCCATTAATCCTCCTCCATGAGCTTCTCTCACAAGCAATTCACGCAAAGAACACATAGGCAAACACAATTTATTTTCGCTAAACAGAAATCTATTATGCCTACAAAACTTATCAATTGTGACTTTTTCACATGCATTGAACACATTACCAAAATCAGAATCTTGTGCATACAAATCCTTAATGTATTCAAACCAAGCAATTTGTGTCTAAAATTGAAAGTAAGGCATACCTTTGGGACAATGCGTCAGCACCACATTTTCCTTACCTCGCCCATATTTGATCACATAAGGAAATGTTTCAATGAATTCTACCCACTTGGCATGTCGTTTGTTCAACTTTTGCTGTCCTTTCAAATATTTCAAGGATTCATGATTCGTGGGAATCACAAACTCCTTTGACCATAGATAATGCTGCCAATTTTCCAATGCCCTCACCAAAGCGTACATCTCTTTATCATAAGTTGGATAATTTAGAGCTGCCCCACTCAACTTTTCACTAAAATAAGCCACGAGATGACCTTCTTGCATCAAAACAGCTACAATACCTATTCCTGAGGCATCACACTCAATTTCAAATGTTTTAGCGAAGTTAGGTAAAATAAGCAATGCTGCATTAGTTAACTTTTCTTTGATCGAATTGAATGCTTTTTCTTATTCTTTTTCCCACTTAAATGGAACATTTTTCTTGATGACTTTAGTAAGAGGGGCGGCCAAGGTACTAAAATCATGCACAAACCGTCTATAGAAGCTAGTGAGGCCGTGAAAACTCCTCACTTGGCTGATTGTTGTTGGAGTTGGCCACTCATGTATTACCTTCACCTTTTCCTCGTCCACCTCAATTCCTTTAGAACTAACAACAAAGCCAAGAAACACAAGCTTATCCTTGCAAAAGGTGCACTTATTGAGGTTAGCAAACAACTTTTCTTTCCTTAACACATCTAAAACAAATTTCAAACGCTCTACATGTTCTTCCATGTTTTGGCTATAAATTAGGATATCATCAAAATATACAACTACAAATCTACCAATAAATGCATGTAAAACATGGTTTATCAAACGCATAAATGCGCTCGGAGCATTAGTTAAACCAAAAGGCATCACTAACCACTCGTACAAATCGTGTTTAGTTTTAAAGCCAGTTTTCCATTCATCACCTTCTTTCATTCTAATTTGGTGAACAATGTATCTAAGCATAACCAATCCAAGCTAGATTCATCACCCTGTTTAATAGCCTTAAAAATAGTCCAATTCATGCCCTTTCATGGCCTTATCTTGATGAACACATTTTTGTAGGTTCATTATCCTTTTCAATATGGTAATTAGACTCTTCAAT
This sequence comes from Datisca glomerata, assembly GCA_003255025.1. NCBI lineage: Eukaryota > Viridiplantae > Streptophyta > Magnoliopsida > Cucurbitales > Datiscaceae > Datisca > Datisca glomerata. The sequence continues at coordinate 240,721 of QANY01005074.1, forward strand.
GGCCTTGATGACATGGATAAAGTCTTGATTTTCATTTGGACCCCCATTGGGCTTCACTTTTCCAGAATCATTCAAATTCTCTTGAATCAACCCAACAAGTGCTTTCTTGAAATTTTGGGCTCTAAGTCTTGTAATTGGACCACCAGGGAGTGATAAAGAATCTTGTGCAAGTTCAGCTCCATTCCCGCATGTATGCTCAGCCCCACATCCATTTTCAGCACCTAGATTTGCATCAAGAGAGGTAGAGAGAGAGAGAGAGAGAAAGTGAGGGAGAGAGGGAGTGAGTGACAGAGCGAGAAAGAGTGAGTGAGAGAGTGAAAAGAGAAAGAAGAGATAATGAAGAGAGAGAGAGCGAGAGAGCAGAGAGAGAGTGAGGAGAGAGGGTGAGAGAGAGTGAGAGAGAGAGAGAGGGATAGAGAGAGAGCGAGAGAGAACAAGAATAGGGAGTGAGAGATAGATAGATAGAGAAAAAGAGCAACAAAGAGAGAGAGAGACAGAGAGATAGGGAGAGGAGAGAGAGGGAGAGGATAGAGAAAGAGAGCGAGAGAAAGGGAGTGAGGGATTGATAGGTAGATTGAGAGAGGTATAGATAGATAGAGAGAGAGAGAGCGATAGAGAGAGAAAAAGAGAGAGCGATAACGGGGTTCAACGAGAGAGAAGGATAACAGGAGAGAGAGAGAGAGAGAGAGAGAGAGAGAGAGAGAGAGAGAGAAAGGAGATAGAGAGAAGAGAGAGAGAGGAGATAGAGAGAAGAGAGAGAGAGAGTGTGTGTGTGTGTGTGTGTGTGAGAAAGAGAGTGAGAGAGAGAGATAGAACGAGCGAGCGAAAGATAGAGAGAAAGAGGGGAGAGAGTGAATGAGGGACTTAGAGAGATGGATAGATAGATAGATAGAGAGAGAGAGAGAGATGACAGGGGAGAGAGGGAGTGAGTGAGGGAGAGAGAGAATGATGGGGTAGAGAGAGAGATGATGGGAGAGAGAAACATAGAAAGAGAGAGACAGAGAGAGGCTGTGAGGGAGAGAGAGAGAAAAAAAATGAGAGAGAAGATGGAGAGAGAGAGAGCCAGAGAGAGATAGAAAGAGAGAAAGAGAGAGAGAGAGAGAAGTTAGAGAGGCAGCGAGAGAGATAACGGGGGAGTAAGAGAGAGAAAGAGAGAGGGACAGAGGGATTGAGAGAATGAGGGAGTGAGATATAGATAGATAGATAGATAGAGAGATTGTGAGATAGTGATGGAAAGAGAGAATGAGGAAAAGAGATAGATAGATACAACGACAAATAGAGAGAGTGAGTGAGCGAGAGAGAGAGAATGAGGGAGATAGATAGATACAGCGACAAAGAGAGAAAGAAAGAGAGAGAGGGAGAGAGAGTGTGATCGATAGAGAGAGATAATGGGAGAGTGAGAGACAAAGGCAGTTAGGGATAGAGAGAGAGAAACAGTTAGGGAGAGAGAGATTAAGTGAGTGAGAGAAAGAGAGAGAGGGAGAGAGAAGAGAGAGAGAGATTGAGAGAGTGAGGGTGATGGAGAGAGTTATAACCAGGGATCGGGAGAAATAGCGAGAGAGAGAGAATGAGGGAGTGAGGGATAGATAGATAGATTGAGAAAGTGATAGAGAGAAAGAGAGAGAGGGAGGGGGAGTGAGAGAGAGAATGAGAGAGAAAAGGAAAGAGCATGTGAGTGAGGGAGAGAGACAGTGAGAGAGACATGACGGAAAAAGAAAGAGAGAGAAAGAGAGAGATGGAAAGATAACATGAAAGCAAGAGAGAGAGGGGGAGATAGAGATAACGGGGGACTGGGAGAGAGAGGGTGAGAGGGAGTAAGGGAGAGAGAGAATGAAGGAGTGAGGGATAGATAGATTGATTGAGAGAGTGACAGAGAGAAAGAGGGAGATAGTGAGAAGAGAGAGAGTGAGAGAAAGGGGGAGATAGTGAGAAGAGAGAGAGTGAGAGAGAGGGGGGAAAGTGAGAAGAGAGAGAAGGATAGAGAGGGGGGGAGAGGGAGAGGGAGTGATAATGGGAGAGAGATGGAGATAGTAAGGGGGAGAGAGAGGATGGGAGAGAATGTTAGAGTGAGGGATAAATTGATAGATTGAGAGAGCGATAGAGAGAGACAGAGAGAGAGAGGAGAGAGGGAGAGAGAGGATAGAGAGAGAGAGAGGAGAGAGGGAGAGAGAGGATAGAGAGAGAGAGAGGAGAGAGAGAGAGGAGAGAGAGAATGAGAAGACATAGAGAGATAATGGGAAAGCGATAGAGAGAGCGGGGAAGGGAGAGAAAGATAATGAGGGATTGGGAGAGAGAGGGAGAGGGAGAGAGAGAGAGAGAATGAGGGACTGAGGGATAGATAGATAGATTGAGAGAGCGACAGAGAGAGAGGGTGAGATAGTGAGAAGAGAGAGAGTGAGAGAGAGAGGGGGATAGTGAGAAGAGAGAGAAGGATAGAGAGAGGGGGGAGAGGGAGAGTGAGCGAGAGAGAGAGTGATAATGGGAGAGAGATGGAGATAGAAAGGGAGAGAGAGAGGGTGGGAGAGAATATTTGAGTGAGAAATAAATCGATAGATTGAGAGAGCGATAGAGAGAGACAGAGAGAGAGAGGAGAGAGAGAAAGGAGAGAGAGGAGAGAGAGAGAATGAGAAGAGATAGAGAGATAACGGGAAAGCGAGAGAGAGAACGAGAGAGAGAGAGGGATAGAGAGTGTGGGTGAGGGAGAGAGAGAATGTGGGAGTGAGAGATAAAAAGATAGATAGAGAGCGAGAGAGAGAGAGATGACGGGGGAGAGAGACAGAGATGGAAAGATAACAGGAAAGCAAGAGAGAGAGATAACGAGGGAGCGAGAGAGAGAAGGAGAGAGAGAAGGAGAGAGTGTGGGTGAGGGAGAGAGAGAATGAGGGTGTGAGAGATAGATAGATAGAATTGACAGGGTGATAGAGAGAGAGAGCCATAGAGAGCGAGAGAAAAGTGAGAGAGAAAGTGAGAGAGATAACGGGGGAGTGAGAGAGAGAGAGAAAGAGAGAGAGTGAGGGAGTGAGATATAGATAGATAGAGAGAGAGCGAGAGAGAGTGATGGAAAGAGAGAATATGGGAGATAGATAGATAGATACAGCGGCAAAGAGAGAGAGAGAGGGAGGGAGACAGAGAGAGTGAGCGAGAGAGTTAGGGATAGAGAGAGTGTGTGTGAGTGAGTGAGTGAGAGAAAGAGAAAGAGGGAGAGAGAAGAGAGAGAGAGAGAGAGTGTGTGTGTGTGTGTGTGTGTGTGTGTGTGTGAGGGTGAGGGAGAGAGTTATAACCAGGGACCAAGAGAAATCGGGGGAGAGAGAGAATGAGGGAGTGAGGGATAGGTAGATAGATTGAGAGAATGATAGAGAGAGGGAGAGAGATAGATAACGGGGGAGCGAGAGAGAGAATGAGAGAGAGAGAAGGAGAGAGAGTGTAGGTCTAGGAAAGAGAGAATGAGGGAGTGAGAGATAGAAAGATAGATAGATAGAGAGAGAGAAAGATAACGGGGGAGCGATAGAGAGTATGTGGGTGAGGGAGGGAGAGAATGAGGGTGTGAGAGATAGAAAGATAGATAGAGAGCGAGAGAGAGAGAGAGAGAGAGAGAGAGAGAGAGAGAGATGACGGGGGAGAGAGACAGAGATGGAAAGATAGCTGGAAAGTAAGAGAGAGAGAGAGAGAGAGTGGGGGGAGGGTGAGAGAGATAATGGGGGACTGGGAGAGAGAGGGAGAGAGAGAGAATGAGGGAGTGAGGGATAAATAGATAGATTGGCAGAGCGATAGAGAGAGAGTGTGTGAGGGGGAGATAGTGAGAAGAGAGAGAGTGTGTGAGAGAGAGGGAAAGATGACGGGGAGAGAAGGAGTGAGTGAGGGAGAGAGAGAAGATGGGGGAGAGAGAGATGACATGAGAGAGATTCAAGTTGACAACAAATCAGCAATTGAGTTGGCAAAGAATCCAGTGAACCATGAAAGAAGCAAACACATTGACGTTCATTTTTACTTTATCCGAAATCATGTGAAGGAAGGAAGTGTGGAATTGGTGCATGTGGCAAGTCAGGATCAAGTTGCAGATATCTTCACAAAACCGCTACTGAAAGTACTTCTCGACAAATGCAAGAAACTGATTGGCATGACGGATGGTAGAAGCATTTAATTTTATGGGGGAGTTTTGTTGAATAAACATTAAATGTTATGTTTTAGTGGATTTTTTCAATTAGAAGTTACAATTTAGAAGTTAGTATGCCCTCAAAACATGTGTATCGACATCTTGATATGAAATTTAATGAGGATTACATTTTTCTTATAATTTTTATTTTAAATTATTGTTGAATAACTTATATAAATATCTGAAAATTCCATATTCATTAATGAGACTATGATCTTGTATTAGTACGAAAAGATTAAGATCATAGATGATGAATAAATTTGTCAACAACATATTAAAGTATGAAATCTTTAATGAATGGTTGCTCGTACAGTTCGGTAAGCGTTATAAATGCGTGTGATCTAGATCCATCTCATTGATGTGGATAGACATCTTAGTGAAGGTACTTTATATAAAAGATTATATATGATAGGACCGATATGAATTAATATATTTGTTAACGTGTCATTTATCATAAAGATTTAATACACATCAATCCGATGATCATATGTTGATCAGTCTGAATCCTGAGTTGTCATGAGCTCCTATACATGTCTACTGGATCTTTTAATTCACTCGTTAAGGATTGTTTGTAAATCAGACTATTGGCTTTTGTTTTGGAGTTCACTGATATGAATGGTTGGGAACATGATCTTACAAGATTTGGGATCCAAGCTTTTCTAACGGATCGTATATTGGTTCTCTTAAGTATTAATTCTGGAATTGAATGGTTATTGGGCTCAAATTCATAATACGATTATATTGGCCATTCACTAGTGGATTAATGGTACTTAAGGATCAAGAGGTAATTAGAAGGGTAAAATGGTAATTTTGACCATTTGTAATTTACCAAAAATTTGAGGATAAAACTGTATGAAATGATTATATCAATCAACTACATGAGAATACTCTGTAAATACATTATATAATCTCTAAAAAGTGCAATTCCATATTTATAATGAAGTAATAATGGAATTAATAAATAAGATTATTTAATTAAAGAGTTTAATTAATAATCTGGTTTATTGGAGCTTAGAATTATAGGTCCATGGTTCACAAGTCACCTCCGTACTACGCACTCTAGGGTGTGAATATTTCAGAACATGAGAAAATGACTGACTTTAAAAAAAATTATTCTGGGGCAAGTACATAATAATAAGATAATTATGTGTGATTAATTAATTAAAAATTAATTAATTGAATTATTTATATAACTTTCATTTTCGGCAATTATATATGTAAGTAATTATCAATTATTTTTCAAATGATCGATAAGTGAGTTAGAATATCTAATTTGTAAAATTAGATAATTAAATTATTATTCGATAATAATTTGAATCAAGTAAATATGTTATTTGTGAAATATCAGATAAGTTAGTTGATAGAAATAATCAGATAAGTTAATTTTAAATTAACTGATATTTAGATATTTATTTGATTAAAATAAATATTTAATTCACAATAATTGTAACATGTCAATCACTGATTGAGTATCAGATATTGAAATGGATTACTGTAGTGCAACGTGGCATTGTAGTTCTGTATAATTACAATGGGACTTACTACAATTGGCAAATTTACAATTAAATGTTATTTTAGTTTATCCCTAAAAATCTGATACGCCATTATCTAAAAAATATACAGTTATTATTCGGATGCCCTCAGTTGATGAATTAGTTCATCAGTTCATCCAACAAGAATTGAATTGAGAACACAGTTTGTGTCAGAGAGATTTTTTTCTGCAGCTAAACGTTAATCAAATCTCTAAAAGAATAATAATCACGTTCTTTTAGAAAATCGTCTCACTAAAATCCTTCTCAATAAATCTCTAGATCTCATGTGTTGAGTATATTCTACATGACCACACATGTTCTAATAAGTTGAGGATTAACTTGAAGATCTTGGTGTGAATCTTGGAGTCTACTTATCATTGGAACGGTTTTGTGGGGTGGAGGATCGATCGTTTTTGCAAGGACGCTTGATATAGACTACAAGATGTATATAATTCATAACCTTGTATGTTGTAGATTTAATGTATAAATATATAATGAATCCTGACTTATTGAAAAATAGTTTTCAATAAAAAAAATTTTATTTGGTTATCGTGGCGTTGCGCAAGTTTTTTTTATTAAAAGATTTTATCTTTATTAAAAGTTTAATTTTTTAAAAAGCCACACGCCACACACTTCCACCGCGCATGCGTCGCAACGATCAACAAATTGTATCAGAATGGTCTTCATATATTTATATTTTAAATGTTGTGTTGGTTTTTTTGCCGCGATGACCAACTAGTGACATCAGAGTGGTCTTTATCTATTTATATGTTAAATGTTGTGTGAGTTTTCTTGCATTATTCATATAATATGAGAAATGACGCAAATTGCGTGGGTCGATGTTAAGCTACTCATCCTTATCACTTACATTTTGCTACACACAACAACTTACATTTTGAATATAGTGCCCTCTAAGTCTGTAAGCAAGACACCTTTACAGTTATGGAATGGCTCCAAACCTAGTTTGCATCATTTCTGTATATGAGGTGTCCAGCTCATTTTCTTAGACCCAATACTGGAATGATAGACTCAAGGTATGAAGTATGCATATTCGTTGGCTATGCTCCAAAGACTAGAGGTGGGTACTTTTATAGTCACAATGATCAAAAGGTGTTTGTGTCGACAAATGCAACCTTCCTTGAGTATGATTATATGCAAAACTACAAACCTCGAAGCAAAGTAGTTTTCAAGGAATTAGCGACTGATGAGATCAGAACACTTTCAATTTCCACTGATAAACGACAAACCAGAGAAACCACAGTTCCTACAAAGGAAACCCCGATGCAACGTCGTAGTGGGAGGGTTCTCAGACAACCAGGTCACTACAAACATGAGGCACATGTCCTAGTGTCATACACTAATAAGGATGATCCATTATCTTATGAAGAAGTAATGGATGATCCTGCAAAGGAGAAATGGCAAGATGCCATGAACCAGGAAATGGAATCTATGGATTCCAATTCCGTCTGGGAACTTGTAGATTAACCTGAAGATGTCAGGCCCATTGGATATAAATGGATCTTCAAAAAGAAAAGAGATGCAGATGGGAAAGTAGAGACTTTCAAGGCACGGTTAGTAGCCAATAGCTATACATAACAGGAGGGAATTGATTATGAAGAGACATTCTCCCTTGTGGCCATGCTAAAATCCATTCACATCCAAGTCCATAGCCGCTAGTGTTTATAAATACATCAAAAATAACATAGTGGTTTTCTTAGTTCTTTATGTTGATGATATTATATTCATTGGAAAGGATGTAGAAACTCTGTCAAAAGTAAAGAAGTGGTTAGCTGAGAAATTCCAAATGAAAGATTTAGAGGAAGCGAGTTATGTTCTAGTCATCCAAATCCTAAGACATAGAAAGAACAAGCTCTTGGCACTTTCTCAGGCATCTTATATTGATAAGGTGCTAGAGAGATTCTCTATGGAGAAATCCAAGAAAGGTCAACTACCGACCACACATGGATTTATCCTCTCCAAGGAACAATGTTCTAAGGCACCACAAGAGCAAGAAGATATAAGAAAGGTTCCCTATGCTTCAGTAGTTGAAAGTCTCATGTATGCCATGTTGTGTAAGAGACTAGACATCTGTTATACAGTGAGAATTGTTAGTCGTTATCAACCAAATCTAGGTTTAGAATATTGGATTACAGTAAAGCACATTCTCAAGTATCTTAGGAGAACGAGAAACGATATGCTTGTTTGTTCAAGTGGACACTTGAATCGCACAAGATATAACTGCTATGAAGATAACGTTAGATTAGAACCTGGTTAATCCTTATACAAAGACACTTCTTGTGAAGTCATTTGAGGGTCACGTGCGTAACCTGGGATTGACAGAGATGCACATTTGCTTTAGGGAAAGTAGGAGATTGTTGGGGGTTATGCCCTTAAAATATGTGTATTGACATTTCGATATGAAATTTACAGAGGATTACATTTTTCATATAATTATTCTTTTAAATTACTTGTGAATAATTTATATAAATATATGAAAATTTCATATTCATTAATGAGACTATGATCTTGAATTAGTACGAGAGGATTAAGATCATAGATGATGAATAAAATTGTCAGCAACATATTAAAGTATGAAATCTTTAATGAATGGTTGCTAGTACGGTTCACTTAGCATAATGAATACGTGAGCTCTAGATCCGGATCATTGATGTGGATAGATATCTTAGTGAAGGTACTTTATACAATAAGATTATATATGACATGATCTATATGAATTAATATCTTTATTATTGTGTCGTTTATCAAAAAGATTTAATACACATCGATTCGATGATCATATGTAGATTAGTCTGAATCATGAGTTGCCATGAACTCCTATGCATGTCTACTAGATCTTTTGATTCGCTCGTTAAGGTTTGTTTGTAAAACAGGCTAGTGACTTTGGTTTTGGAGATTTAGTGATATGGATGCCTCTGAACATGATCTTACCATATTTAGAATCCAAGCTTTCCTACGGATTGTATATTAGTTCCCTTAAGTATTAATTCTGGAACTGAATGGTCATTGAGCCCAAATTTTTAATACGATTATAAATTAGTCATTTACTAGTAGATTAATGGTACTTAAGGATCAACAAGTAATTAGAAGGGTACAACGGTAACTTTGATCAATTCTAATTTACGAACCAATAATTGGACGACAGAACTACATGAAATGATTATATCAGTGGATTACATGAGACTACTCTGTAAATACATTCTATAATCTCTAAGAGTGCAATTCCATATTTATAGTGGAGTAATAATGGAATTAATAATAAGATTATTTAATCAAAGAGTTTAATTAATAATATGGTTTATTGGAGCTTAGGATTATTTATCCATGAGAAAAGGACTGACTTGTAAAAATAATTTTTATTTTGGGGCAAGTATATAATTTATGAGATAATTATGTATGATTAATTAATTAAGAATTAATTAATGAAATTATATATATAAATATAACTTTCGAAAATTATGTATATAAATAATTATCGATTATTTTTTAATTTATCGATAAGTGAGACATAATATCTAATTTGTGAAATTTTTTTGGATAATATTTTGAATCAACTAGATCTGTTATTTGTGAAATAACATATAAGTTAGTTGATAGGGATAATCAGAAATGTTAATTTTGAATTAACCGATATCTAGATATTTATCTGATTCAAATAAATATTTAATTCAGAGTACTTACCACGTGTTAATCACTGATTGGCTATCAAAGAGTGACATGAAGTATTGTAGCGCCCCGTGGGGTGCAACACTATAGTTCCACACGGCACTACAGTCGTGCCGTGAGGCACTGTGCTGCCTCACGGCACAATGCAGTGCCATTTTGCATTGTAGTTGTGCATAGTTACAGTGGGTCTCACTGCAATTGATAATTTTACAATTAAATATTATTTCAGTTTATCCCTAAAAATCATATACGTCATTATTAAAAAATATATAGATATAATTATGTTGGCCTCAGTTGATGAATTAGTTCATCAGTTCATCCATCAATAGTTGAACTGAGAACACAGTTGGTGTTAGAGATATTTTCTTATATGATTAAACGTTAATCAAATCTCTAAAAGAATAATCATCGCGTTGTTTTAGATAATCGTCTCACTAAAGTCATTCTCAGTAAATATCTAGATCTCATGTGTTGAGTACATCTAGAGAGAGAAATGTGTCTTGTAATATTCTAGGTGTCCACACACGTCCATGTGTTGAGTACATCGCGTTGTTTTAGATAATCGTCTCACTAAAGTCATTCTCAGTAAATATCTAGATCTCATGTGTTGAGTACATCTAGAGAGAGAAATGTGTCTTGTAATATTCTAGGTGTCCACACACGTCCTAAGTGTGTTCAGGATTGACTTGAAAGATCTTGGTGTGGATCTCGGAGTATACTGATCGTTGAAATTGTTTTGCGGGATAGAGGATTGATCGGTTTTGCAAGGATGCTTGATATAGACTACAAGAGGTATATGATTTCTAACCTTGTATGTTGTAGATTTAATATATAAATATAAAATGGATCCTAACTGATTGAAAAAGAATTTTCAAAAAAAAAGTTTTTATTTAGTTATCATGGCGTTGAGCAAGTTTTGTTTTATTAAAAGATTCGATCTTTATTAAAAGTTTAATTTTTTAAAAGGCCAAGCGCCCCATGCTTTTGCCGCACACGCGCTCCGGTGACCAACAAGTGGTATCAGAGTGGTCTTTATATATTTATATGTTAAATCTTGTATGGGTTTTCTTGCATTATTCATATAATATGAGATATGTATGAATGAATAATGGATGGTTATATTTTTTGAACGTATGGAAAATAATAGATCGTTAATTGTATGGTGATTATAGGGTTAGGCTTTCATCTTTTATTTTTTCTTAGATCTTGTGTAAGCCGTTTTGCGGCATAGGAATTTTTGTAATTTTATTTTTAATATTTATTGTAATTATTATGATCGCGAGAAGACGAAGAACGCACGAACAACCGATAAAGAAAAAACAAAAAAATAGGAATTCTTTTAGAATTCTGGCGCTGGCACTGAAAATTAGATTTCCAGCGTTGACGCCGCTGGTAGACACCGTCCAACATCATCGCCAGATTTTACTATTTCAGCGACGTCGCCAGAAAATTAACGTCGGTGGTGGCACCGCCGTGTTAGATGACAGCGACAGATGGTGGTCGGCAGTGGCTAATGGCGGTCGCCGGTGATGGTTGTTGGTGGCCACTATTCTCACATTTAGGGAAGTTTCACACAAACCTGATACCAACTAGCCATATCACTATAGAGTTTTAAGATAACTCTAAATCTATTAATTATCCTTTTAAAATTTGAAATTAATGTAATTTAAAATTAATAATTAATTTTTAATTTTATGAAAGGTTGATTGGGTTTGACACAAGTTTGATCAAATCAAATAAAGTGTTTATCTGACTAAGTCAAAGCCAACTATTTTTAAAGGAGATAATTATAGATATTGTTTTTTATAAGAAAAATAGTTTTTACCTAATTAAATAGGGTTTTGCTCAAAACTTGAAGATTATGAAGATGGACATTAGGAGGAGATGATAATATTTGGGAAATATGTATTCTTGAAGTCCGCTTTGTAATTTTATTTCTTTATTTTGAAGGTTATAATTTAGAAATACCCTATAGTCACTCGATCCATTATTATTTTATTTAATTGTTAAATAATTGTTTAATTGTTATGTTTGATAACATGCCCATGCATTAGTCAATCACATGTCATACATGAAAATCTCACACAGTTTTATTTAATCATGCATCTCATTCTATAGAAACATGATTTATTAGGATTGTCCTAATATGTTTATATGTATTGTTTTATGAAATCAATTGCATGTAAACTGCAAGGTTTTAATGAGTTAAAACTTGGTAATCACACCACACTAAATGCTATAGTAACCTTTAGGATAACCAACTTTAGTAGAAGAGTTTTATTAAAGTTTGATGAATATAATTATTTAGTTAATCTAAGTTCACCTAATTATGACTTAGGCTCTTTAGAAGGTTAAATGAACTTAGACCAATGAGATTGTATTAACTTATAATTAAATATTCAAATGATTATTATTTTAACTAGTAAATAATTTGGAATTAATTGATTAGTTAAAATAGAAACATATAATCCTAAAAGAGTGAGTGGGGGAAGGCTAACATGTCAATGTAACTTATGGTCTCCATCATTAGTACAACACACCGTGAGGCGCAGTGAGGGCCTCGAGATGGCTTTGTTTTCATCCCCCTATGGAAGGTTTCGAGCTGTACCAATACCAAGGTTTGACTTCTTAAGAAAATAGGAAAAAGTTATGTAGATTAGTTTTGACTGACATTAAGGCCGCATATTCTAAATGAAGTCATGTAATCTGAAATGATGGGTTACACTCACAAAGTCACAATTAAGCTTTCATGTGGATAGTTGTGACTTGACCAAACTAGCGATACCTTATTGTTAAAAGAAAAAATATGAGATATTTTAAGTTTTAATTAATAAGAATGAGAATATCTCATAGACAACCTGAGGTTAATTTGACTGACCTTAAGGTAGCACATTAATCGTTAGGTTGTTTTATCGTGATTAGTAAATATTAAATTTGTGTGTTTATTATGTTGCATTCATGCATCACGTTTCATTTTTGAATTCAAGATATTTTTCAATTATATTGAATCATGTATGTTTTAAATTTCAGTTATCAATATTATGTCTACCATGGGCAACCATGTTACTGCTTTACACGTGCTTGAATTAGTGAAAGGTGAGAACTCCATAAGATGGAGTTCCAACTTGAACATGTTGCTTGTATATGAGCATGGATAATTTATTCTAGCTAAAGAAAGTCCTGAGAGCCCTAGTTTCAATACTTGGATTATTGACACAGGAGCTACCATTAGGAGCAAGGTAATTGTTACCAAGCAGAAATCCTATTTCTCAGTTGTTGGTAGTAACGACAAGGAAAAGAAAAACGGTGAGGATGAGAGCAAGAATAATCTCGTGAGGCCGGTCAAGGGTAATATGATTTAAGGTCACTAGAAGAGAAACTGTAACAAGTATCTCTCCGAGTTGAAAAAGAAAGGTAAATATGATTTACTTGTTCTTGGTGCTTTCTTAGTGAAATATGATTTGTCATCCTAGATACTTGATTCAGGAGCCACTAATCATATATGTTCTTCTTTGCAGATGCTTGATTCGTCAAGGGAGTTGGCTGATGGCGAGGTCGTTTTGAGAGTTGGCAGTGGTGCGCTCGTGTCAGCTAAAGCATTAGGAATAGTCCATTTACTTTTTGGATATAATTACCCAGTTTTGAATGATGTTTATTATATTCCTGGCTTTTCAAGAAATTTGATTTCTCTTTATTTTTTACAAGAACATCTATTCGAAGTTTCTTTTATTAATAAAGAGTTTATTATTTCTAAGAATGAATTTTATATATGTCATGCTAAATTTATAAACAGACTGTATATGCTTAAACTCATGGAATGCTCGTTAAATAATTCTAAATTATTTAAAGTAGCAAAACCTAAAAGTAACAAACGATAAAGAAATTCTCATGATAATGATAACACATATCGTTGGCATAATAGGTTGGGACATATTAATCTAGATAGGTTAAACAAGTTAACAAAGAAAAATGATTTGAGAGAACTAAAAGTTGGAACTCTTCCTGTTTGTGAATCCTGTCTAGAGGGTAAAATGACAAAAAGACTTTTAACAGGAAAGGGCCAAAGAGGCCAGGAACCACTTGAGCTAGTACATAGTTATGTCTGTGGACCAATCACTTTACAAGCTAGAGGTGGGTTTGAGTATTTTGTCACTTTCATTGACGACTACAAACCTCGTTGCAAAGTAGTTCTCGAAAAATTAGTGACTGATGAGATCATACCACCTTCAATATCTACTGATAAATGATAAACCAGAGAAACCACAGTTCCTGCAAAGGAAACCCCAATGTCAAGTCGTAGTGGAGGGTTGTGAGATAACCAGTTCGCTACGAACTAGAGGCACATGTCATAGTGTCAGACACTAATAAGGACAATCCATTATCTTATGAAGAAGCAATGGATGATCCTGAAAAGAAGAAATGGAAAGATGCCAAGAACCAGGAACTGGAATCTATGTATTCCAATTCTGTCTGGGAACTTGTAGATCCACCTGAAGATGTCAAGCCCTTGTATGTAAATGGATCTTTAAGAACAAAATAGGTGCATATGAGAAAGTAGAGACTTTCATGGCACGGTTAGTAACCAAGGGCAATACACAACAGGACGGAGTTGATTATGAAGTGACATTCTCTTCTGTGGCCATGCTAAAATCCATTCGCATCATTTCACCATAGCCACTAGTTTTGACTATAAGATATGAGAAATGGACGTCAAGACAGTTTTTCTAAATGGCTCTCTTGAAGAAAACATCTACATGATGCAACCAGAAGGGTTCGTACAAAATGGGCAAAATCAGAATGTATGTAAGCTACTTAAATCCATTTATGGTTTAAAGCAAGCATCTAGATCTTAGAATCTTACCTTTGATGAGAATATAAAGTCTCATGGCTTCGAGCAAAATGTTGATGAAGCTTGTGTTTATAAATAGATCAAATATGAGATAGTGGTTTTCTTAGTTCCTTATGTTGATGATATTATAGTCATTGGGAATGATGTAGAAACTCTGTCAAAAGTAAAGAAGTGGTTAGCTGAGAAATTTCAAATGAAAGATTTGGTAAAAATGAGTTATGTTCTGGGCATCCAAATAATAATGGATAGAAAGAACAAGCTCTTAGCACTTTTTCAAGCACCTTATATTGATAAGGTGTTGGAGAGATTCTCTATGAAGAATTCCAAGAAAAGTCAATTACCAACCAGACATGGAATTGTCCTCTCTAGGAAACAATGTCCTAAGACACCTCAGGATGAAGTGGATATGAGAAAGGTTCTCTATGCTTCAGCAGTAGGAAGTCTCATATATGCCATGTTGTGTACGAGACCAGACATCTCTTATGTAGTGGGAATTTTAGCTGTTATCAATAGAATCCAGGTTTAGAATATTGGATTGCAGTAAAAGCACATTCCCAAGTATTTTAGGAGAACGAGAAATTATATGCTTGTTTATTCAGGTGGAGACTTGAATCGCACAGGATATAATGATTAGGAATCAGATAAGGATAGTCGAAGTCGACGTTCGGGTCATGCACCGAGGTGATCTAACTATTATTACGATAACATTAGATCAGAACTTGGCCGATCCTTTTACAAAGACACTTCCTGCGAAGTCATTTGAGGGTCACGTGCATAATGTAGGATTGAGAGAGATGCCACATTTGCTTTAAGGTAAGTGGGAGATTGTTGAGTATTATGCCCTTAAAGCATGTGTATTGACATTTTGCTATGAAATTTAATGAGGATTACATTTTTCATATAATTGTTCTTTTAAATTATTGTTCTTTTAAATTTAGATAACTGAAAAATCCATATTCATTAATGAGACTATGATCTTGTGTTAGTACAAGAGGATTAAGATCATAGATGATGAATAAAATTGTCAGCAACATATTAAAGTATGGAATCTTTAATGAATGGTTGCTAGTACGGTTCACTAAGCATTATGAATGCATGTGATCTCGATCCGAATCATTGTTGTGGATAGAGATATTAGTAAATGTACTTTATATAATAATGTTATATATGATAGGAATGATATGAATTACTATCTATATTAACGTGTCATTTATTTTAAAGATTTAATACACATCAATTCGATTATCATATGTAGATCAGCGTGAATCCTGAGTAATCATGAACTCTTATGCATGTCCCTTGGATCTTTTGATTCACTCGTTAAGGTTTGTTTGTAAAATAGGCTAGTGACTTTTGTTTTGGAGATTTAGTGATATGGATGTCTGAGAACATGATCTTACAAGATTTGGAATCCATGCTTTCCTAACGGATCGTATATTGGTTCCCTTAAGTATTAATCCTAGAACTAAATGGTTATTAAGTTCAAATTTATAATACAATTATAAATTATTCATTCACCAGTGGATTAATGATACTTAAGGATCAAGAGATAATTAGAAGGGTAAAATACTACTTTTGATCAGTTCTAATTTAGGAACGAATATTTGAAGGACAGAACTACATGAAATGATTATATCAGTGGACTACATTAGAATACTCTGTAAATACATTCTATAATCTCTAAGAGTGCAATTCCACATTTAGAGTGGAGTAATAATGGAATTAATAAATAAGATTATTAATTAAGGAATTTAATTAATAATCTGGTTTATTAGAGTTTTTGATTATAGGTTCATGTTTCCCAAATCACCTCTGTACTAAAATTATATTTATGTAAATATAATTTCAGAAATTATATATAAATAAAATAGTCGATTATTTTTCAAATTATCGATAAGTGAGAAAGAATATCTAATTTGTGAAATTTGATAATTAAATTATCGATAATAATTTTTTATTTGTGAAATAACAGATAAGTTAGTTGATAGGGATAGTTAGATATGTTAATTTTGAATTAACCGATATCTAGATATTCATCTGATTAAAATAAATATTGAATTCAAAATTAATTGTCACGTGTCAATCACTGATTGGGTATCAGAGATTGACACGGACTACTGTGGTACCACGTAGCACTACAGTAGTGGGAGTGCAACACTGTAGTGCAACACGGTACTATAGTGGTGTCGTGATGCACTATGCTGTCTCACGGCACACTGCAGTGCGTGTGGCACTCCAGTTGTGCACAGTTGCAGTGAGTTCCACTATAATTGGTAGTTTCATAATTAAATATTATTTCAGTTTATCCCTCAAAATCTTATATGCTGCCATTATCTAGAAAATATACATATATTATTCTGATGGCCTCAATTGATGAATTAGTTCATCAGTTCATCCATCAAGAATTGAATTCAGAACATAGTTGGTGTCAGAGAAATTTTCCTCTACAATAAAACTGTTTCATCGCATTCTTTTAGAGAATTGTCTTTCTAAAGTCCTTCTCAGTAAATCTCTAAATCTCATGTGTTGATTACATCGAGAGACAGAAAAAGTGTCTTGTAACATTCTACATGCCCACACACGTCCTAGTGCGTTGAGGATTGACTTAGAAGATCTTGGTGTGGATCTTGGAGTCTACTGATCGTTGGAACAGTTTCATAGGATGGAGGATTGATTGGTTTTGCAAGGACGCTTGATATAGATTACAAAAGGTATATAATCTTAACCTTGTATGTTGTAGATTTAATGTATAAATATATAATGGATCCTGACTAATTGAAAAAGAGTTTTCAGCAAAAGGTTTTTATTTGGCTATCGTGGCGTTGCGCAAGTTTTGTTTTATTAAAAAATTCAAACTTTATTTTTATTAAAATTCAAACTTTATTTTTTTAAAAGGCCACGTGTGACACGCTTCCGCTGCGCACGTGCCACGATGACCAACACCTAAACATGTCCCATTGGGTCACTTTGACTCTGCATGGCATTATAAGCATCTAAAATGACAACCACACTCCAAATTCTTACCTAAAACGTGTACTGGGTGACAAATGTCAGGTCTAGTACATGTCAAAAAATCTAAGTTTAGCCAATTTCATTTCATTCGGACTTAAACACGTCTCATTGGGTCAATTTGACTCTACATGGAACTAGAAGCACCTTAAATAACTACGACCCCCCTTATTCCTATCCAAAATATGTGTTGGGTGTCAAAAGTTAGGTCGATTACATGTCATGCCAAAAAAGATCTATGCTTAGAAAAGTTCATCTCTTTTCAGCCAAACACATCTCGTTGGGTCTTTTTGACTCCACATGGCACTAGAAGCACCTAAAATGACCAACTTCTCCAAATTCTTATCCAAAACATTTATTAGGTGTCAAAAGTCTAGTTGAGTATATGTCAAGCCCAAAAAATTCAAATTTAGCCAAGTTCATCTCATTTGGGCCTAAACTCGTCCCATAGGGTCTTTTCTCCATAAGGCACTAGAAGATCCTAAAATGACCACCACACTCCAAATTCATATAAAAAATGTGTAATGCAAGTCAAAAGTCAGGTCGAGTGTATGTCATGCCCAAAAGATTCAAGTTTAGCCAAGTTCATCTCATTTGGGCGTAAACACATCTCGTTGGGTCTTTTTTACTCCATGTGGCACTAGAAGCACATAAAATGACAACCACACTCTAAATTCTTATCCATAACATGTATTGGGTGTTAAAAGTCAGAACGAGTACATGCCTCACCCAAAATATCCAAGTTTAGTCAAGTTCATCTCATTTGGGCCTAAACACGTCCCATTGGATCTTTTTTACTCACCATTGCACTAGATGCTCCTAAAATGATAACCACACTCCAAGTTCTTATCGAAAACATAGATTGGGTGTCAAAAGTCAAGTCAATTAGATGTCATGCCTAAAATATCGATGTTTAGCCAAGTTCATCTCATTTGGGCCTAAACACATCCTATTAGGTCTTTTTGACTCCGCATGGCAATAAAAGCACATAAATTGACCACCACATTCCAAATTCCAATCCAAAACATGAATTGGGTGTCAAAAGTCAGGTCTAGTACATGCCACACTCATAAGATCTAAGTTTAGCCAAGTTTGTCTAATTTGGGCCTAAACACGTCTCATAGGATCTATTTGACTACGTATGGCACTAGAAGCTAATAAAATGACCACCAACTCCAATTCTTATCCAAAATATGTATTGGTTGTCAAAAGCCAGTTCTAGTACATGTCAGGCCCAATAGATCTAAGTTTTCCATGTTCTTCTCTTCTGGTCATAAACACGTCCCATTGGGCCTTTCTGACTTCGCATGGCACTAGAAGCACATAAAATAATCACCACACTCCAATTTTTATCCAAAACAAGTATTGGGTTTCAAAAGTCAGATCGAGTACATGCCCTGCCCAAAATATCCAAGTTTTGCCATGTTCATTTCATTTGGACGTAAACACGTCTGATTGGGTCCTTTTCACACTACATGGAAATAGAAGCACCTAATATGACCACCACACTCAAAATTCTCATCCAAAATGTGTACTAGGTGTCAAAATTCTGGTCTAGTACATAACATGCAAAAGGTTCCAAGTTTAGCTAAGTTTATCTCATATGGGGCTAAACGCGTCCCATTGTGTCTTTTGGCCTCCGTATGGCACTAGAAGCACCTAAAATACTGACCGCACTCTATATTCTTATCCAAAATATATATTATCAGTCAAATGTTTGCTCAAGTACGTGTAAGACCCAAAAGATCCAAGTTTAGTGAAGTTCATCTCATTTGGCCCTAAACATGTCTCATTGGGTCTTTTGACTTTGCATTGCACTAGAAATACCAAAAATTACAACCACACTTCAAATTCTTATTCAAAATGTGTATTGGGTGTCAAAATTTAGTTCGACTACATGTCGTGTCCAAAAGATCCAAGATTAGCCAAGTTCGACTAATTTGGGCATAAACACATCCCATTGTGTCTTTTTGACTCTGTGTGGCACTAGAAGCATCTAAAATAACAATCACTCCAAATTCTTATCCAAAATGTGAATCGGGTGTCAAAAGTCAGATTGAGTACATGCCCTATCCAAAAGATCCAAGTTTAGCCAAGTTCATCTCATTTGGGCCTAAACACGTCCCATTCGATCTTTTTGACTTCGTATGGCACTAGAAGCACCTAAAATGATCACCAAACTCAAAGTTCCTATCCAAAACATGTATTGGGTGTCAAAAGTCAAGTCAAGTACATGCCATGCCTAAAAGAAAAGTTTAGCCAAGTTCGTCTCATTTGGGCCTAAACACGTCTCATTGGTTCTTTTTGACTCCGCACAGAAATAGAAGCACATAAAATGACCACCACACTCCAAATTTTCATCCAAAACATGTATTGGGTGTCAAAAACCAGGTATAGTATATACCATGCAAAAAATATCTCAGTTTAGCCAAGTTTATCTCAATTGGGGCTAAACACATGCCATTGGGTCTTTTTGACTCTGCATGGCACTAGAAAGCACATGAATTGACCAACACACTCCAAATCCTTATCTAAAACACGTATTGCGCATCAAAAGTTAGGTCTAGTACATGCCATGCCTAAAAGATCCAAGTTTAGCCAAGTTCATCTCATTTGGGCCTAAACATATCCCATTGGGTCTTTTTTACTCCGCGTGGCACTAGAAACACCTAAAATGACAACCGCACTCAAAATTCTTATCCAAAACATGTATTGGGTTTCAAAAGTCAGGTCTATTATAGGTCAGGCCCAAAAGAATAACTTTAGTCAAGTTCATCTCATTTGCGCATAAACATGTCACAATGGGCCTTTTTGACTATGCATGTCACTAGAAGCACCTAAAATGAAAAACACACTCCAAACTCTTATCCAAAATGTGTATTGGATGTCAAAAGTCAGGACGAGTATGTGCCATGCCCAAAAGATCCAAGTTTAGCCAAGTTCATCTTATTTAAGCATAAACATGTCCCATTAGGTCTCTTTGACTATGCACCTAAGATGACCATCACACTCCAAATTTTTATCCATAATGTGTATTGGGTGTCATAAGTCAGGTCGAGTACATGCCAGGCCCAAAAGATCCAAGTTTAGCTAAGTTCGTTTCATTTGGACTTAAAACATGTCCCATTGGGTCTTTTTGACTCTGCATGGCACTAGAAGCATCTAAAGTGACCATCACACTCCAATTTTTATATAAACATGTATTGGTTTTCAAAAGCCAGATCGAGTACATGTCAGGCACAAATGATCCAAGTTTAGCGAAACTCATCCCATTTGGGCCTAAACACTTCCCGTGGGGTTTTTTTTTACTCCGCATGGCACTAGAATAACCTAAAATGACCACCGCACTCAAATTTTTATCCAAAACATGTATTGGGTTTCAAAAGTCAGAACAAGTACATGCCTTGCCCAAAAGATCTAAGTTTAGCCAAGTTCATCTCATTTAAGCCTAAACACGTCCGATTGGGTGTTTTTTACACTGCATGGCAATAGAAGCACCTAATATGACCACCACACTCAAAATTCTCATCCAAAAAGTGCACTAGGTGTCAAAAGTCAGGTCTAGTACTAGCATCCAAAAAAGTTCTATGTTTAGCCAAGTTTGTCTCATTTGGGGCTAAACACATCCCATTGGGACTTTTTGACTCCACATGGCACTAGGAGCACCTAAAATGATGAACACACTATAAACTATTATCCAAAACATATCATGGTTGTCAAATATCTAGTCGAGTATGTGCCAGTCCCAAAAGTTTCAAGTTTAGCCAAGTTCATCTTATTTGGGCCTAAACGAGTCCCATAGAGTCTTTTTGACTCCACACGGCACTAGTAAATACATAAAATGACCACCACACTCCAATTATTATAAAAAATATGTATTAGGTGTCAAAAGTCAGGTCTAGTATAGGACATGCCTAAAAGATCCAAGTTTAACCAAGTTCGTCTCATTTGGGCCTAAACATATCTCATTGTGTCTTTTTGACTCCGTGTGGCACTAGAAGCATCTAAAATGATCACCAATCTCCAAATTCTTACCCAAAATGTGTATTGGGTGTCAAAAGTCTGGTCTAGTACATGTTAGGCCCAAAACAATAAGTTTAGCCAAGTTTATCTCATTTGGGCTTAAACACGTCCCTTGGGTCTTTTTGACTCTGCATGGCAGTAGATGCACCTAAAATTACAACCACACTCCAATTTCTCATCCAAAATGTGTATTGGGTGTCAAAAGTCAAGTCGATTACGTGTCATGCCCAAAAGATCCAAGTTTATCAAAGTTCATCTCGATTTGGGCTTAAACACATCCGATGGGTTTCTTTGACTCTGCATGGCACTAGAACCACTTAAAATGACCACCATACTTCAAATTATTATCCAAAATGTGTATTGGGTGTAAAGTCAGGTCGAGTACATGTCAGACGTAAAAGATCCAAGTTTACTCAAGTTAATTTCATTTGGTCTTAAACACGTCTCATCGGGTCTTTTGACTTCACATGGTACTAGAAACACCTAAAATGAAAAGCACACTCCAAATTCTTATTCAAAATGTGTATTGGGTGTCAAAAGTCAGATCGAGTACATGTCCTACCCAAAAGATCCAAGTTTAGCCAAGCTCATCTTATTTTGGCCTAAACAAGTCACATTGGGTCTTTTAGACTCTGCATGGCACTAGAAGTGCCTAAAGGGTATTTTCATAATTACCTTAAATCTGAAGTGAATATGAAACTTGACTTAGTTACTTGCGATCTTTGATATGCCAAAGGAGTGAGTTTGAATTGATGGACAATACATTGCAACTGTGATTCAACTATGTTGGATTTGCTGGACAATACATCACGTTATGCTTTATTGATAGGTGTGTGAATAAATAAATCGGGCCTGGTACTCGATGACATGAGTCATTGAATGAGACATGATGATCTATATGAGACACTTCACTGATATGTCTTTCTTATTCACAGTCAATAAATGAGTTAAAGAAATAATAACTAGAGGGGTAAAAAGGTAATTCTACATCAATATTGATATTCATGAAGGCTAATATGATAAAATATTCTATGGGCCGTGAAATAAAAATGTTTATTTGCACCAACTGAAAATGTAACGCGCATGAATCAAGAGTTCTATCGGCATCGCACCTATAGTGGATTCGTACGATGTCAGAATTAAATAGGTGTGGAATTTATGGAGATCAATTAGTCGGGTTTTTTAATCTCATAGTGTTATTCATGTGGGTCTATTCGGTCTCAGGAGTAACTCATAAGGACAAGAATGAGAAACAACGACAGTTGGACCAAAAATGTGTTTTGGACCAAAGTACACTTCCCAAACCCATATGAGATGGGTGTCACCACTAAATTAGTGAATAGAAAAATTATTGTTCAAATTAATTATTTTGTAATTTTCTAATTATTAGATAATTAGTAAATGAAAAAAATTAGTTAATTAATTGATAGAGATCAATTTAATTTATCAATTTGAATTGATGAATTTGGACACAGTCTTTTTTTTGTCAAAGAATTTGGGCATAGTTCTTGGCTCTAGGAAGATGTAAAAATCGCAGATAGCAGTTCACAGGGAGATAATTTTAGGCAATTTAACATATAGGGATATATGTGAAAATTTTGTACTTATCATATAAGGAATTGCATCATTATCCCTACGACTAACCCTATCTCTAAGTGTGTTAATTAGAGAAGAAAAAGGTTTCTCTCTCACCCACATACCAAGTTGTCGCAAATTTTCATAGTAGGGTAAGAGGAAAATTTTGATTTTTTTCTTCCAATCGTTGTTTTGAGAGCCCACACTCAATTCCTATGAAAATCCTTGAGAGAATTACTTGTGACTCTAACGAGTGGTTGTTGGTGTGAAGATCAATTATTATCTCTGCAAAGAATGAAAAACGCAAGATAGAAATTGGATCATGCCAAATAAAAAATTCTCCATTAATTGAAAAAGTATAAATTGTTTCGATTTCTTCTCGATACGCTTATATGATTATGTATGTTCATTGTTTGGTTTTGTGATTAATTGGATTAAACGTTTGTATGATAAAAATTTTAAATTTCATCCATGAACTAGTCATGGTTCATTAGTTTCTCTTAAGAATCTAAAACTCGATCCAACAATTGGTATCAGAGCCGATGGTTTTTTAATATGCATAATCTGAATCTAAACGTATGTGTAGATGAATATGATGATATTGACATATAATTTTTGTATGGTAGATTCAAAGCATGTTTGAATGTGTTTTATGAATGGAATCCGATCGATTGGCTCTAGGTGTTATTTTCAATTTTAGAATTGATGTACGCCACAATTGTGGCATAGTATTTTATGTAATTTATTTTGGCAAAAGCTGTATCATTAATTTCATGTAAATCCATAGCGACTGCATTCTGATCGTATCGTCAGACGAATCCTAAGAAGCCGCACGCACCCCGAGGCCACCACATTACGGGCCGCATTGTCCACTTCATCGCTCGTCGTGCCATTCACAGCTGCGACGTTCGACGTTCACTGTCAGGATGCTCACCTCTGCGCTGTTCATTTATGCCGACATT
This sequence comes from Datisca glomerata, assembly GCA_003255025.1. NCBI lineage: Eukaryota > Viridiplantae > Streptophyta > Magnoliopsida > Cucurbitales > Datiscaceae > Datisca > Datisca glomerata. The sequence continues at coordinate 264,508 of QANY01005074.1, forward strand.
GGTGCCGACGGTGGTGATTGGGCAGCCGACGGTGGTCCCGCTGCAACCGCCGAAGGCAATCCTTCCGATTGCCAGGGTACGGGACTTAGATACCCTGATACCGTGTTGCACTATCGCTCTGATGCTTGGCGAAATCCTAATCCTATCTTTTATCTTTTAAATTTTGAATTTTGAATTTTGAATTTTAAAAGGATAGTTATCAATTTTAATTTTTTGAAAATTAAAATTTAAGTAATTAATTGGATTTGACCCAAGTTTGATAAATCATTAAATCTTTCTCTTTTTATTTACTAATCAAATTCAATTAATTTAAAAAATGATATTTAATGAGATTATTTAATTAAGAGATAATGAGATAATTACAGACGCCATGTATACTAGCATTTAAATTATTATAATTTAATTATTATTCTTTTTATAGGTTGTAATTAGAAATGAGTCATAGAGAGGTTAATTTTGAATGTATGATGTTTTATTAATCTCACATCCTCATATAATATGTCATAAAGAAATAGGGATATGTCAATATCAAATTACGATGTAGCATGTACATGCATAATTGTAGTTTCAATTTGTAATGGATTATAATTTAAATATAATACGAATTTTATAGAAGTTATAAATTTAAGATTATGATTTAAAATTTTATAAAAGTTTATAATTTTTAAAACTTTCTTTGAAAAAGCAATGAAAAAAATTCAATTTTTCAAAAACTAAGTGGGAGGGCATTTACGTTGAAACGTTCTCAAGGTCCCCAATGCAAACTTAATCGTGGCACGAGGAATGGTTTAGAGCCGCCCTAGCGGTCCTCTCTTCATTAGGAGAAACTTGACAATTGTGTCACTTTGAGTCATCGAGTTGCTTGAGAATCTAAAGTTTGTAAAGTAAGTGGTGAGGCGGGACTGTCCATAGACGGACCGTTAGTTCATATCAATCATTAAAACCGATGCGTTAGTTAAATACTTAGACCGAAGCACATTGAAATCTCTTATAGGAGCTAGTCAATGAGGCTTAGGTGACCAAAATCATTGGTGATTGGTTGAGCGAGATGTAGTGACATCCTTAGAAGCGTTAACCAAACGAGAAGAGTCTCGATATGATAGGAGGTAGCTCGGCGGTTATCCCTAGATTAGATGAGATATCGTTGTTGATCGTAACATCATGGAAGAAATATGTTTTTATCCGATTCTTAAATAATTAAGTATTTGCATCATGCATCATACATTTCTAAATGATTAAGTATTTATTTACACTACTTTATTTATTCTTTTCAGTAATCATGTCATTATCCACACTCTCAACGATCCTGAATGCAAACAAACTCACTAGTAAAGATTACGTGGATTGGAAATGTAATCATGACATCGTGCTAACGGTAGAAAAACACAAGTTCGTGCTCACCACCTCTTGTCCTCTTGAGCCTATTGTTGAATCGACACAAAAGAAAAAAGATGCCTATGCTTCTTGGCGGCGTTCAGATGAGATCTTTAGGTGTTACATCTTGGCATCAGTTAGAAATGTGTTACAATAGAAAAATAAAAACATGGAGACTGTCGCTGATATGATGTTGAACATCATAAAATATTTGAGGATCAGGGTCGTCAAGCCGAATAGACTGCTATGCAAAACTTCATGAACTGTCAGATGAAACCCAGAACTCCTGTCAGAGAACATATGATGCTGATCATTAGTCATCTGAATGAGATGTAGATGATGACACTCAAGTTGATATAATCCTCAAGACCCTGCCAGAAACTTTTGAGAACTTCAAACTTAATTATTCCATGAATAAGTTCAAACTTCAAACTTTGAAGGAGTTGCAAACTATTAAGGCCCTATTTCTGAAGAGCAAAAGGAAGAATGGAGAGGCAAACTTTACAGAAAGGAAGCCTTCCACCTCTGGTGCAAAAAAGAAATGCAAGAGAGGTCCGATGAAAGCTAACAAGGAGAACTCAAAAGCAACGAAAGGCAAGGGCCCTGTGAAAGTGGACAAGTCGAAAGATAAGTGTCATCATTACAGAGTCACTGATCATTGGAAACGCAACTGCCCGGGTTATCTCAAGGAATTGAAATCTAAAGGTACATTACTTGTTACTAAAGCCAGTTATGTGGTTGACTCTACTTTTTCGTAGATTGTAGACTCTACCGCCACTAACCATATTTCTTGTTCCCTGCAGGGGTTCAGGGAAAGCATAAGGCTTAACGAGGATGAGTTCGCTTCCGTTGGAGAAATTGAACAATAGTACCGACAATATCAGTTAGAACTATTACATTTTTATTTGAGAATAGTTATTTGGTTTTGTGTGATGTTTATTATATCCCAGTTTTTGGGAAAAACGTCATTTCAGTATCTAGTTTAATTGAGCAAGGATTTTCTTTGGATTTCATTGACAATGATATTGGTATTTTTAGAAATGAAAGCTTAATTACTACTACACACATGATAAACAACTTATTCTATGTAAAACCAAAAGTGCCAATAATATGTGACACTGAAGTAAATACTGATTTACAAAGGATAGTAAAAGGTTGAAGTCTGACTCAATTGATCTAACCTACTTGTGGCACTTGCGTCTTGGTCACATTAGCCTAGATGGAATTGAAAAACTTGCAAAGGATGGTCTTTTGTAAACTTTAAGTCACATGCGAATCCTGCATAGAAGGAAAAATGAACGAGATACCATTTTCAGTGAAGGGTGAAAGAGTCACTCAATGCATCAAACTCGTACATAGTGATGTATGTGGGCCATTGAATATCCAAGCAAGAGAAGGTTATGTATATTTTGTAACTTCATAGATGACTACTAATGTTTTGGGCATGTTTATCTAATGCGCAAAAAGTCTGAAACCTTTAAAAAGTTCAAAGAGCACAAGGCTATGGTTGAGAAGCAATTAGAGAAACAAATCAAAACACTAAGATCTGATCGTGGTGAAGAGTATTTGCTAGGAGAGTTCGAATAATTTCTTAAGGAAGAAGGTATTCTTTTTCGGCTTACAGCACCTAGTACTCCAGAACAAAATGGTATGTTAGAGAGAAGGAATCGAATTCTATTGGATATGGTTAGATCCATGATGAGTTACTCATCCCTCCCAGATTCATTCTAGGGATATATTCCTTGGACATAGCGGCATATATTCTGAACCAAGTCCCATCAAAGACAGTGCCTAGTGCACCATTTGAAAGATGGAGTGGAAAAAAGTCATATGTAAGCCACCTAAGGATATGGAAACGTCCGACACACGTTCTGAGACCGAAGACAGGCAAGTTGGCCAGTCGATCAGAATTATGCATATTTATAGATATCCCAAGAGAACGAAGGGATTTGTCTTTTACAGTCCAATCAACAAGAAAACATCCATGAGCACGAATGCATGTTTTTTTGAAGAGGACTACATAAGAAATGTGAAGCCGAGAAGCACACATGTGCTAGAGGAATTATTGAGTGGGAGGACACCGACTCCTCAATCAGGACTTGTTCCCTATTCAATAATGGAAGAATCACAACAGGAGTCAGAGCCTACGGAGCCTTGACGTAGTGAGAGGGTTGTGAGACAACTTGACAGGTACATGTCTTATGGAGATGCCTTGATGGAAGTTTTAGATAAAGATCATGATGAACTTGTTTCCTACTCGCAGGCCGTGGCTAGTCCAGAAGCAAACCTATTGTAAGACGCCGTGAACTTCAAGATATAATCGATGTTCTCGAATGAATTATGGAAGCTTGTAGATTTTCCTGAAGGGGTAAATCCCTTAGGGTATAAATGGATTTATAAGAAAATGAGAAGTCTTCATGGGAATGTTGAGACATTTAAAGCTAGGCTTGTAGCCAAGGGCTACACCCAAGATGTAGCAAACTCGAAGGAACCAAATAGCCACAAAATATCCAAACACATAGAGCGTAAGTATCACCTGATTAGAGAGAGTGTTCAGCGTGGAGATTTTGTAGCAACACACATATCGACGGTCAACAACCTGACAGGTCCATTCACGGAGACTTTAAGTAGTAAAATCTTTGATTGTTTTGGAGGGCATAGGGATACGAGATGTACACGCCCACACTTAGTCCAAGTGAGAGATTTTTGCAATTATGTCCATAAAGTATGGTGTAATAACTATTTATGAGTAAACAATTATTTCTTTGACATTTATGTATTACTGAATTTCTGAATAAATGAAAGATTTCTTTAATTAAAGTGTGTTTATAACTTACTTAAGTCATGGAGCTATTATCAACATAAGAAGAGAAAGACCGAGCAGTCTTCCAGACAAACTTTTCTGAGATTGTTCAGAACGTTATTTACAGTCTTCAGATCGAGTGGACAATCGAATTCAGTTATGACTGTTAGGTTGAACCAAATGATGCTAATCTCAAGGCATGGGATGGAGACTCTAACAGTTAACTTAGACATGTTATGGAACATGTTGAATAGACCAGTAACCAATTAGTTTAGAGCAAAGCCGTTTATCTAGCTATAAATCTAACTGTTACACTTTAAGAGTATTTTTGTAATTACCTTAATCATGGAGTGAATAAGAAACTTGACTTAGTTCCTTGCGATATTTGATATACCAAAGGAGTGAGTTCGAATTGCTAGACAATACCTCAGCTGTTGGGACTGTGATTTTACTATGTTGGAGTTGCGTGATTGACAGATATGGAATTCGTGGTAAGATTATGAAAACAACAATATCAACTTATGCTTTATTGATGGGTGTGTGAATAAATAAATTAGGCCCGGTACTTGCTGACATGATATTGAGTAAGACATGATGATCTGTATGAGATACTTCGCTGATATGTCTTTCTTATTCACAGTCAATAAAAGAGTTAAGGAAATAATAACTAGAGGGGTAAAATGATAATTTTATATCCCACTCTTGTTATTGATAATCACGAAGGATAATATCATAAAATACTTTGTGGGTCGTGTAATATAAATATTTATTTGCACCAACGGAAAATATAGAGCCACTGAGTTTAACAAAAATGATGCGGGTTACAAGTATTAGGCCAATTGTAGAACGACCCTCGAACTAGCTGTAATAACAACGTTCCCATGCTTGAAAACAGAAAGACACTGAGTTTAACAAAAATGGTAACTATGAAAAGCAATGTTTGAGCAGCATTATAGAAGACACGGAGGAGAGTGAGGGGGAGGGGGGGATGATTACGAAAATTGAGGCATGAATAGCATTAAAAAGGTGGGCGAGTGTGGGTCTGTGGATTGTGTCAACGCCTGACCCTTAACGAGTTTTTGTGCTCATGGTTTTACAGAAAACTTTTTCCAATCTCCTGATTGAAATTAAGCACTACCTTATTTTGATTCTTATGAAAAAAATTGGATTTATGTAGAAAATAATCTGAAAGAGAGTCGTCGCCTCTAATAATTGGGTTAAGGTGTGATTGGTCATTTTTTTACTAAAGATATTCATTAATAATAAAAGGAACTACAAAGAAACGTTCGAAGATCTGAACAATACAATCCGAAGACATAAATGAAAGTAGTTGAATTACTTATATGAGATTGCCCCATTTTGGCCAAGAAATCGGCTAACTCATTATTCAATCTAGGGTAGTACTTAAAAGAACAAGACTTCAACTTCTCAGATAAATGATGTATATCGGTACTACTTCAGCAACATTCAGAACATTCTTGGAGAAATTCAGCATGTCAATAAGAGCTTTAAAATATGAAAAAAATATTCAATGAGTCAATTAGAAGATTATAGATTTCCTCCAAAACCCCATCGAACGGCAAGAGCTTCAGCCTTTTAACAGGTCATCTATATGATTTAAATGTTTGGATCCGAACCCATGGATTTTGCCTCCTGGTTCCAAAGAATCCAACCAAACCCAATTTGGTAGTTTTCCTTCAACCAAGATCCATTCGCAAATAGCACCCAGGAAGGACTTGAACTGCTCAAGTCGGTAGCAGCTTGGGCTATATAACAACCATCATCACTTGCATCTGGAAAGCTACCGAGTTGAAATGCCTATTAACCTTAAACACAGCATCAAGAGGGCTTGTAAATTCACCCTTCAAAACAGTTCGCATTTCAAATTTTCCAGATCCTCCATAATCGGAAAAGCAGCCAATAGAGGAGGACTCCATTTTAGATAGCAGTAATATAATAGAAATGAACTCACTAATAGTATACCAGAATTCAAAGAATGACTCCATTTTAAATAACTCAGACCGCAAAGCCAGCGAGCTGCGAACCAAAATTTGGAAGCGAATTGGCATTGAAAAAGTAAGTGCACTGAAGATTCGATGTTAACCGCACATAAATTACAGATTAGATTAATATGCATATGCCTCGTTAACAAATTGGCTTTGCAAGCTAAGAAGATATTTGGCATCTCCAAACAAAATTCTTTAATTTTGGGGGAGTTTTGAGACTCCACACTTGTTTCCAGATCTTCACCCTACTATCAGAACCACTCCCCTACCCATCGCAAGTTTTCCTTAATAGCCCTAAGCTATTCATTAAAACAGCAGCATCGTACCCAGATCTAACTGAATAAATACCATTATCCCCGAAGTGCCACCCAATCTGATCTTCACTATCAACATGGCTGATTTGTGAAGAATAAATAATATCCACATCCTCTGGACACATAATCACCCGGATCTTAATTAAATCCCACTCCAACCCCTTGTCAAGCATAAGGTCACGAACAAAATGGATCCCATTTATCCTAGGAGAGAGAACTTTGAACGTTACTGGTCTAGGAAGCCAAGCATCATCCCAAAACTGGATTCTTTCCTCATTTCCCACGAACCAGCGAAGCCCAAAGGAAAGGAGCTTCCGACCCTCGAGAATCTTCCCAGTAGTTCATCTTCAAATCCAGATTCATCAAGGCCACAAAGATCACTCCCATCAGTCACGTTCGCCATCTCTGTTAAAGGATTCCTTCAACGATAACTACTCTCTTCAAAGAGAAGAATTAGAGGAAGCTTCTGAAACCTCGATTGGTCATTTAACAATTTTCTTGTGTCTTCTAGATGTTCTTGATTGTTGATTGTTGTTTGTTGTTCTTCAAATTTTTTCTTTTATTGATCTTGTGGTTGTTACTCTAGCCGTAGGCAAGAATCAAATTTCCACACAATTCTCTCCAGAATTTTGGTGGCTTTGATTGGGAAGAAATTCTCTAATTTACAGCTCAGAATAAAAATCAAAAGCAAAAACTCTTCATTTATAAGCAAAAATAGGCAACGATAGCACATTCGCCAGATGAAATGAATTCATTGGGACAGACTGTAATGGAATGATTTCTCTGTCCGTGACAACCAATGGAATGACGACAATTTCTTCTAGATGGAATAAATTTGTCTAGACGATTTAGGTGCCCATTACACCCTTTTGCTAACATCATGGATTCTAGAAGGTGAAATAGCTTCTCAGAAGCTTCTAGAAGGGGTGACGTGCCCCTCTCATGAGCTCAACTTATTTCGTCCAACGATACTATACTCGTCCTGAAGATTTACCTCAGCATGGGACCCCTAATTAATTTTTGCATTTTACTTATCTGAAATAGATTATATAAATGAGATTTTTTACACTTTTGTAGATAAAATTTTTAACTTATATGTATAATATCTATAAATTATCACTTACGAGTGATGGGCATGAAGATAAACCTAACTAAATATGATATATACCATAATTAAAAGATCATTTTGATTTCAATGAGAAAACGATGTGGAGAACTTAATTACAGAGGACTTACCTGGTTCCATAATTATTGAATGACAAAGTGATAGATTAGATCTTCTAAATTAACATAAGCCCTTGAGTTCTTCTCCAGGATTCTCTCTTAAAAGAATAGAGATAGTTGTTCAAAGAAAATTGGTTTTCTTATGTAATTTGGGGACCATAACTCCTTTAAATTACTGTGCAGCTAATAACTATTGATATCTCTAATTTGTCTCTTCAACAAATTAAAAATATCATTTCTTGTAACTACACATTAATTCTATGATATTTATACACATAAACCTTAGAACTTTAATTTTTCAATTAAATCACTATAATTAGGCTTATTCAAATATAGCACAGCACATTTAATTTTACATGTGTAACCTCACATGTTAAATTTTTTCAACAATCTCCCACTGGGCCAGATACGTAACTTTAAAAATGTCTTTAACTTTATGAGCTCCCAAAATTTGCTATCTCAAACACAAGTTATATACGAAACAATCTCGCCCATTGATTATATTGACACAGGGTCAAAGCAGTCTTCATTACCTTTATTATAACTAAACTCATCGATGGTCACATATAGGGATACAATCAAACGACATACACCAATCATGGATGCATAGTATGAAAAATCACATGCAATGTGATCTGTAATGTCTATTTCCAACTGGTCCTTCTTTACTTTAGTGAGGTCAACAACAACATATATCTTAGAGTGGAATGTACTGAATAACTTTATTTCTGATCAGAAAATACCAAATACACAATTCATTGCAAAACACAGCATAAAGCAATAAACAAACTCCCATCAAACCATGATATCCTCAAACAACATAACACCCACATGTGTAGTGTGCTCGTGATAGACCTTGGGTGCTAATCCCTTCGTGAGCGGATCCACTATCATCAAGTTTGTCCTACTATGATCTATGGACATCTGACCGCTTTGTACCCTCTCTCTTACAGCCAAGAACTTTTTTTGGTAAACAAATTGTATAAACCAAAAGATACTTACACATGTACAAGCCTAATCAGAGGCTTAAGATCTGCACGTAAATTAAACTGGTAATATGTAAAGTACTGAAATTAGATATCAAGACTTCATAAGACAGCCAAGGTTTACAAAATACTTGGGTTAGGACCCCATCTATCCACTAAACATAGATTAGTATCATTAGTGCCAAAACACTTCGAATCCTAAAGCCTTAATCTGACTAATTGTGAGATAGCTTCGATTAGGATCTTGGAATCTCTGATTTTGCCTTAAAAAATCCTTGCATTTCTTCCTCTCCATATATAATAGATGAAGGAAGTAAAAGCTAGCTTAACTAGGACTCCTCTGAGTGACTTCCCTTTTGCATTAGCTAGCATCCAATCTACAAACTGACCCCAATCACTAACCTGGCAGTGTAGATCACGTTTGTTCACAAGTGTGGCCCATACTCTAGCTGAATAACAACAATTGACAAAAAGATGCTCATGTGTCTCGTGGTAGCCAACACAACACACACAATCAGAACAAAAACCCTAGTGTTTGGTCCCATTGTGCAACCAAATCTCTAGTAGAAAGTTTGTTTCTCAAATCCAACCAAGAGATAAAACTGCACCTTGGGATGTGTTTAGAGAACCATATCACATTTGCCCACTTAACCGGTTGTCTTGTAGGGGACAGTGCCTTATAGGTTAGACTTAGAGAGAACTCTACATTCTGACTTGAACTCTATTTCCAAACATCTTGTCTTTGGGATTGGGGAGGAGGAATTGGAACACTTCTAATCTCAAGAAGCTCAAAGGTGTTTGAAGTTGGCCAATGCCATTGATTGTCTTGAATGACAACACTCACCATACAGTCCATAGTCTAAGAAGTTCCTGACAAAAGTATTTGACTTAGATGAGCTCATGTTATTGTTGGAATATAAAACTATTGATTTATTGTCACAATACAAATTTAGTGGTCTTTCAATGTTCTCAACAATGCGCAGCCCAGTGATAAAATTTTGCAACCATATTCCATGATTGGATGTCTCATAACATGCTACAAATTCTATTGAAATGGTTGAGGAAGCTATGAGTGTCTGTTTGGCAGTCCTCCAAGAAATGGCTCCACCAGCAAATAAGTAAATATAGCCCTGAAGTGGATCTCTTGCTGTCTTGGCATCGAGTAAAATAAGAGTCAAAATACCCAATGACCTCTAACTAATCTGATCTCTTATACATGAGCATGTAATCTTTTGTTCTCTGTAAATATCCCATAACCTGTTTAACTGCTTTCCAATGATCCATCCCAGGGTTACTAAGATATCTGCCCAACACACTAATGATGTAAGCAATGTCTGGACGTGTACAAACCTGAGCATACATTAAACTCCCCACAGGAGATGCACAAGAAATCTTCTGCATTTCTTTAGTTTTAAGGTTATTCTTAATGCACTGGTTGAAACAAACCTTGTCTCCTTTAGTGACAGGCTTGTCACCTGGGCTACAATGTTTCATGCCAAACCTTTTCAGCATTGTTTTTATATATCTATTTTATGATAATCTAAGAATACCCCGATAACAATCCTGGTGTATATGGATCCCTAAAACAAAAGAAGTTTCACCAAGATCTTTCAATTTAAAATTCTTAGAAAGAAATCTTTTGGTCTCGTGCAACATACCTAATTCATTACTGACAAGTAATATATCATCAACATATAAAGGCAGTACTATTAACTTAATCCCACGAAACTTGTGATACATACAATTATCTACAATATTTTCCTTCAAATCAAATGAGACAATTATCTGATGAAATTCATGGTACCATTGACTAGAAGTTTGTTTGAGCCCATAGATGGATTTCTTTAGTTCGTAAACCATATTTTTTAGATCTCCGATCACAAAGTTTTCTGGTTGCACCAAAGAAAGTCTCCTTAGAGTCAATGCCTTCCTTTTGAGTAAGCCTTCAACTACAAGGCGAGTGTTATATCTTTCTACATTACCTTTTCAATCCTTTTTGGTATTAAATATCCATTTACAATCAATGGGCTTCTTACCTTCAGGTAAAGAGGCAAGATCCCAAATTTGACTGTCTTGCATAGACTTATACTCTTCATTCATAGCCTCAATCCACTTTTGATAATTAATATCTTGCATGGCTTGATGGAAATTAATTGCATCATCATCCACCAATTCATTATTTTCCTCATTTTCTTAGAGAAATACCACATAATCATCTAAATAGCACTTCTCCTTTCTCTCATGGATCTCCTTAGTAGCATTGCATCTTGAGGTTATTGAGTTTGTTATTCTGGAACATTAACCTCAGCTTCAATGGGGACTTGTTCGACATTGTCTTGTTGTGGTTTTGGATCCACTTCTTGATCAATGACAATAATGAAAACCTGCACACTTTCAGAAGTAGTGGTTGTGGTGTAAATCAAGGATGATTTCTCTTCAAAGACATTCTCCCTTACTTTATTTCTTCCTCAAACTCAACATCCTCAAAAAATGTTCTAGTTTCTGTCTAAAAAATATTCCTTAGCGTGTGGGATCATAGAACTCCTAGCCCCTTGATCACTCAGAATAATCAATAAAGAAGTTGCTCACTATTTTGGAGTCCACTTTATTTTCATTTTGCCTATAAGGCCTCGCTTCAACTGGACATTCCCAAATGTGAAAATTTTTCAGATTAGGCTTTTTATCTGTCCAATGCCCATAAAGTGTTTTGGCAGCTACTTTCGTTGGTAAATTATTTTGGATATAAACCGTTGTCTTAATGCCTCTCTCCAAAGTGATTTTGGTATGGTAGAATTACTAATCATACTCGTCATCATGTCCTTAAGAGTTTTGTTTCGTCTCTCAACAACAACATTCATGCTAGGTGAACCTGGCATGGTGTACTGTGGGACTATTCCACATTCCTCTAGGAATCAGGTAAATCGCCCTAGACATTGTTCTCCAGAACCGTCAGATCTACCATAATATTCACCACCACAGTCATATCTGTTACTTTTAATCATTTTGTTGAGTTGGTTCTCAACTTAAGTCGTAAATATTTTAAATGCATCGAAGGCCTCTAATTTATCATGAATAAGAAATAGGTAACTATATCTTGAGTAGTCGTCTATGAACGTTATAAAATAATGTTGACCATTCCATGAACCTTAGGTAATGGCCCACAAATTTTGTATATATCAATTCTAAAACATGTGTTGCTCTATTGGCATCTAATTTCTTTTGTGTTGTCTGTTTTCCCTTAATACACTCAACACATATGTAAAGGTCTAAGAAATCAAGAGATTTTAAAATGCCATCTGACACAAGCCTCTAAATTCTCATTTTGGAGATGTGACCTAAGCGCTTATGCCGAAATGTGACTGGATTTTCCTTATTAATTTCTTTTTTAGTACCTAGTGATTCCATATCCAATGCTTCACTATAAAAGGTATTAACATCAAGTAAATATAAATTATCATAAACATTAAGAAAACTAATTCTAACAAGATTTGAATTTATTGATAAACTAAACTGATTGTTTCCAAATGGACAACAATAACCTAATTTGTCCAAATTTCGTCTAAACGACGGTACAACACAAGCATCAAATAAATTCAAATAAAATCCAGTTCTCAATAATAACTTATAATGCCCAATAGCCTCTACTTCTACCGATTCTCCATCTCCCACATAGATGTATCTTTCAACATCAATTGGATTTTAGTAGCTCAAGGAACCCTACATAGAAACACTTATGTGAGAGAGGCACGAAAATCTAACCACCAAGTGTTTCTAGGTATTGAAGTCAAATTTACCTCAAAATAGACCAAAGTAAGAGAAGTACCCTTCTTTATATGTCCAGGCTTCCCACAAAAGAAACAACTATCATTGTCGTTACAATGTTTCTTTTCTGCTGGACCCTTAGCAGCTTCTTTATCCTTCTTTCTCTTCTTGTCTTTGTCCTTAAAGGTGCTAGACAAATGAGCACTTTCAGTCTGATCATGCTTCATCATCTCTTCCTCCTGCACACAAATGAAATGAGCTCATTGAGAATCAATTTCTCATTCTGACAGTTATAATGGATTTTAAACTGACTATATTTTGTAGGAAGAAAGATCAATACTAAATGTACGAGCAAGTCTTCTAACAACTTGAGCTTGAGTGCATAAAGTTTTGAAGCACTGTTATACATTTCCATAATGTCCTCCATTATGTTCCCTTTGCATTTATAATTCATGTGAATCAAGTTTGGCAAAAGCGTGCTTGTTTCTGTCTTATCCATTTTTTTGGTAAAACGCTTTTCACTCTCAGCAAGGAACTATTTGAAATCAGTTATCTTTTAAGATACCACACTCTGAATGCCTCTATAATACCGCGCTTTATGATCATTAGACTCATGTGGTTTGAGAAATCCAACCTCTCAAAGTTCTTCCTAGCATTAAGAGAACATTCAGCCATTAGAGGGGTGGGTTCATCCTTCCTTAGTGCAAGGTCCATATACATGCAACCAAGACAAATATGCATGTTCTCTTTCCAATCCTTAAAGTTGGTCCCAGTAAAAATGGGAATGATGTTGGGGTTAGCCGATACCGTAGTCACATTAGCTGTAAACAGAATAAAAGAATTATCCAAATATGCTCATATCAAAAGCCAACCATAATATTCAACAAATTCAAATAATTGGTAAGTCCCTTATCAAGATACCGAGCACAACATTAATATCAAGTATTTGGACAGTGATATTAACTGGAAGTGGTACTTTCGTTGTGATGATCAAAATGTCAAATAATAAATCTATCTTTGGATCGATTTAGTATTCACATGTAAAACCTTATAATTGTCACATGTTCACCGTCACACAGTGTATGTAATTAGGCTAAATATTAACCTTCCTTTGGGTCGGCTAATACCTGCATAAATTTACACACACATAAACATCAAACACTCTCATGAACAATCTACACAAGAGAGGTCACTTTGGTGACATCTTGCTTCAATTAGCTAATTTGGAATGTTCGATAACCATAATTAATCCATAAGAACATACCAAAATAATTGAATTTAATTGAAACAAAAATCACCTTAATTAAATTGAATCAAACAAATCAATTCAATTTTTTTATTATTATCTCCTTAATCTTGATTTTACACCATAAATCTTCAAAACTCAACATGGATATGCAATTCATACAATATAATCACACTTGCATATCATTTATTCATAAAAAAAATCATAAGATCAAAATCCCTAAATTCTTAGATCCTTGGAATCCTAATTTTATATTTTCCCCAAATCTATAAATTTTAATTTCTTTCGAAATACATCATACGTTGCACGAGAAGTGGAAAATGAAGAAACCATCATCAACAACCCTGTTAACCAACCTGCAGGAATGCAGGAGATGATCCAAAAAAATTCTGACGAGGATGTAAAACATGGAAAACTGTAACAGTGAAGCATTACAAAATGTGTGGAAAATAGTACAAGAAAAGATTATGGCTTTACAACGGGACGTCATAGAAACTAGGGCTGATTCTTTCCAAATAACGATCACATGAGGAGAAAACGTGAACCTCTAATGTAGAACAAGGGAGGCGACCTGCCAGATAGAATTTTAAAATGAATCTCGTTGACCACCTTCAACGCTTTAGTGAAGTAATGACCCTTTATCAGAACGAGGATGTACTAATGTGTAGGATGTTCCCAACCAGCCAAGATGACAATGCACTGAAATGGTACCATTCTCTCCCTTCATGTTAATTGATAACTTTGCTAGAATGTCCTCTGTGTTGTTAGAACAATACTCCACCTATCGGACGGTCATGGAAGACTTAAAGTACCTGCTCATGATTGTAATAAGGAAAGGGTTTGAACCCAAATTTGACCTCTTTCTTGATCTGTCCAAGAACAAGCTTCTGACCATCGCGGAAACCTTTTTAAGAGCTCAAACATACATAACTCTAGAGGACGAAAAGAAGAGCATGCAAAAACTCTTAGAACAGCGGAACTCAGATCAACGTCAGAGTGGATCAAGTTTGAAAATGGGAAAGAGAAGCAGATTTGAGAATATCGAAGAAAGTCGAGAGAATATAAAAATGAAGTTCAGGCCCACAGAACAGGTCCACCTGAGGGATCGACTTTACGCACTATTGACTCTACCAGTTATCAGATCCTTGAGTCAATGAAAGATAAAACTTGGCTAAAAAGGCCAGTGCCGCTTAATAAGAAACCCAAAGAAAGAGATAAGAACAAGTACTGCTCCTTCCACTAGCGTGCCTATTCATCTCACCAAAGACTGCTATCAATTGAAAACTATATATAGGAGCTAATAAAGGAACAGTACTTGAAGGATTTTGTAGCCAAGAAAAAGCAACTACTAATGATGGAGGGAAATGAAGAACGCTCTAAAAATAAAGAGCCACTAAAAATTATGGATAATATTATTTCCTTATGGAGTCCCAACGAGGGAGAGAAATGAAGAATGCTCTAAAAATAAAGAGCCGCTGAAAATTATGGATACTATTATTGCCCTTATGGAGTCCCAACGAGGTAAGAAAAAAAGATATACTACAAGAAGCCAACTCTTGAAGAAAACATTGGATCAAGAGAAAGAAATGATGATGTTCCAATAATATTTGATGAAAGTGATAACGGGCAAGAAATGGGCATAATGATGCACCGGTGATTACAATTCAGATAGGGAATTGTCTACTATGGAGAGTCCTAATTGTCTACTATGGAGTGCAGTCAACATACTCCATCGTTCAACCATAGAAAAATGTCCATAGGGACCCTCAAGTTGTGCAATGTTGGATAGCTGCTAATCAAATTTAACAGTACCATAACTTACTTAGAAGGGATCTTATCACTCCGAGTACACGCCGAGCCATTCAACCACACCATAGATTGAGTGGTAATGGATGCACAAAACGGATCCACAACGCCATATTGGGAAGGGCCTGGATAAACAAAATGAAAGTTGTCCCATCTACATATTATGAGACATCGAAGTACCCTTCAGCACAAGATACTAAAACAATTAAGGGAAACCAAGCGACCCCCGTTGTTGCGTTGTAACAGTACTAGATTCATTAAGAAGAAGAGAAATTTTTACTTTTGGAAAAGGGAAAGATTCAACTTATCAATAGCAATTAGCCGATGAGGAGCACGACACGAGCAACCCAAGATATGAAGTTGCCAAAAAATAGAGTCCATTGACATTGGAAATGGAAAAACCATAAAAATAGGGGCAAAGTTCATTGAAGCGAAGAACGTAGAGTTAATGGAGTTTATCAAGAAGACTGTAGAAATCTTTGTGACAATGGCTGCAGAAATGTCAGGTATCAATGAAAAATTAATTTACCTTAAATTGAATGTTGACCTTTAGTGAAACGCGTAAAACAGAAGAAGCGGACTTTTGCCCTAAAAAAGAAAGGCAACTATAAAAGAAGAGGTAGAAAAGTTGCTCGACGCCAAGTTCACCAAAGAAGTCAAACTACCCCAAATGGCTGGCAAATGTAGTGATGGTCAGAAAGAAAATGGGAAGTGGAGAATTTTTGTAGACTTCAACGATTGAAACAAAGTCTACATAAAAATGATTATCCGTTGTCAAGAATTGATCAAATGGTTGATGCTACCTCAGGCCACGAACTTATCAGCTTAATGGATGCATACTCGGGGTATAATCCGGTGAAAATGTTTGAATCTAATCAAGAAAAAATATCTTATATAACTGAATTTGGTATATTCTGGTACACTGTGATGCCATTTGGTTTGAAAAATACAGTGGCAACATATCAAAGCTTGGTCAATAAGATCTTCGAGAAATAGATCGAAAACACAATGGAAGTATGCATGGATGATATGAGAGTAAAAGCATAACAGAGAGTGGATCACATCTGTAACCTAGGTGAATCAATTCAGTCCTAAGCAACATGAAGCTCAACCCTGAAAAATGCACCTTCAGGGTTCACATCAGGAAAATTCTTGGGGCACCTTGTCAACCAAAGGGGAATCGCAGTCAACCCTAACCAGGTTAAATATGGAGATCAAGTCACCTACAACAAAGAAGGAGATTCAAAGCTTAATGACAAAACTGGCTGCACTAAAGAGATTCTTAACAAGGTCAACAGACTGAGGTAGACCATTTTTCACAAGATTGAAAAAGAATCCTAGACATCATTGGGATTATGAATATGAAGAGGCATTGTAGAAACTGAAGCAATATCTAGCATCTCTGCCACAACTCTCCAAGTTGTTGCCAGAGGAAAAACTTTTCCTCTAGTAATATCTAACGCTGCCTTGGTTAGTTCTGACAACGGACAACAGGAGCTAGTATACTTTGTAAGTAAAAGTCTTATAGCCACAGAGACAATATACAAGAAGATGAAAAATTTGGTGCTCGTGTTGGTCACTGGCATAAGAAAACTGAGACCTTATTCCAAGCGCATACGATCAGTGTGATAATAGAATTTCCCATAAGAAGCCTTTTTACATTCCCCTGAGATGACTGCAAGGCTCGCTAAGTGGGCAGTTGAACTCAGAGATTATGATATCCGCTACATTCTAGAACTTCCGTCAAGGGTGAGGTCCTAGGCGAACTCATCGTCGAGTTCACCTATGATGATGGCCAACCTCACTCAATGAAAGAAGAATTTGAAGAACTGGTTTAGACCTTATACATTGATGGAGCCTCTAATCATTAGGGGCAGGGGCGGGAGTATTCATCTAGGCTCCACAAGGTGAACACTCGACCAAGCTTTGTCTTTTGGCTTCATAGCATCCAATAATAAAGTAGAATATGAAGAATTGCTGGTTGGGCTCCGTTTGGTTCACGAACTAAGGGTAACAAAAAATAAAGTATTTTGTGATTCCATGTTGATTGTTAACCAAGTTTCAGGAAAATATAATGTCAAAGACACCAAGATGGTAGAATACTTGCAATGAGCAAAGGAAATGCTGCAACCTTTCAAGGAATATGAGATTACAAAGATACCGAGAACGGAAAATTCTATAGCAGATGCCCTAGCTAACCTGGTATCTTTAGTGCAACTCCCATATAAAAGGAATGTTTCCGTGGAGTTCATTAGTGATCCCAACACCAAACAATTCGAACATATTGAGGCTGAGATAGCAACGGAAAGACAAGGTCGAGACTAGCAGGAAACCATCATCTGTTATATTCTTTGTGGTGATCTCCCATCTGATAAGACGAAAGCTCAAAAAGTTTAGCAACATAGTGCAAAATACTCATTGATAGATGGGAGACTATATCGAAGGTCCTTCTCAGGGCCTTACCTCAAATGCCTCATGCCAACAAAAATAGAATACGTGTTATCCGAAATACTTGAAGGGATATGTGGAAATCACGCTAGCGGAAGGTCCTTAGCAAGCAAAGTGCTGAACGAATGTTACTACTGGCCAATAATTCATGAAGAAGCAAAGGCATTTTTTAATTAATGTAACAAGTGTCAACAACATGCCCCTATTCCAAAAATGGCTATGAAAGAGTTGTAAACTTTGACAAGTCCATGGCCGTTTATGGAATGGGGAATTATATAGTCGGACCACTCCCAATGGCCTCCGCTCAAAAGAGATTCTTTCTCATTGCGACAGACTATTTCACCAAGTGGATTGAAGTGGAAGCCTTGGTAAGAGTGCGTAAAGAAAAATTGAAACAACTCTCATGAAGCATATCTTGCATTCGTGTGCAGATACGGGATTCCTAAGGTGTTGGTCTTTGACAATGGGTTACAATTTACGGGAAGTGAAGTCAAAAGATTTTGTGAAGGACTCCAAATAAAAAACAAACTCTCTACAATGTACTATCCCCGAGGGAACGGACAAGCGAAAAGGTCGAACAGAACAATACTTGAAAGCTTGGAGAAATGACTAGAATCTGCTAAAGGAAAATGGGTGGAAGAATTACCTTCAGTTCTCTGGGCTTACACGACTACACCTCGAGATCTTATAGTAGAAATGCGTTTTTCCCTCGCTTGCGGGGTTGAAGCCATAATTCCAATTTAAATAGGGTGCTCAACGGTAAAGTCTAGCATGAGGGAAACGTCAAATGCAGAACGAATGGTGGAGAATCTTGATTTTTTAGAGGAAAGACGGGTAACTACACTAATAAAATTAGTAGCCTGAACATATAAAAGAAGAGTATATTTTCAGAAAAAGTGTAAAGAAATGGGAATTTCAGGTCAGAGATCTTATGCTCAAAAGAATATTCCAAGGAAATGAAGGGAAACTGGGTCCAAACTGGGAAAGTTCATTCATTTTCAAGACAGTTGGGGAAATAAATATTACCACTTGATGACCAATGAGTGTAACGAATTATCCAAACCATGGAATGTTCTTCATTTATATAAATATTAGGTATAATCCTTCCCTTTTTCTTCTTATAATAAGGATTACTATATCCTGTGATTTTTTCCCGTTACGGGTTTTCCACGTAAAAGCTGGTGTCAATTTATTTTCTTTGTAATCAAGGTATAACAAAAAGGGCCCTGAGTTTTGAAAAGTGCTTAAGTCCTTGGGAACATAACATTCTATAATGGATGTCAACTCTCAGAAGGAAAAATAGGGCCCTTGAGTTCTGAAAAGAACTTAAGTCCTTCAGAATTGGACATCCTACAATGGATGCATTTTCTCAGAAGGAAAAATAGGGCCCCAAGTTCTAAAAAGAACTTAAGTCCTTGGGAATGAGACATCCTACAATGGATGTTATTTCTCAAAAGGAAAGGTCCCCTGAATTTTAAAAAGAGCTTAAGTCCTTGGGAATTGAACATCCTACAATGGATGCCTTTTCTTAGAAAGAAAAATAAGGCCCTTGAGTTCTTAAAAGAACTTAAGTCCTTGGGAAAAATAAGGCCTCTATTCAAATGTTTTGACTTTCAAAAGACGAGTAAGGGACGAAAGGGGGAAGGGAGTTTCGGGAACAAAGCCCCTGGATTTCAAAGTGCAGCCCTACCCTATAGTATAGTCTCTTTTCCCTATCTAAGCTATGTCAACAAAGCTAACTAGAAAATCTGCTTGTTAATTCATTCTTGGTGTAATACTCACTCGTAAATGATTGATGCTAAGATTTTTCACTGATCAAGTGTGATCAGTCTCATCCATGTAAGAATGAGGAATTCATCTTTCAAATTGTCTCAGAATGAGCGTTATGGCAAAGAACAAGAAGATAACATGAGGAGAATTATGTATAATAGTCACAAGTGGTGCCTCCTGAACGTCTAACAATGGATGTCTTTTCTCAGAAAGGAAAATAGGGATGCTAAGTTCCAAAATGAATTCAAGTCCTTGAGAATTAATGTTTTACAATGAACAAAAAATTCTCTCTCCCCCTCCTACTTCAACTCGTTCCAAGCATGTGATGTATTTGTTGAATAAAAGAATGTGTACCCTTGACCAGATGAGAGATCTGAAAAAGAAAAATGGAAAGCATTTTTCTTGCTTCTCTTACATGCTTGTTCTATGAGTTGACTACTCCATTGAGGAATACTCCTTAATGTCATATACTCCAAATTTTCCTGTTCAAAAGAAGATCTCTCTTCTTCTTCATTCTCAATAGGAATGCATCAACAAAACTACCCTTCCATATAGATCATCGTGGCATGAACTCAGAATTTTTGCGCTTCGATTACGCCCCACTTCAATTAAAGGGAGGTCCAAGAATGAATAAGTGGTAGAATTACTAAATGAATACAAGTTGTGGCTAATACCCGAGGCATAAAAGAAGCATTTTCTACAGGATCCCGAAACCACCAGCCACCCTGACCTAATTCATGATGAGCCCACCAACTTTCTTTTAAGATGCCTACGGTTAAAAACCACCGAAATATCAAGATCCAAATTCGAACTGGTTCAAGGAATCAAAACTAAGATGTTTCCTAAGGAATTCTAAACAGGTGGTTCCCAAGAGTATTTATGTGAAATAGAACTTGAAAAACTGTTCAAGTGACTTTAAACAAATCTTCTAAGAACAATTCCCGCTAGAAAAATAATTTTCATTCTAAAATTCCTTCGATTTGAAGATGATTTTTTCTATAAGAGAATGAATTTTAGACTATATCCGTTAAAAGCAGAAAATTGAAGACAACTGCTTGAGGGAAAAGTTCTTTTTATTAACAATTTTGAAAGAAAATTTAAAAAATTAAAAGAAGAAAAAAAGTGAATGTAGAAGAAAGGATATGCTATTACATTGACAAAAGAAAAAGATGAAGAAATTCATCTATGTTAATAGGCTCCTAGAGATCCGCAACAGGAGAAACAACCAGAACGTCCGTTGAGGCTTCGGCTAGAGGAAGCATTAAGCTGGCGGGAGGAGCTTCTTCAATTAAGGCTCATCGAGGCGGAGTCTGGCCTCCGTCTCTTTCTCTTTCAAGGCAAGCTCCTTCTCCATTTTAGCATTCTTTAAGTCCTCAGAAAGCATGAATACATCGGCCTTCAGAGATTCAATCTCTCCATCTTACCCCCAAGAAACTACCCCATTTCCGAGTGCCTCGCCTTAACTTCCGCTTGCAGCTCAGTAATGGTGCCCTAGCATCTGCCCTCTCTTGGTAGTACACCCCAACGGCAGCTTCAGCGTGGAAAATGTACTCCAGAAGCGCATTATAGTGTATGATGACTTGTGTGAAGAAAGGAACATAAGTGGAAAAGAATTTGAAAAATTAAATTAAATTCAAGGAAAAGGAAAGAGTAATACCTTAGTAGGATCATGGCTCATCACAGTCTGAAGAGCCCTTATTTCCGTACGCTTGAGAATGGACGAGTCATGTTCAGGACTAGTCTCACGCATCAGAGCGTGGAATGCCAGCGAGTCCTCCAAAAAGTTAACAGAGTCAAGGATATGTGGAGGTGCTTGGAGGAACTTTGGGTGCCACTGAGAATCATCTCCCGTCACCCCCTCAGCAACTGGTGATGTCCTCCCAGCCAGGGTTGAAACAGAAGGACTGGCGGGCGTAATATATGGTATGATGACTATCGGAGTAGGGGTGCGAGATGGTGAGAGAGAAAGCGAGTTCACCTTTTGGGCAACATGAGGTGCAGAACGAGAAGATAAAGCATCCCCAAATCTCCCCGCAGTATCCAATAGGGAGTTCTAGTTGTAGATATGTACGCGGTAAACGATAACAACACTCGTTACATTTTCCTTATTGAAGAAAAGCTTACAGTTGCTCCGCTTATCTGAAATACAAAGAAGAGAATGGGAATTAGTTAACATAATTAAATTTACAGAAAATGAAAAAGGGAGAACTGGGCTCAAGCAAAGACATATACTGAAAACTTCCCTATTTTGAGGTACTATCCAATGGCCATCACGGCCCCATTCTCTCTAGAATAAAAGAATGTCTCGCTCCCATCCTTTGTCCCCTTTGGGGAGATTTTTTATCAGTCCTCCTTTCTTATCATTTCAGGATAAAACGTAGTAATTTCCCTCTCTAGATTTGACCATATATGTTATCCTTAACTCTAGAAAGCCTAAATTTAAATCGAAAGGCCTATTCATTGACTCAAAGCAAAGCAAAACCCTATAAGTAGTGGGAGTGAATTAAGACGGGGCAAGATTGTAATGGTAGAAGAATTCTTGGAATAACGGTGACATGGGGAACCTAAACCCTATGGTTATGTAGATAAGGTGAAAGGTAATCTCAGCAGGAGGCCTGCAAGGCATAGCCATTGGACCATTTTCCCCTAAGACACAGTGGAAACCACTCAGAAAATCATGGGCATAAACCCTCATAAAATCGTTGAACTCACTGGGGTTCCTAACTCTAGGAATGGAGGGGGGGAAATATTGACTCATAAATGGTAAAATGTGGAGAAGAAGAACGAGAAGAAGTGGAAGAAAGAACTCATGAAGAAGAGTCTAGTGAAAACGCAATGGTGAAATGGTGACAAAACTGAAGTTTTTAAAAATGCGGACATGAGTAAGAAATTAAAAACAGAATTTGAAAGGGCGCCATTCGCGAGTGGTGTCCACTGTGCCTTAGGAGAAAATGGGTTTTGAAAGGACGTGAGTCATGACTGAAAAGGTGTCAAGACACATGACATGTCACCCTCCGAAGATAGAGCGACTCAACTCACGTTGGGGTGAATGAAAAGAACAGAAGAAAGCGAACCATCATTACGGACATGAAGGACTTCAAATTTTTTTGCCGAAAGGTGAACAACCTAAAACACGTTCCAAGAAATGCACGTGAATCAAAAGAAATCTCGATACCAGAAAAGGAATGTTTATGGCGTGGGCCCTCAGTCCAATGAAAGCTTGATAAGATTGAAGAGCCTTTAAGCCATAAAAAATGAACATGTGAAAAGGGGTGATAATTGAACAGAAAGTGAAAAGACGAAGTCTTATCTTGCTCGAAATATACGCCACACAAGTTCTGAGAAAAATCAGACCTAAGGGACTTTACAGTTGTGCTATTTTCATCTGGGCTTGTGTTCCAATATCTCGAAATAATATTATATTTCGACGCCTCGATAATGCCAAATAGAATAATCTCTTTCTATTGCCACATCACAGGAAAAGAAGATGAAAGCCAATCGAAAAGAAGAATACAGATTAATGACATGGTAGTTATGGATAATCAAGTACAGTCGTTGGATGAAACAAATTATATGGATTAGATTTGATCGTTAATATTGATAACTAAGTCAAAATAGACCCATTTTTAGTTATAAATAGATAAAATATATCATATTCTGTATAACAACTGTATCGATAAATGTCACCTTTCTTGAACATAATTATATGAAAAATTACAAATCTTGAAGAAAAGTAGTTCTCGAAGAATTAGTGTCTGATGAGATCAGACCACCATCATCATCAACTGATAAACGACAAACCACAAAAATAACAGTTCCTACTCAAAAAATTCATGTGCAACGTCGTAGTGGGAGGGTTGTAAGATAATCTATTCGCTATGAACTAGAGGCACATGTCCTAGCGTCAACAATCTTGGTTGTGGGTAAAATCTCACCTCGTAGCTTAGAAGTAGAAGTGCACGTGTGAAATATGTGCAGATATATCATCAATATGTGAAGATGGTGAGAAGTGTAAGTATGTAATCAAAGAGAAAAGACAAAGTGGTATACACATGTAATTGTTTGTAGCTGTTGTAAAAGTGTGGGTAGTTATCCCGGGAAAGGACAAGTATCTAAGCTATTGTGTCATTCACAAGGCTTAAAAGCCTATAATTGGCTAGGGAAGCGAATGAAAAGGGGGTTGAGCGAATAAGATACAAGGGAAAACTGATTTAATCCTAGTATATTAGAATGATACCTAATTCTATTATGTGATAATAGAATTAGCATAATATGCGCACCTCGGCTCTCCTTGTGTGTTAACTCAATCTCAGTCAGCTCAGCGCCGGAATATTAGATATCAAATCAGCTCCCTCAAAAATGTTCATTGAGTGAGATCAACCTCAATGGAGAGGTCGAACTTTAATAGTTCCAGATAGTTTAATACTTGATTAGAGATCAATTGATCTTCTCTTATCTATTCATTTACTAATATAATTAATATATAAGGTCAGTGTTATCTAAAAAGGAGATGAATAAGGTGTTTGTGTTAATTCATATCAAACAATTCTATTCAAAAATTATGATAGTGGCAAACGACTAAATTTAAAACAAATAATGAAATACGGAATGAAAAGTAAATGGATAAAGGAAGAGAGAAAGAACACAATACTTTTTTTGGTTCGGTTATAACACCCCTACTTTGTGGCCAATCGGGATGATTATATTTTTTTAATTTCCATGTCTTGGGTTATGACTCTGGCTCTTATATTTTAATCACGTGATATAAAATATTTTTTATATTTGAGGGGTCCCTTTGTGAATTTTAAAAAAATATGTTTTTAGGAAATATAAATGTAATTTTGTCTCCCACTATTTCCCTCCCACGCCTAAATTCAATATGTATGATGCATGGGCATTTTTTTGATGTCATGTGCATGTTATTATGTGATTTTTTTATGTTATTAGGGTTATAGTATATTTTTTGGAAAATTATTTATAGGGTTTGTTATTTTTTTTAGTCTATGGAGCTTTTGAGATTAGGGTTTTATCACCCACTTCCACCCTGCTTGGCCGACCCCCTTTCCTCCCTTTAGGAAATGAATTTTTCTTTCCTAAACATTTAGGGTTATGGTTTTAGTAAGTTTCTATTATGTTTGACCTAGTATATTAGGTTTCTTATTCTCCCTTGCCTCTCTATCACGCTCCTCTCTTCCCTCTCCATTCGGCGGAACTCCCCCTCTCCCCTCTCTTGTGTTGTGCGGCTCTCATCTCCCACCTCCTCACCTGTGCGTTGACTATAAACTTGTCTATCTCCCCTCATTCGTACGGCATCTCTCTCTCTCTTACTCTCGTGAAAAACCCCCTTTGTTTGCACGACAACCTCCTCTCTTGCTCACCATCTACGAACCCTAATACCTAAGAAGGGTTAAGCTCTCGGCAGTGGCGGTTGTGGCACAAGACGTTGGACATGTTTATTTGGAACGCAATTTTGGTAAACTCACGTTGTTCTCTCTTTTTTCAGCATGAATTATATGGTTTTGTTTGACACGTTTTTTATATATAGTTCTGAATAAGACATAGATTTAAAACCCATCTTAGGATTATTTATGTTCCATGAATAATTTTCGAATAAGAAAAAACGTTTACAATAAAAATTTGACTTTTTCATAAAAACTAGGAATTTTCAGAAATTCTGTACACAGTGAAAATAATTAATATTTTAGAACACAAACGAAGGAGTTTGAACCTCAAATTTTTAGGGTATATTCTTAGAATATTGAAACACGTACTGTAGAACAATTACATTAAAATTCGATCTCTATGATTTTTACAATTTTTGAAAGTTTCTGCTTCATACAGGGGAAAACATATTTTTTGATATTTAAATTTAGGGTTGTTACTGTATTGACATCAAATCGATTTGACCTAAACATTTTACAATATTATTTTAAGCGTACCTTTAGTAATTTTGTAAATTTTCAGAATTTTTTGACAAGGTTTGCTTAGTGAAACATATTTTCGAACGATACTGATGTACATGGAAAAAACAGTTTTCTATGACGAACTAGTTTTCACGTTTTGACCAGGAAATCCACCTCATAATATTACGAAATTAATTATATGAACCTTTGGTATATTTGAGATCATCAATAAGAAATTTAGGATTTTTTAGGAAACTCTAGTTTAAGTTGTGTATGTTTTTACCCGAGTCAGCGCTTAGTGTTAGTTTCTATTTTTGGATATCGTATTGTACTGAATAGTATAGTGCTATTTGTTTCAAGAGTTTCAATTTCATAAATTCTTTACCGGGATATCAACTAAGTGAAATCTTACATATTGAATTGTGTGCTTGTTTTTGTGTGTCTAAAAAATCATAGAATATAATTCTGATTTCTTTCCTTGTTTGGTTATTATTTTGTGATGTATTTGTTGTGCTGTGGTACTTTATTTCAAATGATAATGTACTCGTATGAATCTTAATCTTAGTGAAAAAATAAGATATAAGATAAGAAAGACTATCTTATGATCGCGAAATGTAAAATATTGTGTGCCGTTAGAGACACGTACCCATCAACTCTCATATTTGCTGCCTTGACCTTCGAGAAAGGTCTATGTGTTATCTCGTCCTTAGGGAGAGAGTCTGTGAATATGTTCTGATTAGTTTTGTTGGAAGGTAATTATTGCAACTGGTTCCACCTTTTCAAGGGTGCGGAATGGTACTTGTGAGAAATGTCACTTGTACATACCTTACAAACTAACAAATCTTACCGACGGGTAATTCTATTCTAATATGGGTGTGATGGTGAGCTCTAGCGGAAGTTGGCCAGCGTCTCTGTAAGGAAAGATATGAAACGATCTGAATGAATGATAGGTTTTGTACGTAAAACTATGTAAGATAAAATAATATGCATTGTATGTGATTGCCTTTATGGGTATATTTTTTATACTCACTCCATTTTATTTTAAAAAAAATTCAGATGAGGAAGATGCTTTCATTTTGGATGAAGTATATAGTCTCTGGCACAAGACTAAGTCAAAGTAGTTTTTGGAAACATTAGAAGTTTTATTTTGTTTTGTTAAAATTTGACTATTTTTATTTATTATCTTTCGTTAGATAATTAATGACGTTGTAAATTGGCGTTATATGATACTTTGAAATTATTCTAAATAATTAGGCTATGTTTAAGTTTTAATTTCCACGTGATTAGTTTTTTTTAAGTTTGACCTAGCTTCCGCGAGTTTTTTTTATTTACATAGATTATCAAAGGAAATTTGGGATAAATTTTTGGGTTGTTACATCGGTACTCCTTGCTACTTATGTGAACCTCACAGCGAAAACTGAGACCCAAAATCAATTTAAAAATTTTGTTAGGATCGTTCTAATTTTAGGTTCATGAACGAAGTACAATAAAACAAATACCTTGACCTATTATCTATATAAGAGATAAGAACTAAAGGTATAAGAAAGTTGGAAGATGCTAATAAAAGAAAGAATTGTGAGTGATAAGTCTCATTTGAACGCCATAAGAAGAATTCTTGATAAGTTCCAAAAAGTTCTTTAAAGAATCAAAGAGAAAATCTCTCAAATATTATTATGTCTCAGAACTTAATCAAAATTCATAAGTTTACGAGCTTATATAGCCAAAAAAAGTAGGAAATTAAAAAAATAGGTAACTAATAAATAGGAAACGAAATGAGAAAAGGAAACTAGTCTTATGCTACTAGTCTAGCAAAAATTGAAACTAAAATTAGGAAAGTAAGAGCAATAGGAAAGTTGCCTTCTCCTTCTTAAATAGAAAGTAGCCCAAAATAGAAAACTTGAAAATAGGCATACGTTACAGGCTTACACCCTTGCCATAATTAGGTTGATTAAACTTTGTTCTTCATTTGAGCCCTTCTTGGAGTACTCCTTACTAGAATCAACCCAAAATTCTTGAATCAACCCATTAAGTGCATTTTGGATTCTCTTAGCCTTTAACATTGTAATCGGTCCAGCTGGAACATGCAATTGATCCTTTGTGCAACTTGATTCTCATCATTTAAAACTTAGATGAGCATGTTAAATGTTTAAAACTTGTTTTAGATGTTTAAAGAAAAGAAAAGTTATTTGCTAACGTCAAAAAGTGTACCTTTTGCACGGATAGGCTTGTATTTCTTGGTTTTGTTGTTAGTGCTAAGGGAATTGAGGTAGATGAAGAAAAGATTATCAGTAAAGGAGTGGCCGAAACCTACAAGTGTAGGACAAGTTAGAAGTTTCCATGGGTTGGCTAGTTTTTATAGGAGGTTTGTGAAAGATTTTAGTAGTCTAGCCGCACCTTTAACTAAAGTTATGAAAAAGGAAGTAGGTTTTCAGTAACTAATGCGCTTTTGCTTGCTTTACCTAACTTTATTAAAACTTTTGAAATTGAGTGTGATGCTTCAGGAATAGGGATTGGAGTTGTTCTAATACAAGAAGTATGCCCCATTGCCTATTTTAGTGAGAAACTAATTAAATGGGGAAGCCTTGAATTATCCTACCTATGACAAAGAGATAAATGCATTAATCAGGGCCTTGTAAACTTGGCAACACTATCTCTTGCCGAAAGAATTTGTGATTTACACGAATCATGAATATTTGAAGCATTTATAGGGGAAACGCCAGCTAAATAAGTGGCATGCCAAGTGGGTAGAGTTCATTGATATGTTTCCTTATGTGATCAAGTACAGAGCAGGTAAGGAAAACGTTGTGGCTAATGCATTATCTTTAGGTACACTTTACTTTATACTTTATATGTAAAATTGTTGGGATTTGAATATACTAAAAACTTGTGTGTTGATGATTCTGATTTTGGCAATGTATTCAATGCATATGAGAAAGTATCGTTTGGTAAGTTTTATAGGCATGATGAATTTTTGTTTAGAGAAAATAAGTTGTGTGCGCTAAAAGTTCTTTGCCTAAATTGCTTGTTAGAGAAGTTAATGTGGGTGGTTTGATGGGGCATTTTGGTATAGTTAATACATTAGATGTTTGAATGAACATTTCTTTTGGCCTCATAAAAATGTGCTGTAGAAAGAATTTGTGAAAGGTGTGATACGTGTAAACATGCTAAGTCTAAGATTAAGCCTCATGGTATCTATACTCCATTACCTATACCTTGTGAACCTTGGATTGACATATCTCTAGATTTTGTGTTAGGTTTACCTATATCAAAAAGGGGCAAAGATTCTATATGTGTAGTTGTAGATAGGTTTTCTAAGATGACTCATTTAATTTCATAACATAAAACTGATGATGCATCACATATTCCATGTCATAAGATGGCATGCCAAAGACTATTGTTTCAAATAAAGGTGCTAAGTTCTTAAGCTATTTAGTGAAGCCTTTGTAGGGTAAGTTAGGAACTAAACTTTTATTTTCTACTACTTTTCATCCACAGATTGATAGTCAAATCAAAGTAGTTAATAGGAATTTGTCTAATTTATTGCGTGCTATAATAAAAAAGAACTTGAAAACATGGGAAGATTGTTTGTCGCATGTCGAGTTTGAATAAAATAGGAGTGTGCATTCAGCCACTAAAATTTTGAAATTGTGTACAGTTTTAATCCTTTAACTCCTTTCGATTTATCTCCTTTACTTACGTCTGAGCGTGTTAATTTAGATGGTAAAAAGAAAGCTGATTTTGTTAGGAACATTCATGAAAAAGCTCGACAAGATATTGAAAGAAAACTGAACAATATGCTAACCATGCTAATAAAGGGTGAAAGTAAGATTAGATGTTTGGGTTTTGTTGCATTTGAGGAAGGAACAATTTCCTAAACAAAGATGTTCTAAACTGCTTCCAATGAGAGATGGTCTGTTTCAAGTGATAGAAAGAATCAACAACAATGCTTACAAATTAGACCTCATAGGTGAGTTTAATGTAAGTGCCACTTTTAATGTTGCTCACTTGTCTCCTTTTGATGCAGGTGAAGATTTGAGGACAAATCCTTCTTAAGAAGGGGATGATGAGAATCAAGTTGCATTAATAAAGGATACATTGCATTTTCATGTTAGACTAACTCCCTTGTCAAAGGCTAAGAGGATTCAAGAAGCACTTTATGAGTTTACGCTAATTCTAGTAAGGAGTACTCCAAGAAGAGCCCAAATGAAGAACCACGTTTAATCAACCAGCGCCGCGCCCAAACCATAATAAATGATGGCAGGTCAATGGACAACGTTCATATTGCTCCTAATTTTCAAATTTTAGTTTACATTTAGTTTCCTATTTTTGCTAGATTAGGAGCATAAGGTTAGTTTTCTTTTATGGTTTGTTTCCTTTTCTTATTTAATTTGCTATTTGTGTGTTTCCTATTTTCCGCTCTATAAGCTTGTAAACCTATGAGTTATGAATAATTTTTTGGACATAATAATATTATTGGGAGGTTTTCTCTTTGGTTCTTTAAAGAACTTTTCAAACTTATCAAGAATTTTTTTACGGCGTTCAAATTAGGCACCTCTCAAAATTCCTTCATTAATTCTTGAGTGTGGCGTCTTCCAATTTTCCTACACTTTTGGTTCTTATCTCTCATATAGATAACGGGTAAAGGTCTTTGTTTTATTTTACCTTGTTCATGAACCTGAAATTATACGATCCTAACTAAATCTGTAAATTGATTTCTGGTCTCACTTTTCTTTATGAGGCTCACATCACCTATGTCCACGCTCCAAGGTACCTCCTTTAAATTTCTTACTAGCATCATAACCTTCTTCACGACACCAACCATGCCTAGTTACAACTTTAATAGTTCTCAAGAACTAGAAGCTACTCTTTACTTATAGTAGATATACCACTTTGCTCACAAAATCAACTATAGCTCAAACACTCTAAGGTAAAGAATTATATGGCTAACAAACTATAAAATTTTCTTTGAAATTTCTTGAGAGAATGTCAATTGTCCTTTTTTAAGCCTAAAAAGACCCTCTATTTATAGGCTAAGAAAATAAAGCCGTTGGAGCAAATATGCAAGGAGTGGATGTCCACTACCTTTGAGCTGTCATCTAATAGTCCATTTTATTTTGAAGATTTTACAAAAAATTCCATATTTAGCTTATTTTCTTTCAAACCGCGTTCGCTGATTAAGTAGTTAATGTCTGGTCTTGATAGAGATGGACAAATAAGTGCAGTTAAATTTTTTACTGTAGTAAAAAAATAATTTCATCAGTCATGTTTTAAGAAATAATTTTGAGACTTATTTTAGCTAATCTATGAGCCATATGATTTATCATCTTAATAATTTAGCTCCTATATAAAAGTTTGTCTTCTAAGTCTTCATGATACTTCAGATATTATCACGTCATTTCTTGTGTAATCGTCAATACAAGTAATGTTGCATATACAACATAAATACTCTTGCAAACAACATTCGTACCGCAAATGTTTTGTTATCATTAAAATTAGATTATAGACTCAAGGAGTCAACGGTAATCTCTTTTTTTATGATGACAAACTATTGTCAATAATAATAATGATAACTTCCAAGTAAAAGTATAGAAAGATAATAGCCCCCCTTAATCTAGCTCCCCCTTAATTTTGCTCTCCCTTAGCCAATATATCTCCCCCTTATTTCAAATATCCCCATAATTCAATATATGTCCCCCTTTGACATCCTGAAAATTGTAAAAGTAAAAGTGCAAAGAGAAATTTAACATAGATCCACTTTTTATGGAAAAAGCTCATCACGCTACTATGAAGTTAAAAAAAATAGTTAACAACTCATCAAAGTACTTTTCATAGACAAGGCTCATCAAGTTAAAGTCCAAAATAACTAACAAGAATGGAAGTTACGAACACAATTCATCAAAGTAACTAAATGTAATAAATCAAGAAAACAACAAATTTATGCATCGGGAGGAGGTTAAAGGAAGCAACGATGAAGATATGCCATAATATACTCATATTGAACTTGTTGTTGCTGAAGCAAGTTATCGTAATTTTGCTCATGTTGAAGTCGAAATGCTTGAAAGGATGAAGAAAATGAAGCTAGATGAGCATTTGTAGTGCCCATCCTTTTCATACACAAGAGTATATTCTTGAGTTTTCATCGTTCATGCATCATGAGAGACAATTGTTTCATTCTCAACCATTCTCTCTCCATGCACTTCTTGAGGGCCATTTTTCCTTTGAGTCCTAGATGGTGATCTTCCCCAATTTCCCTCATTATCAGCTATAAGCTTCATTCTCTCTAGCGATGCCTTTGAGTATGTGTTACAGATTTCCATTTCAACAAAAGACTCATCCTCTAGGCTTACTCGAAAGTGTTGAAACACTTTGGTTATCCAAAAACCATATGGTAGGGAGGCCTTGGAGGAGGACAACACTTCTTGGTATAAGTCAATTCAATAGATTATCCTTATAAAATCTTATAGAGCAGAAACACTTCCATGTAAGTCACCTCAACCCTATGTCCCTCACAAGGCAAAAACTTATATGAAATCATATGGTGGAGAGTTTTGGCCATAATTATGAGTTGTTTGGTTGTGGACCGTAGACCATGATTGATGACATCTTGTCCACAAAGTACTATATTGGCTTCTAACGAATCAAATTCATCTATTTTAACCCATGCCAAGATATTAAAATACATTGTTCCATCGTATGGAATACCAATGATTTTACCCAATAAGAATCCATCTATGGTCATCATAACCACCCTCACGTAAAATTTCAAATTCAATGGATACCTAGCGAATGAAATATTGTAATAGAACAACCTAATAAGTCTAGGATATACATCCTAAGCTTTAATGTCAAAATACTCTCCCGACACATTCAACATAGGGGAGGAACCACATCCACTCCATCAAACTCTCTAATATTAATGTTTCTTCCCATCACAATATTCTTACTTTCATACTTATAGAAATTTTTGCTAGTTTCATCATCAAGAAAGAGATTATCATCATACATTGATTCTCCTTCAACGGGAGATGCCTCTCTTACTCTTTTCCCCTTTGATGCCTTGGTAGCTCTTGAAGAACTAACCTTAGGAGCCATCGATGAGTGATAAATTTTGAGAAGATGAGGAATTTTTATGAAATTTGAGAGAATTGGAAGGGATTTGATGTAGAAATTTTAGGTTTGATAGATGGGTATTTTTGGAATAGGGGGTTAAGGTTTAGAGAAGGAGAAAACGGGGGAATATTAGAAGGGGAATGCGAAAAATTAATCTCGTTTTTACTTGAGATTATATGCGGTTCCCTGATAGAGCAGTCATCCACTCCTAGCAGAATAGCCAGGATTTTTCCCTACTTTAGAATTCGTCTGTTGCCTTATATGAGACTCGTCCATGGCCTCATCCGAGGCTCATCTATGGCCTCATTCGTTGCCCATAGAGATGCATAATTAATATTTGCTAGACATGATACTAACATGCATAATATTGGGGCATTAAGAGTCAATATCATAAGTAAAAAATAACAATTGAATGCTAAAAGTTCATTGCACGTTGTTCATGATGCAAAGTTCTAATCTAAGTTCGAAAATCTTTCTTCCTTTAATGGTTTTTCAAAAATATCCGCATGTTGATTTTTTGTGTCCACAAATTCTAAAGTTATATTGCCTTTTTTAAACATGATATTGTATAACATCAATGTGCTTGCTTTTACAATGTAAAATAGGATTTTTGAAAAGATTTATAGCGCTAGTATTACAATATTTTATAGGAACATGATCAAAATATAGTCCAAATTCTCTAAAAGTTTGCTTCATCCATCAACATTGTGCACAACAACTACTAGCAGAGAAACATTCCACCTCAGTTGTGGACAATGCTACATAATTTTACTTTTACTATACCATAGCGCTAAGGATTTTTTTAAGAATTGATAAAACCCACTAGAACGTTTTCAATCTAGCATGCTTTCGGCATAATTTGTATCCTTGTAACCAACTAAGTTCATAGAAGATTGTTTTGAATACTAAATGCCTCTAAAGAAGATGTGCCACTTCAATATTGGAAAATCATTTTTAATGCATTTAAGTTGGATTCCTCAGGTTTTGATCGAAAATGAGCACAAAGACACCCATTAAACATAATGTCGGGCCTACTTGCAGTTGAATAGTGAAGAGAACTGATCATACCTTGACAAAGCTTGTTTCTACATCCTTACCTTTTTCATATTTGTCTAACTTCAAAGTGTTGTTCATGGGAGTACTTTTGCCTTTACATTTCCATGCAAAATTTCTTGAGCATGTTCTTGATGTACTTTTCTTAATTTATGAATATTCCCTCTTTTGATTGTTTGATTTGAAATCTAACGAAGAAGTTTTATTCTCCCATAAGACTTATCTCAAACTCTTGTTGCATGATTCTTGAAAATTCCTCACATAGATTTATTCGTAGGTCCAAAAATGATATCATCAACATAACATATATATGCACAATTAACACATCATGTTCTTTAACTTTGACAAATAGAGTAGTCTCAATATTTCCCATGCTAAAATTATGGTCATGTAAGAATTTGTTAGCTACTCATACCAAATCTAGGAGTTTGTTTGAGACCATAAGAGCATTTCTAAGTTTATACACATGATTAGGATTTTCAACGCTTTGAAAACTGGGAAGTTGCTCGACGTAAGCTTTCTCCTTTATGTACCTATTTAAAAGGCACTTTTTACATCCATATGATAAGAAAGCAAAATTCTTATAACAAGAAAATGGAAGCAGCAAAGGTTTCATCAAAATCAATTCCTTCTTCTTGATTTTAACCTTGTGCAACTAACCTAGTTTTGTTTCAAGTTATTACTCCATTTTCATCCACCTTATTTCTAAAAGCCCATTTGGTGCCATTCATCAGATAATTTGAGGTCCTAGGGATAAGATCTCAAACCTCATTTCTTTCAAATTGGTTTAATTCTTCTTGCATAACAAGAGTCCAATATTTGTCGTTCCCGGCTTCACTAAAAGATTTAGGTTCGAGCATTGAAATAAAAGCAATATTACCTATAGAATCTCGTAATGAAGATCAATTTTGAATATCACCTTCAACGGTCCCCAAATTGAGCTCTCCTTCGGATGATCTTTGATGTTTTTCCATTCTTTTGGAAGAGGTTGATCATTTTCTTCCATATTTGGCTCATTTTTCAATAAGCTTGGTATTTATTCTACATCATCAAATTTTTAAATAAAAAAACTCTTTCTATTTTGAACTCTCTTTGCAAATTTTGAAAAGCTCTTAATCTCTTCATTTTTATGTATCAAAAACATAACCCATGTAAATCTTGTATAGTCATATACAATGACAAAAGCATAGTGGTTTTCACTCAAGATGGAAATCAAAGAATTTATTAATACAAATTCAGATGAATCAATTGTGAAGGTCCTTATGGTGGAAATCAAATATTTTGATTTAAAAGAACTATTCAATTGTTTTCCCATTTGACAACTTTCACACACTTTATCTTTTTCAAAAGAAAGTTTGGTAAACTTGTAATGAGATCAAGAAGATTCGTGTTTGCATGGCCTAATCTCCTATGTCATAGCCAACTATTATCTTATAAAGAAATAAGACAAATATCATTGAAATTTTGAATTTCATTCAAACTAACAGTGTATACATTTCCAACCCCTTTTCCAGTAAATAGAACTTCGCTAGGCAATTTTATATTATGAAGCAAGCATATTCATCAAAGATAACTCTAAGATTTTTTATCAAAGAGTCTTCTAATACTAAGAAGATTATGTTTTGATGTAAAGAACAATTTCTTTAGTAGGAAATGAGTTATAACTTACCAAACCTATGCCGATAATTTTACCTTTCTTGCTGTCACTAAAAGTAACAGATCCACTCTTTTCTTCTAGAGAGGAGAAGAACTTGTAGTTACCGATCATAGGCCTTGAGCATGCATTGTCGAACCATTTTCCATCCTTAGAGCGCTTGGCCTACAAAAACAATAACTCAAAATTTGATCTTTGGTACCCAAATCATCTTGGGTCCTTTTGTTTTAGCATTAATTAGTTTTTGAACCCCATCTTCCATAACAAGGAGATTCATTTCTAGAATAGCATGCCTATGACATATGCCCTTTTCTTCCAAATCCATAACAAGTCACTTGTTGGAGTTGATTTATTTTTCTTTGACAAAGAATTTCTTATAATTTTTTTTTTATTTTGTGTGGGCTTGTAAGGTAAACCACTTTTCTCAAAAACACATCTTTGAGTTCCAATAAGTTTATCTAAGTTATCCTTTCCATAAGAGACATTCGAAAGAATTTTGTTCAATTCTTTAATCTTCATTTAATTATCATTAAAATCACTTTTCAAAGCATTCAATATTGATCTTAATTTTAAATTCTATTATTTGAAAATGTTATTTTCTCCTTGAAGAATAACATTCATTTTCTTTATTTCTTTATTATTTCCATGTAAATCCTTAAACTCACGATAAATTTGTTTAAAAATATTTTCTATATCATCATATAGTGTTTTATACAATAACTCTATAGAGTTAGTGCATACCTCATTGTCATGGGCCATGAAGCACATATTTGTCATTTCTTCACCTTCTTATTCTTCTTTGTTATTGCCCTCATCCCAAGTTACCTGAGGCTTTCTTCTAATACGTCTTTGGAGAATCATGAGGGTTGGACAGTCCACGGTTATGTGGGAAAGCTTTCTGCACTGAAAACAAGTGAGGACGTTATGATTTATTCTCCTTTCTTCCCTTCGAGCATTGCCCATTATTCTTTAGAAAATCTTTTGAATTTTCTTGCAAGAAGAGTTGTCTTCATCTCCATCTTCTTCTTGCTCATCCTCGGTGTCGCCATACGTGGTTGATTATAAAGCAATAATATTTTCTTTTTGGTTCTTCTTCCTCATGCTCCTTAAATCACATCTTACACATGAGAAGTGAGCCAATGAGTTTAGCAAGAGGTAAGGTGTTGAGATCTTTTACTTTTTGAATCGCGATCACCTTCACCTCCCAAGATTTTGGTAGGCATCTCAAGATTTTTTATCAGTTCAAAATTGAAATATACCCTAACAAGAGCTTTCAAATCTTTTATGATGTTTAGTAAAATGAGTGAACATTTCAGTTATAGATTCATTACTATTCATCTTAAAAAGCTCATAGCTATGAGTAAGTATACTAATTTTAGATTCTTTTACATGATTGGTACCCTAATGTGAAACCTCAAGTTTATGTCTTATATCCTTAG
This sequence comes from Datisca glomerata, assembly GCA_003255025.1. Classification (NCBI taxonomy): domain Eukaryota; kingdom Viridiplantae; phylum Streptophyta; class Magnoliopsida; order Cucurbitales; family Datiscaceae; genus Datisca; species Datisca glomerata. The sequence goes on from QANY01005074.1 coordinate 301,406, forward strand.
CACTAGCACACATAGAGATTTAATTGAATTCATTCTTATCTAAAACACAATATATAGTTTTCATAACTTTAGCATTCAAGGAGAGTTCCTTTTCATAATTTGCATTCCATTTATTACTTGGTCTAGAAATATCCTTACCATAAATTATTTCACTAGGAATGAACCATTTACTACAATATTCCATAGCTCAGTCTAGACATTCAATGTAAGCCATCATTCTAGGCTTCCAATAGTCATAATAATTTCATTAAAGAAAGGAGGTCTAGTGATGGATTGTCCTTCAACAAAGCCACCATTTAATGATGTCATATTTATAAACTCACACAAAAATGATGTAAACCCACTCTTATACCAATTGTAGAATCGTGTACTTACCAAAGAGAAGGGTGAATAGGGTGTTTGTGTTAATCCGTGTAAAACAATTCTATTCAAAAAATATGATATTGACAAACGACTAAATTCAAAACAAATAATGGGCTACCAGAATGAAAAGTAAACAGATAAAGAAAGAGAAAGAACACGATAACTTTTACGTGGTTCAGTACTCCTTGTCTACATCTGAGCTCCAAGAAACCTCCTTGAAGTTTCTCACTAAAATCATGACTTTCTTCATAGTTGAAGAACAAACCTCGTACATGATTGAGTTTGATGGTACCAATCACGCCTAGTTACAACTTAAACAATTCTCAAGAACAAAAAGAAACAACTCTCTCTCACTTTGACTAGTTATACAACTGTGCTCATAGAATCAACTACAACTAAAACACTAAGATGAATGATTATATGACTCGCAAACTATAAAATTTTCTCAGAACTTTCTCTATAGAATTGTCCTCATTAATTCTTTTTAAGGCCCCGAAAAACTCTTTATTTATAGGCCAAGAAAATAGAGCCGTTGGAGCAAAACTAAAATGAGAGGATGTCTGTTGCCTTTGAGCAGTCATCTGATCGACCCTTTTATTTTGAAGATTTTTATGAAGAATTGTATTTAACTTATTCACCTTCAGACCTCATCTGTTGATGCAATAACTAAGCCTAATCTTGACAAATGACGAAAACAATGTAGTTAAAATGTTTACAATTGTAAAAATTAATTTGATCAAAATTATGTTTTTGGAGAATTTTGCGACTTATTTTAGGTTATCATGAGCCCTGTCTTCTAACTCTTTGTTACTTCATATATCTTGTCGACTCTTCTTGTGTAATACAAGAAGTAAGCCTGCATATACGACAGAAAAACTCTTGCAATAAACATTTGTATTTGTCAATGTTTTATCATCATCAAAATTGAATGATGAACTCAAAGGGCCAATAGACAGATCGGCCATTGTGTAAATGATGACTACTAGCCAAGTATCATTACGTCATGCTCAGGGCAGACAAGTGTTAGTTGACGAACCTATTAAACTTCAGTCTCATGTAAATTTACCCGTTTAGTATTATTATTGTCCTACTACTTTCAGATGGCTGGAGTTCAAGGACTACCGTATTACACAAGTTATAATTAAGTTTCGAGTATCTTAAGCAACTGCTTGGACAAGATAAAGCACCATTTGGTTCTGAATGAAGATCATATTGATCTTTCTCACGAGATCCTATAATGGAGCATAAATTTTCATGTTTATAATGTCATATAATTTATAAAAGTAATGCAAGAATAAAAGAGCTTCAGCATAGCATCACTGTTTGGTTGACACCGTAATTACTGTTAGGGACGAGTAAAAACTGATCAAACTCAACCGGATCAAACTGAAAATTATCACTTTGATTGACTATTTAGCTAATCACGATCAATTCAGTCTTGAATTAAAAAAAAACTGAACCTTTCAGTTCCATCAAAAAAATTTAACCGGATCAAACTGAAAATTATCACTTTGATTGACTATTTAGCTAATCACGATCAATTCAGTCTTGAATTAAAAAAAAAACTGAACTTTTCAGTTCCATCAAAAAAATTTCTAAATTTTGTTTAAATTAATCTTCGGAGGCACTTTGCTCTTCGACCGGTGTCGACCCGGGTGGCTTGTCTAGGAGTTACCAAGCATTTTCCTTCATCTTCAAGGGCGATAGAACGATTGACCCACTATATTCTTCTTTGTGCTTCTAAATTTGAGTCACAACAAACATATTACCCTTTTTCCACAGTAACAGCCATCACAATAGATATTATTTCATAAAAAATATTTGAGCTAGCATTTAGATTTTGAGAATATTAGGAACCTTCATTCAGTAAAGAACCCACGAGGATGATTATCCATCATAGCAAATTGCATATTCTCGGATGCCTTCCAGTGCCGCTTTCGTTGATTAATGAACCAATTGTTGATTTGCTTCTGATCTAGTCCCGTAGACTCGACCAACGCAATTTTATCAGCTTCCTGAATTATTACAAAACCGCAGTCAATTCTTCACTTATAATAGCCAACCAACTTCATAAGTTTTAATTATAGATCTTTGACAATAGTGTACTTTCAATTGCATCAGACCGTGCATACTTTGGTCTGGATCTCAAAAGTTATACAAAAAGAAAAGAAATTAAAGAGAAACAAATTTGTATTGATTGGAGGACAAAATAAAATAGGAATGACCCGAAATTCTTTTATATTTTCATTAAGCTCAGAATCTAGTATTCATTGTGAGAATGCTTCTTTAAATGTGAGTTAGAGAAAGATACCGTGGGATAAGGCCATCTATAGTGAACATTCCACCATTCAAGCAGCATTTGCCTTGCTTCTTTTGGTAGTTTTCCGTTCTGTTTCTTCTTTGAAAACTCCAGCTTCAAAGTGCCAATATGACTGCCAAATCTACGAGACAGCATATCTTTAAGATCCTTGTTCTCTTTCTTCGTCTGAGCCTCTTGTACGTCCGTCTCTCCTCCGCTATATTCATCTTCTGATGATACAGCATCACCAACACCTGGCCAAACCAATGCACCCATCGTCCCAGTTAAATTAAATTACGTCTAAGACAGTCCTAAATACATACCAAATCTGAAGTGACAATTTCTATTTTCTTTCTTTCTTTCTTTCAAGAATTTAAATTGATAATCTAAAGAGACAACATGAACTTGGCATACAAAATTATGTAACTGAAATACGCTTTCAAGCGAACACATTTTTTCAGCCAGCGCAATTGATTCTATATGCAAGAAAAATTTGGAATTATCGTACAATTATCTGTAAAAAAATTTCTAACCAAACCCCGGATTTTATAAACTCTCCTAACATGTGAAATAGATTGTTTTGGCGTGACCAAGTAGACCATGGGCCATGAACCACGGTTCAAAATTAACTAATTAAGTTGTTTTAACAAAATATTAACATCATGTAAATCCAATACACAATTTTTTTTAACTCCAATTCACATAATTTATTGAAAAACAAATTAACAGAAAATCTCAATGCGACATGGAAATGGACCCACGGCACCTGGCTAATGGCAACTCGGATTTGACAGGCAACCGCCTAAAAGCGAAGATGGCAAATCAATGATAAAGCTAGTCCCAACGTCTGGTTACATCGTTTGTCAGGAGTAGGAAGTAGAGTAATAGAGACTCTAAGTAAAACTGTAAAGATACGGTCAAAGTCCCAGTAAATCCTCCATTTGGATCCCTCCGATCGTCCATCAAATCTGACTGTCAGCATCTCGACTGATAAGATAATTTTTAAATTTATTTTATTTTATTTTTTTTCTATTTTAAATATGGGCCGTTAATTTTGAAATGAGCGGTCAGATGGAACAGATCTTCCAACTCAAGGAATAAGATAAGATTCAAGTCCGCAAACTTTTTGTTGTCAGAGAGACTATTGAATCTTGTACGTTCTTTTATAATTAAAAATAGAAAATCTAACCTAAATAAATTCAAAAAGAAAATACAAAATATCACAAATATTACTTTTTAAATTTTTTGTTTCAACCTGACCTGGACCATTGAAAACATTTTAACGAGTAAACAACACATTCTATTTAAATCATCAAGCATGAGACGTTCCAAATTAATAAATCCTAAGCATAGACTTATTAGCTACTACAGTAGTTGAATAATTAAGAACGTCTTATTAAGTATCCTAAGCTATTTTCTCAATATATATACTAGGAGTTCAACAAACATGTTATATGATTAAATAAATGTGTTTAAGGTTTCATCAAGTATGTTGAATTATTTCCCTTCATCTTCTTGAACTCCTCTTGCATAAAATCCTTCTTCTTCACCTTCTTAAATTTAGACTTAGGCCTAAGTGAAATAGGTGTTTGCGTCACATTCGCGCTAAGTACATCCAATGTATAATCACCCTACAAAGAATGATCTGATGACTATTTAGCCCCTTATACCCGTAAAGCGGATGTACAGTGAAAATTTTCATAATGTATATAAAACGTCGAGTTTCTTGTACAACTATTAGTACTACGCTCCCTTTTATTTCACGAATATCAATTATACATATGAAATTAAAAGTGAGTAAAAAATGGGTCCTCACTTAGCAGAAGGTTCTATAATCGAGAAGACACGTGTGACACATCATTAAGCAAAATGCAGAAAGACCCACAGAGGAACTACTTGTCCAGAGAAATGACAAGCACTAAGCAAAGGATGAGTGTGAGCGTGGGAGAAAGAACCAAATAAAAAAAAAAAAGCTACTTCCACAGCGAATACCACGGGAGTCCATGTAAAAGCGCGAAGTCCTCGACTGCCACCCGCTCAGCCCGGGTTTTCTTCTTAAGTTTTTATAGTTTCTCATCCAACATTTACTACCCTTACTCATCCCATGTCCATTAATCCATAAAATGAGACAAAGCCGCACTATAGTCCATACATTCTACCGGATCAATCTCTCCCAACTCCCATCCATCATCAACAAGCTTCTCGTCCAACCGTTAATACAAAAGTTCTATCTTAATTTCCATTCTTTCAAGTTCACCAACCAGTCTAATTATGGTTAAAACACAAATAAAACTCACTCCCCCACCACTTTTATACTACAAGCTATTTCTTAACAGATACCCATATTGATAACAACATTAAGAACAAAGGTTCTGTTTGTAAGAACCAACACGTGTACTTTTGCCCTACACAGTATCTCTAATAATTTTTTTGTACGCAACATCGAGAACCTTGAGAAATTATGGTGGAAATATTATGAGAAAGAAAAAAACGAATTTTAAAATAATTTTTTTCTCAAGGGATACTTGAAAATCTCTCGATGACCTTTAGCTACACCATTCTTTCTCTTATTTACACCGATTGAATTTTTATAAGAAAATACAGATTCAAATGGACTTTTACTTGGTACTTACGACATAACATTTAAACTAAAAAGTTCAAGTGGGATTGTCGCTATAACATGTTGGAAGAAACAAGGGTAGTATAACGGAAGAACATTTAAACTAGCGTGATGCACAGATAATTCTAAGTCAGAAATTTTATAGTAATAAAATATGTTATACGATCTAAAAAAGAAATAACGATAAATTCACATATTTTATTCAACAAAGAGAAGGAAATCAATGGATTTATTAGGAAGTGAGCCAGCCACTAGACTCATCAAACACCATGCTATATAACACAAGTGGATCTAATGCTCGCGTGTCTTACAAATGTTCTCTCTTTTAATTTGTCTTTGTTAGTACCTTAAAGAATCTTTTAATTACTAAGCAAGAATAATAGAAAACAATAAGGATCGGCCCATATTTTATGATCATAGCATCACTGAAAAGGTATTTTGTACTTTCAAACAATAAACAAGAATATTTTGCCAGCCTTAACCAACCAGATTAGTATGATCTACGCTTCTTTTACAAACTAAGTCTAATGTGAAGCTTAAGGCTGCCATACTCATTCCATTAGGACAATCTCACCCATCTTAAGGGTGTTCAAAAATCGTCCAGAACGTTTAGTCCGACCCAAAATTGATCGGTAAGGACGGTATTTTTATTATTAATGATCGGTTCAGTCCTCCTTTTAAAGAGGACCGAAATTTCAGATCGGTCTAAATTTTTTGTTAGTTCTGGACCGATCCAACCGGTCCGACCGTATAGTATACATATATATGTAATTTTTTTAGGGTTTTAGGTTATTTCTCTTCACTCCCTCAGCTCAGTCAGCCCCTCTCCTCCTTCGCGTCTCGCCTCCAGCCAGCCCTTCTTCGTGTCTCGCCTCCAGCCAGCCATTCTTCGCGTCTCGCCACCAGCCAGCCCTTCTACGCGTCTCGCCTCCAGCCAGCCCCTCTCGCGTCTCGCCTCTAGCCAGTACCTCTTACGTCTCACGACTCTGCCTCTCACCTCTCCCCTCCCTCAGCTCAGTCCCTCTTCACTCTCTCTCCCTCAGCTCAGTCCCTCTTCACTCTCTCTCCCTCAGCTCATCCCCTCTTCACCTCTCCCCTCCCTCAGCTCAGCCCCCCTCTCTCTCTCTCTCTCCCTCAGCTCAACCCCTCTCGCGACTCAAGAATTTGCCTCTCACATCTCCCCTCCCTCAGCTCAGTCACTCTCTCTTCACTCTCTCCCTCAGATCAGCCCCTCTCACGTCTCACGACTCTACCTCTCACCTCTCCCCTCCCTCAAATTAGCCCCTCTTCACTCTCTCTCCCTTAGCTCAGCCCCTCACACGTCTCACGACTCTGCCTCTCACCTCTCCCCTCCCTTAGCTCAGCCTTTAGTCCGCAAAATTCGTTCGATCTGACCGTCGATGTTCAGTCTGGATGGATCAAATTTTTTGCAGTGTTATGGTCGGTTCGGTCCTCCATATAGGAGGACAGTAATTTTCGGTCTGATCTAATTTATTTCTAAAAGTCTGACCAGATCGACCGTTGAACACCCCTACATCTAAGGCTAACGAAAGAAGCTTTTCTTTTTAACTTAACAAGCTAATAATTTTCTTCTAATATATTGTAGAAAGCTGAATAGAAAGACATGAAACTGTGAAAGATGGCAACAAAATATAGTTGGATGTCATAAAATAAAAAAAGAAGTAGAACATCATGGAGATTACATATATGTCATTCATGAAGAAGTTGGCCAGTTTTCCTCCGAGGGCGATATGGGTAAACGTACGGGAAGTAAAACTCTCTTTTGGTTATCTAAAAATTACGCAGAACATTTTTCAAGAAGTATATCTGAAATTGAAACATCAGTATAAGCATACAGATCGATAATTTTCAAGGACCATTTTCATCTCTCAGCATCTGAAATCTATCACTTACGCTTTATTGGAACTTGAAATTTACAGAAATAATTGAATTTGCAAAATCATCAAAAGCATGCAACGGCAAAAGCAAAATATAATATCATATGTAAAATCTTGGGAAACCACAGAAAACTCGCTAGAAGATCGGTTTTGGGAATTCATAAATTATTATATTAGATTTATTGGTATAGATAAAAGTTGCAACCACTTTTAACTGCATATGGTAAATTTATAGAAACAATGAATAAAATATTCAGAGTGCTGGTACTATAACATTCTTATCGATGAACATGAACCGACTACTAGCATCAACATAGAGAATTCATATGACTTAACTATTGGATACAATCATCAACGTAAAAAAATATTACATGTCATTCTTTATGGATACAAGCCTTTTAATTTTGTAGTTTCCCTCTCAAAGCTCAATTTAAATCTTAGGGGAGTCTTGATATCATTTGCAAATAAACAGGCACAAAATTAATATGTTATTCTGAATTTCGTATTTTCTTAGTTTTCATATTTACTGTTTGTTATTAATGGGAAAAATGCTTGACCATCGATAATTCATGGAAGCATTACAACATGGGATCAGTTAAGCATACAGATATAATAACAAGGGTTTATTTAAACATTATCACAACGGGAGCCTTCAGGAATGAATGATTTCATGCAAAAATTATTACTTACAAAACAAAAGCTAGCAATCAGATTTTACACCCATAATTTGTAAATTGATTAGGAACTAAAAATCAAGTTTTTGATCTAGTGTTGCTAAGTAATTAAAAGGGAGAGGAGTGAATCTGTATGTGATGTAACAATGACTTCTATCATCTGCTTCTTAGAAATGTCAAAATCAATAGGAAAAAGGTTTCTACTTTCAAACTCCACTTTTCTCTCCAGGCCGGCACATGGAAAACACAAAATAACGACATAATAAAGAGAGAGGCGTTGAAAAGGATACAAACACAACAAACAAGATTTTTATAATGGCGTATGCTTTAGCCATAAAACACTCAGCTGAAAAGAAAAGATTTAACTTTCAAGTACTGTTCAAACCTCCTACCGTTGTACTTTAAAGTTTACTCGCATATATACTACAATGATATTAGTATAAAAAAGTACTTTGTGCATCCAATGAATTCTAGGAGAGAACCAGCAAAAATGTTGATAGTAATTAATCAATGGCATGGGTTTTGTTGTTTGATTGCCTTCTCATAAGCGTCGACGAAGATCAGTTATTCTATGAGTGAATGAGAGTAAATTTAGAAAAGAGTAAAAAGGATCACAAGCGCGAGCGGGGAGAGAAAAAGAATACTGGTCGTAGTTTCTGTTGCTAAACTTATGCTAACAGATCTAACCATTCTCCCACGGGCCATGAAGGAAACTTTGACTCCTATTTTCTTCTCTCAGTTCGTTATAACGGCAAAGACATATATTCAGTCATCTAAAATATGAAAAAAATTTAATAAACCATCTTACAGAGAGAGAGAGAGAGAGAAAGACAGACAGACAGAGAGAGCGAGAGGCTGACCGGAGGGCCTTCTTTTGGACGCAGCAGTAGAAAGGTTACTGAGCTGCGTTTCGATCTTGTTCAAGAACGTTGTCGCTTCATCGAAAGGCCTAGCGAGATCTGATTTATACTTCACCAACATATCACAGTACGTCTCCTGTATGCGCAGAGAGAGAGAAGGGGGGGGGGGGTTNGGGGGGGTTCGTGATGAGAAATTATGAGATGTAAAATAGAGAGGACGTAACTGTTGTTTTAGGAGGGAGGGAGGGGGGGGGGGACCAGTACCATGAACTCGTCAAGCTCGGGATCGGATCCATAGCACGTGGAAACAGCCCCTCGCTTATAAAGGTCTTTTTCTAGCAGGATTTCCTCCAACAACGACGACATCTCCGGAGACGCACCAACCTATCCACACCAGCATACAAAATAAACAATATATGTAAATTGGAGTGTCAATCTGCACCTACAATTAATAAATCAAACAACTCGAAGCTTTTCTGTCTTCAAATTGTAAGAAAGCAACAGATAATTATCATACCAATTCTCAAGTCCAAAAGCTCAAAATCAACGTTCAAAGACCATAATACATTAACGAAGAAGAAAACACCGTACCGTGATCTCACGAGGTCAAAAGGCATGACCAAAAGCAAGAGACGGAAATTAAACTCAGCCTATTTGATTGATGAGACTCAAACCTAATCGTCTTAACTTAAAACCAGAAAGCGACTGAAGAATTCAAAGAGGCTAATCGAAACGGTTTCGCTAGCTTTCTTTTCATTTTCCTTTTTATTTTTTGGAACCGAGAAATAGAGTGCGGTTCACCTTCTGGCAATCAATATAAGCCTCAAGCAAACGAGGATATCGAGGATGAGAAGAGATTTTAGCTTTGATTACGCTAACCATATCTTCTTCCGGCAGAATTTCAGGTGTAGTAGATGCAACTTCAGCTTTAGAAATAACTGGTGCAGTGGGTAGCAAGTCACCGGATCCGAATATTGGAATCCGATCACGGAAGGCTCCAGAAGAAAGAAAACTCTGGTACTCTACCGGTAGAATTAGATCGTCCGGCGACATCAAGGCGTTGTCGGAATAATCTGCCGTCGATTTCAGGCCGTAAAAATTATCCATGGAAAGTTACAGCGAAAGGAATGGACGTAAGGGAGTATGTTAGATTGAGAGATGTGAACAGTACGTGCTTTGAGCTGTGGTTAATGTGATTTTAAGGAATTTTGCTGAATTTGAGAAACTGATATGAAGTGGAACTGCGGTTGGGGAGTGTAGTTTCCGGCCAACAAACAAAGATGAGACGCTCTAGTGTCATAGCTGCAGTGGACAAGTGATGATTGAGGATGGGCTTCGTTAATTTTTTCTCTCTGTTTTTTTATTGATTAACCAACTCTCTCTTTTCTTGCACTCTTTTCATTCTCAATATATAATTATCCTTCTTTTCTTCTTTTCTAATCTAATTTAATTATTATTTTTATTCATTTTTTTAATTCAGAATATGTGTTTAAATGTAGGCTAAAATGCAAGTTAAAATACAATTAACACTCCGTAACTTTTAAGTTTATATAAATCATATCTTTATATTTTATAATTGACTATTTTAATCCTTACACTTTCTAAATTAAACCAAAATAGTATATCTCTCACATTTACCGTTTATTAAAAACGGAGAGAGGGATTCTTTAAAAACAAAAAGAAATCTTTCAACAAATTCTAAACTTCGTAGCTCGAAGGAAAGAAAGAACCACTTTCAAAGAACTAGTATGCAATCACGTGCTTTGCATGTGTTTATGAAATTCTCTTACTTGTAAGATATTGTTTTAAATTTCATATCAGAGTAACTAATAAACATTTGCAACATTGAACATATATGTCATTTCTTGAGTGTAATATTTTAAAAAGAAACACAAAAATTCTTTATTTATTTATAAATAATCATGAGTAAATAAAACATCCATCAACAAAATCATACAACAATCAAAGAAAGAAAAAAAAATCTCCTTTCATTTTACATAAAGCATTAGTGCCCTCTGAAAATGATTAAAAAACCATGATTATATGTCATAAGGAAAAGAAAAATGAAAAAGATGAGAATTTGTTGTGCAATTGAAAGATAAAAGAGAGAGAAATTAGCTTATATTATTCTACAAAATCAAAATGAGACTTCATTAATGCCAACTGAATTAATGAAATTACATATAAGTTTAATAAGATATAAAACAAACTACAGATATTGACATTCTCATCTAAAACCAAATACAACAACCGATGATGTGATAATTGAATGATGTTTAGGGCCGTAGTATGATTTGTTCAAGTGGGTTTATTTTCTATCACTGTACAAAGAGATGTTATAAAAATGCAGTAATAATACTAATAATAATAAATCATACTAATAACAATAAATTGAAAAAGAAAAATGAATATGTCATTAGATATGTACAGAACGACATATTAGTTGAGCGATCGGATTGAAAAAAACTAATGCTAGGAATTTGATGAAAAAAAGTGTCCAATAAACTAGAGCACCGAATTGTCATGTATTTTCATTAATATTTAAGACAATCTTTGAAATTTCATGATACATTTAGAAATATACTGAGAAACATAATTTGACTATTGAAACATTCTTGTCTTTTATTTTTTTCTTAGATTGTAAACGCAAGAAGACAATATGGCACTATAACATTACATAAAAAAGAATTAGAATTATTCATGATAGCGTTCTTTTAGTTTCAATTAAAATTTATTTTATTTTTGTTTGAAAAAATAAAGATATATTATTACAATTTGATTTATGAGTGATTAATATGAATTTAAATTTTCTAAACCAGTGGAATATGGAACAATCAATGCCAATTTAGAAAGTTTTAAACATTAGAAATGACTTGATCGTCCAAACAATATTTCCCTCACATTCGTGCTTTTTATATATAGTATAGTTGAAAAAACCAACCAACTTCATCATGAACGAAGAAGACTTGAGCGAACTCGAGATCGAGTTTCAATTTTCTTCAAAGCAGATTGGAGATCTGCAGATTTGTCTTCTAGCCAACTCGTGAATGAAGAAACCAACCAATTCGAGCTTCAATTTTTCAGGTTTGTCTGAGAGCTCGGGATTTGGTTCTCTTCAAATAGTTCGGGATTATTTTCGCATGTTTGATTCGTTTCATCCGCCGTACCAACTAAAGAACACCCCAATTTAAACGGTTCAGGCTCGTCAAACTTCTGGGTTTGTTGCAATAATTGTACCGAGAAAAAGAGAAAATAAATACAAAACGAAATATGACAATATTTGTTTTCTTAACAACTATATCTTGAAAATGGAAAACTAAGCATGAACTGGGCTAGATATGAATCTACTTCTTTCTCCATTCACGATGGAGTCTGCTTCTTTTTATTTTTTAAGGGATCCCTCTCTCCGTTTTTTAATAAACAGTAAACAAAACATGAGAGAGGGATCATTTTGGTCAAATTTAGGAAGTGTAAGGACTAAAATGGTCAATTTATGAAGTGCATGGGTATGATTTGTACAAACTTAAAAGTACATGGGTGTTTATTGTAATTTAGCCTTAAATATATGTATGTTCTAATTAAAAGAAGGTTTTAAGAGTAGATTCTCATATCTCTAACATAAAAAAAGGAAAAAATATTTATTTAGTTCATAAACTTTTATAGATGAACCAAAATGGCTCACTAACTTTTATAGATGAACCAAAATGGCTCACATAGCGTCTAAGTCAGATATGTAGATGAAAAAACTAATGAAATTTGCCAGATAGACAAAATTAAAACAAAAAGTTAGTGGACCATTTTTGTTCATTTATAAAAGTTAATGGACAAGAAAATATTTTTCCCCAAAAACATTTTTTTTTCATTTGCATTTATTATTTTGTAAGTGTAATAAATGTGACTTTTGAGAGTATTTTATTTAAATTTGTTTATATACGTTATCCAACAATAAAATGATAACAATCAACAAAATTATTATATAGATAATTTAAACACGTATTTAGTTCAAACTGAGTGGATGGAATGACAATAATTTAATAATGATAATGAAAATTGAAACTTTAAAATTGAATGATAAGAAACTAAGAAGCTGATTCTATCACAGTAACTTTAGCCATATGTAGTGAGTAGTACGAATCCTCATTATTTTTAAATCATGTTTCTGAATTTGGAAATGCTTTCCTAAGAAACACATAACAAATGTTTTTAGAAAATGATAAATTCAACATTAAATCGGTTATTTCAGGCCATTTAAATAATAAATTACGCGATAAATTTATTTTTTAATATTTTTTCAAGTTTATTAAAAATACTCTTATTTCGAATGACAAAATTATTTAACTCAATTAAATAATTATCCCACTTTATTTTACCTATCACATTTTTACAAATATCTTATTTTACGATATCACTTAACCTTTTACTTACACATCTAGGTACTTTCTCAAATATCTTTTTATTCCCAACTCCCATAAAAAACTTTCCCAAATATATATCCCAAGCGCTATTGAGTTTATTAAGTAAATGCATTAGGGGCGAGGCCAAAAATTATTTTAAAAGAGAAAATTATAATTAAATAATAAGAATAATAATAATTCTTATCGGCAAAAGATGAATGAAATATATTTGTTTTTCAAAGAATCACGAAGGAAACTAATTGCTCTTAGCAAAATGGATAAAATTATGTTTGTATATAATACTTCCTTATGAAATTACTTATAAAAAATCATTTTTCGAAACTATTGTGATTTTACGATGTTTCTCGTATTATTCTCTTCCAATTTTACTTAATTTTATTCGTAGAAGTCCTTGTGAATTAGATACGCATGTACTAGTAATTGAGAAGATTTAATGATTTGAGAATATATTGTACATTCTAAATTCGGATCAAAGAATGACCAATGTTTTATCTTTCATTATGCATTTTTTTTTTGTAGTTTTTAATACAAAAAGTATTACATCAACTAAAACAATCATGACAACTAAAAGAGAGGGCGAATTTCAAAAAAGTATACAAAAAGTAATACAAAAAGTATTACAAATGAATATGATAATTTCAAAAAATTAAGGGAGCGAATTTTTTTATGACATGAAATAATCAATAGATAAATCACAAATAGATGAATGAATGTTTTAATCTATTTTCTTTTCAAACTTACATATTATAAACCGCAAATAGATATCTTTTGTTTGTTAAATGGTAAGAATATATTCAACCAAAGAAAATAAAATTATACAAGGATATATATCCAATATATATAGAAGGGGAAAAAGCCCAGAGGGCCATTATGCTTTCCCAAAACCTATCTTTTAGTATAGAGTAATAGTCAAAACTATAACTTAGTTGCTGTCAAAATGGATTCATGCAGCCCCTAACTATTTATAAACCTAAGATGAGTCTCTAGTTACAGTAAGGTTAAATAACACTAGCACCCTCTGCAGATATGGATGCAGGCACTGACAACACATCGATAAACTTTTTTAGTTAATTTATACAGTGCTCTTTCTAACCCATTGCATGTAACCCCACACACACATTCGTTGGAGATAAAGACTTTGATCGGTCAGTTGCCCGAGTGATATTTTACTAGAAATCAGTTTCAGCAGCTGCTGAAGCATACACGGATCGGGTGCCGGATCGAGATAGAGCCGACAAGAAAGAGAAAGATAGACGGACCGACCACATGGAGGGAAGACAACAAAGATAGATTCACCAATACAAGAGTGAGAGCACGCCACGCATCACTCATAGATAATAGCCGCTGTCACCCCTAATCTCTCTTAAGCTTGCCCCCGTGCTGAAAAGCCATATCACGCGAGTACGCACGTCTATCATGTTTTTCAACTTGACTTGATGAGCGAAGTAGGTTTTCCGGCCTTCTAAACTAGTCGTTAATATCCTTCCTAGCATTAGGGACATGTGCATCGCATTCTTCCTTCTCCATCCCTATTTCCTCTCTCTCTGGTCTGATTCAGAACTTCTCCTTTTCCCCCTTAATAACAAACCCTTGAATTTGTACATAGAATGGCAAGGCAGCTTCAATTTTTATTGCAGGAAAAGAATAAAGCCCCTTTTCCAATATAGGCAGAAGTAATCTCATTCCTTTATTACAAGGTGAAAAAAAGAATAACAATGGCGGTAATGTTTGTATCAAGCTCTACGAAAGTAAAGTTTCAAAAAAAAGCTCTACGAAAGTAAGGTGATCAATCCATACCAACAAATCTTTAATCCCCACGCAAAACACACATTCCAACAATTTTGTACTGTAGATTTATACACTCGAGTAGACTTACCGTAATAACCCAAAAATTTAACTAAGATTCCCTTTAATATTTTATGCAAATGCTCGCGGAAACCAGGTCATTTTTTCTGAAAACTAACCAAGAGTGTAATTAAGAGTTAAACATAGTTTCATTTAGTTAAAATTATTTAAAAATATCGTTTAACATTGATTAAAAACTATGACATCCATTGTCCAACAAAACATTAATAATAAGTGATTGCAATTTTAAGAAAGGAATAAAACTCAAGATGTTTCCCAAGAAACAACTTTTGGACCTCCGTCCCATGTCAGAAGCTCTAGACTTCATCTGTACCGAACACATCTTTATCCTTTAAAAATTTTAAAATAAAATGGAGTGAGTATAAGAATATACTCAGTAAGCAAAACCATACAACATAACATCACTACAATGAAAATCACATACAACACATATCATTCTTTCTTATAAAGTATCATGTGAAGTACTTATAATTCATTTAGATAGTTCTTATCTTTCTTACAAATTTTGTTGGCCAACTTTCATTAGAGCTGGCCACCACAGCTTGAACAGAATATAATTAATTACCCGTCAGTAAGTTGTTAGCATGTGAGGTATGTATAGGTGACATTCCTCATGAGTACAACTCCGCACCTTTAAAAAGTGGAACTAGTTGCAAAAATGCGTTCCCATAAGACTAGCCAGAGCATACAGATAGACACTCTCTCGAAAGACAAGGTAAATAGAGAGCTTTTTTGAATGACAATGCAAACATAACATAGTTGGTGGGTACGTGACTTTGACTGTACATAGTATGTTTCATTACATTATCATGCGATAATCTTTCTTATCTTGTAACATATAATCCTTTAAAATTTTCAATTTGTACATCACAATGTCATTACATAGTAAATTATAGCAACACAACGATAACATCACAAAATAACAATCATCACAGGATTTCATTCTAAGATTTTCAGGCACAAAAAAACATAGTTACATATGTAAGGTTTCACTTAATTGATCGTTTAGTAAAGAAGTTACAGAATAGAACCTACTAAAGTAGATAATACTATGCTTCTCAGAATGATATAGTTGTAAATACTATGCTTCTCAGAATGATATAGTTGTAAATTAAAAAACTAACACTATAGTGCTGAGTCGGGTAAAACCGACACAACATATCCTAGGGTTTCCTAAAAACTCTAAATTTCTTCCTAACTATACTATAGTACTTCATATTTTCACCTAATTAATTTTGTAAAAATTTGATGTCGTTTAAGTTATCAAAACGTGAAAACTAGACCAACACATAAAACTATTTTTCAATTAAAGCAGTAACGTTTGAAAAAAATGTTTCAGTATAAAAAACATTTCCAAAAATTCTAAAAATTTACATGATTGTTCGAGATACACTCAACGATTAGATTTCAACACAATAATAATCTTAAGCTTGAATATCAATAGTCTTTTTTTCTGTATTAACCAAAAACTTCTAAAAATTCTAAAAAATCACTGAGATCTACTTCTTCCCTAATTTTTTACGGTAACAACTTCAACATATCAAGAATACTGCCTAAAATTTTCAGATTCAAATATCAAAATTTAAGTTCCAAGACATTAGTTTGATTCTATAGCGCAGAATGTAAATCCGATGATGGAAATTAATTCTATTCTATTCAAGCTGTGGTGGCCAGCTCTAATGAAAGTTGGAGAAGTATTAAACAATGTATAGCGGCTTGTGAAGCTGCGAAAGAAGTAATATGGCTCAGAAAGTTATATACTTATCTGGAAGTAGTTCCAGATATGGACAAGCCACTGATCCTATACTGTGACAAAAGTAGGGCAGTAGCGAATTCCATGGAACCGAGGAGTCACAAGGGGCAAGCACATAGAGAGGATCAGTATCGATGGGATATGACTGTTATGAAGATAGTGTTAGAACAGATTCTGGTTGATCCTTTTACAAAAACACTTCTTGGGAAGTCATTTGAGGGTCACGTGCGTAACATGAGATTGAGAGAAATGTCAGATTTGCTTTAGAGCAAGTGGGAGATTGTTGGGGGTTATGCCCTCAAAGCATGTGTATTGATATTTTAATAAGGATTACATTTTTTTTATAATTGTTCTTATAAATTATTGTTGTAATTTATATAAATATCTAAAAAATTTATATTCATTAATGAGACTATGATTTTCTATTGGTACGAGAGGATTAAGATCATAGATAATGAATAAAACTGTCAGTAACATTTTAAAGTATGAAATCTTTAATGAATGATTGCTAGTACGGTTTACTAGGTAATATGAATGCATGTGATCTAGATCCGGATCATTGATGTGGATAGACATCTTATCGAATTTGCTTTATATAATGATATTATATATGACTGGATCGATGTGAATTAATATCTTTATCAACGTGTCGTTTATCATAAAAATTAATTATACATCAATTCAATGATCATGTGTAGATTAGTCTGAATCTTGAGTAGTCATGAACTACTATACATGTCTACTGGATCTTTTAATTCACTCGTTAAGGTTTGTTTGTAAAACATGTTAGTGACTTTTGTTTTGGAGATTCAGTTTATATGGATGGATGAGAACATGATTTTACAAGATTTGGAATCCAACTTTCTTAATGGATCGTATATTAGTTTCCTTAAGTGTTAATTCTAGAGCTAAAATGTTCTTGAGCTCAAATCTATAATAAGATTATAAATTAGCCATTCACTAGTGGTTTAATGGTACTTAAAGATTAAGAGGTAGTTAGAAGGGTAAACAATAATTTTGAATAGTTCTAATCTACGAACCAATAATTGGAGGACAAAATTATGTGAAATGAACTGAATTCTTTCTAGTTAAAGAATTTCTTTTTAGTTGCTCTGGAACAATTAGGAGATTCTCTAGAAGAAATATGAGGTTCTGCTTCTAGTTGCAACATGCTATGGGATGCTAGTCTCGCTTATGGGGTCAAATCAATATGTTCTAAGAATAAAGATTGGAATATCAATCTCATCGATATCATCGATCTCATAAGTATCATACCAAATCCCATCAATCGAATCGCTTTTTTGAGAAATATGAGACATCTAAGTCATACAAGTAAATAGATATATTCATTGATAAGAAGAGAAAAAATGTGAATGGTGAACATAGCGACATCCCTTTTTGGAAGACGGTTGAGTCCCCCTGTCTTTTGTTCCGTTCTCAAGTCCTTGAACTTAAGTCTCGTTTCAGTAGTAGACCAATTCGTTAACATACCACTAAGCCACCTTTTATTAACATAATGACACCGAGCCCTTATTGCCTCTCATGCTACTGAATCAACTGCTTTATTTTTTGTACCGACAATTAAGAATTTTTTCCCCTACTTGCTGCATCAAAAACTAAATCACAAGCTTTTGATAAAAAATGAGCAGTTTGATTAAGATTTATAATATGAATACCTCTACAGTTTTCCAAGATATAAGGTGCCATTCTAGGATTCCATTTCCTATTACCATGACCAAAATGAACTCCTGCTTCCATCATCTCTTCCAAATTGATGTTCCAATATCTTCTTGTCATTTCTTTCCACACCTCATCTCTTTTTTTAAGAAGAAAATAAAAAAAAGAGACAAGGTACCTTGAAATAGAAATAAATAATTGTTCCAACGGAACCTTATCTTCTACCTTTGCGGGGGATTGGCCGTTGATACATAATCCAAGCCATTCATTGTTCTCTATTCGTTATTATCTTTATTATTAACGAATCAAATGACCACAACTAGTTAACAAGATGAATCTGCTCTTATGAATCATTAAATCTTAGAAATGATTATGGACTACATGAGAATACTCTATAAATATAATCTGTAATCTCTAAGAGTGCAATTCCATATTTATAGTGGTGTAATAATGTAACTAATAAATAAGATTATTTAATTAAAATGATTAATTAATAATATGATTTATTGGAGCTTATGATTATAGATTCATGGTCCCCAAGTCACATCTATACTACGTAGTCTAGGGTGCGAATATTTCAGGACATGAGAAAATGACTTACTTGGAAAGGAATTTTTATTCTGGGGCAAGTACATAATTATGAGATAATTATGTGTGATTAATTAATTAAAAATTAATTAATTGAATTATTTCTATATATATACTTTTCAGAATTAATATATATATATATAATTATCGATTTTTTGATAATCGATAAGTGAGACAAAATATCTAATTTATGAAATAATAGATAATTCAGTTGATAGGGATAATCAGATATGTTAGTTTTGAATTAACAAATATCTACATATTTAATTTGATTAAAATAAATATTTAATACGCAGTAATTGTCACGTATTAATCACTAATTAGGTATCAGAGATTGACATGTGCTACTGTAGTGTCAATGGTACTACAATAATGGATGTGCAACACTGCAGTACTGTGCTGCCTCACGACACCACTATAGTGCTATATGACACTGCAGTTGTGCACAATAGCAGTGAGTCTCATTGTTATTTCAATTATCCTAAAATATCTGATACACCATTATAAAAAAAATATATATAAATATTATTCTGATGGCCTATGATAATGAATCAGTTCAATCAATTAGAAGAATCACAAAATCAGTTCATCAATCAAGAGTTGAGAGAATAACACAATTCTCAAAGAGTGATTTTTCTACGATTAAGAGTTAATCAAATCAATAAAAAAATCATCGTCACGTTCTTTTAGAGAATCGTCTCACAAAAGTTCTTCTCTGAAAAATCTCTAGAGCTCATGTGTTGAGTACATCTAGAGAAAGAAAAGTGTCTTCGTTATATTCTACGTACCCACACACATCCTAGTGCGTTGAGGATTGACTTGGAAGATCTTGGTGTGGATCTCAGAGTCTGCTGATCGTTGAAATAATTTTGTGGGAATGAAGAATCGATTGGTTTCGTGAGGACGCTTGATTTAGACTACAAAGGTATATGATTCCTAACCTTGTATGTTGTTAATTTAATATAAAAATATATAATGGATCCTGACTGATTGAAAAAAAGTTTTCAATAAAAAGATTTTTTGGTTATCATAGTGTTGCACAAATTTGTTTTATTAAAAGAATGTTTTTTTATTAAAAATTTAATTTTTAAAATGGCCACGTGCCACACGCTTCCGCCGCGCACGCGTCATGATGACCAACAATAAGCCCTTCTATTTGTATGCATAAGATACTATTGAAGGAAGGGAGTAACAATTACATAGAGTAGCAAAGAAGGCTAAATCAAATCATGAAAGAGGTTGTCAAGAAAGAGATAATTAAATGGCTTGATGCTAGAATAATTTATCCCAACGCTGATAGTGCATGAGTTATCCCTATCCAATGTGTGCCTAAAAAGGGAGGAGTGACAGTTATAGCAAATGAGAACAATGAATTGATTCCCACAAGAACTCTGCCTGGCTGGAGGGTATGCATGGATTATAGGAAGATGAACAAAGCTACCAGAAGGGACAATTTTCCTTTACCTTTTATTGACCAAATATTGGACAAGCTTGCTGGGAAAGAATACTACTGTACTTGGGATCGCTACTCAGGCTACAATCACATAGCTATATCACCAGATGATCAAGAGAAGACCACTTTCTCCTACCCGTATGGAACCTTTACTTCAGAAGGATGCCTTTTGGGCAATGGAATGCTCTAACAATATTTTAGAGATGCATGATGGCAATCTTCACAGAAATGGTGGAGTAAACATTTGTGTATTTATGGATAAATTTTCAGTTTTTGGTGAGTCATACTTGAAATGATTATCTAATCTTGAAAAAGTGTTAGAAGGGATAGTCTTAGGAAAAATGTCATTTCATGGTGCAAGAATGGATAGTTTTAGGTCATAGAGTGTATTTAAAAGAGTTTGAAGTAGATAGAGCAAATATAGAAGTCATTGAAAAACTCTTGGCTCCCACCCCAGTAATAGGAACTAGAAGTTTTATTGGACATGTTCGATTTTATAGAAGGTTCATTAAATATTTGTCAAAAGTATCAAAACCTTATGCATGCTACTAGAAAACAATAGGGCTTTTGAGTTCACTGATGAAGGTAGACATGCTTTTAATGAACTAAAAAGGCTTTAGTCTTAGCACCCATCATTGTAGCATCCGATTAAGAGTTACCATTTGAACTAATGTGTGATTCTAGTGGCTATGTAGTTGGAGCAGTCTTGGGACAGAGGAAAGGTAAAATTTTCCATTTATTTATTATGCTAGTAGAACTTTATCTGATGCACAGTTGACCTACACCACCAATGAGAAGGAATTGTTAGCTGTTATGTTTTGCCTTTGAAAAATTTAGAGAATATCTCACATACACTAAAGTAACTGTTTATATTGACCGTTCTACCATAAAATATTTGATCTAAAAAAATATTCAAATGCTTATCAGGTGGATCTTGTTACTTCAAGAATTTGATCTAGAGATCATGGATAAGAAAGGCACAGAGAATCAAGTGGTAGATCACTTGTCAAGACTGGAAGTAGACGACAAGGCTAATAGCAAACCCAACTATTGCAAAAACCATTCTAGATTAGCAGTTACCGGCAATCTCAATAGTAGAAGCCCCTTAGTATGTAAACATTGCAAATTATTTAACAAGTGGAGTGCTGCCCTCTGAGCTTAATTCTCAGCAATGAAAGAAATTCTTTCAACAACTCAAAGCTTATTATTGGGATGATCCTTATCTCTATTATCAATGTCCTGTCCATATATTTAGAAGATGTGTCTCGAAAGAAGAAGTTCAAAGCATATTGCAGCAATACCACTCTTCAACCTATGGAGGGCATTTTGGAGGACTAAGACGGCTGCCAGAGTGCTCCAATTTGGTTACTTTTGTCCTTCCCTTTCAAGGATGCACATGAGGTAGCAAAGACCTATGATAGATGTCAAAGGATTGGAAATATATCCCAAAGATAGGAAATGACACTCAATAAAATTTTGGAAGTCGAACTCTTTAATGTTTGGGGGATGAACTTTATAGGGCAATTCCCACCTTCATTTGGGAGCCTTTACATTCTAGTGGTTGTGGATTATGTCTCTAAATGGGTTCAAGCTGCAACATTACCAACAAATGATGCACAAGCAGTGGTCAAATTCATTCAGAAAAATATGTTTACAAGGTTTGGGACTCCTCGGGACATCATAAGCGATGAAGGTACACATTTCTATAATAGATTGTTTGAAGGACTTTTAGCTAAATATGGGGTGAAGCACAAGGTTACTATAACATATCACCACAAACAAACGGGCAAGTGAAGTTGTCCAACAGATAAATAAAGAGAATTCTAGAGAACGTAGTAAACCCCAATAGAAAAGATTGGTCCATGAGATTGGATGATGCATTATAGACATACAGAACTGCCTACAAGGCTCCTTTGGGAATGTCTCCCCATAGGTTAGTCTTTGAAAAGGCATGTCACTTATCTTTAGAACTACAACATAAAGCTTTTTGGGCTGTTGAGAAGCTAAATATGGACTTACCAACAACAGGAGAAAACATAGTGGTACAGTTGAATGAGCTAGATGAATTCAAGCTATTCTAATATGAGAGTGCATGGATTTACAAAGAAAATACCAAAAAGTGGTTTGATAAAAGGATTGTGGATCGATAATTAAAACCAGGGTCCCAAGTTCTATTATTCAACTCAAGACTTAGATTGTTTCCTGAAAAATTAAAATCAAGATGGTCTGGGCCATTCAAATTGCTCAAAGTCTATCCACATGGAGTTGTGGACTGGTTGGATTAAAAAACTAGGAGAGAGTTTAAAGTTAATGGGTAAAGAGTGAAGCACTACAGGGGTAGTGAGGTTGATAGAATGAAGACCTCAACCCAACTCAATGACCCATGAAGATTGAGCCCAAGTCCAGCTGAAGACTTAAAAACAAGCACTAAAGGGAGACAGTCCAGGACGTTTTCATTTCATCCTAGTTAGTTTTGTTTTGCTTTAGTTTGTCTTTGTTCATATTAGGCTAGAATATTTCATATTAGGTTAGAATATTTCACTCAAGGAAAGAATATTTCTAATTTAATCTTTATTGTTATCATAATTGTAGAATATTCCTCATTTAAGTAAAATATCCTCATTAAATATCTCATTTAATTACAATATCTTCTTGTAAGAGAATTCTGTACGATTTGGTTGCAGGGGAGTACTACAAGGGGCCCACCGTGAGGACAGCTGGCAATCTGAGAAAAGATGTATCAGGTTGTTGACTACTCCAATGCCTGAAAAAGGAAAGCTAAAGCATGGAAATGCTAGCTCAACCAAATTACTCTCCAATGTTTGCGCTAAAATCAACAAATTACTGAATTTTCAGGAAAACTCATATCTGCCTCATAAAATATCTATGATTGAAAAATATTTTTTTATATTTTGGTAGATTTAGCGGTGGAAAGCTAGACGTGGCATGACGGGGAGAGATTTCTTCATCTTTAAATTTGAGAGCCCTATGTCGATTCCCATACGCAAACCCTTCGAATTCAAAAATCTTTCTTCTTCCTTAAGAGCCCTCATGCGAAGCCCTATTATCCTAGAACCGTAGCCTCCATTCTATCTAACCTCTATTACCTTTGAGAAAAAGAAAATGAGTAAAGCAAAAAGTAAGGGCCAGCCCAAAAGATTTATAACCTCGTAAAAGTTTTGCAATGATCAAGCTGAGAATTGGTATGAAAAAGAGATACGCATGAAAAGGTTCCAAGAGGAGAAAGGCTTCATGCTTGAGCTTATCCCCTTTTTGGGTCCCCCAAAGGACATTACTACTATAATCAGGCACGGAGGACGGGAACAACTTTGCGCTTACTCAGACACCATCGTTGTCTCGCTGGTAAGAAAATTCTATGCAAACCTTTTAAATCTTGGCCAATCATCTGTTTCATTGAGAGGTACACATGTTGCTTTTACTTCTAAAGCAATCAATTCTATTTTTAACTAAGAAGATGTGGATGATGAGTACTCTATTCTGGTAAAGGAAGTAAATGAAGCTAAATTGAATGAAATCTCTAAAGAGTTAACTGTGCTGAGCACTAAATGGCAATGCATTTCTGCTGAGGGAGTCAACATGTGTTTTAGGTCAGCATTAAAGCCTCAGGCTAAAGTTTGGTATCACTTTATTCGTACATCAATCATGCCCACCACTCATATACAAAAAAATACTCAAGGAAAGACTAATCTTATCGCATTCTCTACTTTCTGGAAAAACTATATATGTTGGTCGCATAATCTGTAAAGAGATACACGTTTGTGCTGGCAAAAAGATAGGATGTTTATTCTTTCCATGCTTGATAACTAAATTAGCTCTCATTAATTTGGTCCCATATTTGAGTTGTGAGGAAAAGCTTGTAACCCATGGAGCTATTACTCTTACTGCAATAACAAGATTTAGTGTAGAAAAGAGTAAGGATCAAATGACCCCAGGGGAACCATCATCTTCTAAATAGGCATGTACATAGGGAAATGTTGCCACCACTGACATCAATATCATGTTTGGCACTCTTTATGACAAGATGAAGCATCAAGAAGCCATGCATATAAAGGCCTGGGAACTGTTGAGTAGCTTGAGTATCAAGCTAGAGCATATTGGGAATATGCACAAGCCAGAGATTGTGCCTGCAAAAGAGCCTTTAGAAAAATTTCACAAAGCCTAGATGGCCTTCACCTCCTTTTTCGGAGGTCATTCTTCAACACTAGAAGGATGAAGAAGAGGAGGAAGAGAAGGATGAAGAGGAGAAATTAAGCAAGGAAGATGTAGCACCTGAAGAGGAGTAAGAGGTGGAAGTAGAGGAAGAAGTTGAAGTCGAAGAGGTGGATGAAGTATAAGAAGAAGTTGAAAGTAATGGAGAACAAGAAGAATTTAAAAGGGTGAGGTATACGAAGGAGAGGAAGAATAAAAGGGTGAGGTATAGGAAAGTGAAGAAAAAGTATCACCAAGGAAGGAGAATGACAAAGGAAAATGAAATCTGCTGACCCCCAGTCCCGAGATGAAACAACCTGAAAAAGAAGAAGAGTCACCCAAAACGGCCAAGTCCAAGGGAGAAACAATTGATAAGAAGAAGGAAGTAGTAGCATTTAGCTCTACTGTAAGTGCAAAAAAGAAGCTGAAGACATTTGAAAAAGATAAATTCCTGGAGGATAAGCTTCAAGCGGAAATCCAGTCCACAAAGAAAAAGTTGTTCGATCTTAAAGTTTCCTCCAAGCGAAGAGGTGGACTTAAGAGCGCCTCAAAGTAGTGAGAGTTGTTGGGCTGCTGCAGCAACCTGCAACAGTAGTAGGGGAGTACCTTTCTTAGCCGCTCTTTTTATTTTTCTTTCTTCTTCTTTCTTCTTTACGGCCATTGGTGATATCTGGTTATGTTTTTTTTTGTCTCGATTAAACTTTGGAAATTGTTGTTTCTAGTTTTCTGGTTATTGCTTGGCTATTGCAGTGAGGGCACTGCAAGTTTTAGGTTTGGGGGAGATTTCTGTTAATATTATGTAAATTTGTAATCTTGCTTCTTAGAATTGTTGGCTTCAAAGAAAATTCATGATAAAAGAGGATAGAGAAGCTCCTATGTTTTAGGCTACTGAGTAACCGAGTTCTTTCATCATAAATGTTGTCACTCCCATCAAAAAGTATCCAGAGGCATGAGCTTCATATAGCAATAATAGTAAAAGAAATCGAAAGAAATAACAGGCTTGGTTGTTGTATTGATGAGCAACCGGGTATCTTCACCACAAGTGTTGACTATTCGCACAAAACGACATTATAAGATAAGAGGCATTCTAATCCTCATATATAAAAATGAGAAAAAGAAGCCAAAATAATAAAAATTGCAGCTCAGTGTTTATAATTCCCTTGATCTTCATGTAATTTCTTGTCGCCTTTGGTTTCTAATCTTCTTGATGCATGGTGATTCTTGTTGAGATGGGTTTTCTAGTTAGAGTGCACAAGTTAAGTCAATTATCTTGGTTTAAAGTGTTTAAGCAATCTGAATGAGGAACTCTAACTTGTAGCACACACACTGAAGGAGATTAGAACAACATCTTAATTTAGTAAGTTAAGAATGGTAATGCTATCATATTTTGTGCATTAAGTGTTGAGCAGGTTGGTCAGTGGTTTAGGCTTCTAGCTTGCATGGAGAAGAATAATTGGTTAAGTTTGGGGTGGTAGAGTGTCTACGACTATTTCTTTTAAGTAGCATTTGTGTTGTTCATCATCACTCGAGGATGAGTAATGTTTTAAGTTTGGGGGTGTGATAACTCTAAGTTTTTAGAGTTATCCTTGCATTGCTAAGCCTTAATTATTTCTTATATAAGGGAGATATGGCACGTTATTGCTTAGTTTTAGTCCTTTCATTTATAATTTAGCTTTCTGTTTAGTTTAGATGCCTTGTTAGTATTCCTTGTAGCTTTGAACAATTTTATGCATAAATCGTGCTCCTGCAGGATCCCTTGGAAGCTTGATGGCTAAAGAAATGTTATAGCATATTTTGTTACTGTTGTAGCAATGTGTGTGCACACTTGGAAAGATGCTTTGTCACATAGTCCAACTAGTGATGAAAAGAGAGGAAAAAACCCATGCGCTCAGAATCAGTTATCGAGATGGCATTAGCGCTTTTTCCAATGGTCCCCATTGCTGTTTTTCTTGACACGCGTCCTTCCAACGAGCTAAAACCCTAATTCCAAGAGGCCTCTATTTATAGCAAGTACATCTTCATGAACGGGGAGCTACACCTTTGCTGGTAATAACGAAACATTCTATAAAAAGGGAAGAGGAAAATAAGGACAGAAAAGGATAGAAGAACGCAAGGAAGAAGACAAGGAATAGCATATTTGTTTATTCCCTTCTCTCTTTCTTCTTGCTGAGCTTTAATTTTACTTACTATGTTTCTTCATATTAGTTCATTCTCTATAGGATAATTATGGAAATAGGTGTATTTGATTCTATTCTTAAGCTCACTATGAGCTAAAACACTTAAACTAGTTTGGTAATGAATCTTGAAGTTACTTTTTCTAGTTAATGAATTTTTGTTGCTCATCTCCTTCTGGCATTTCATTCAAGCATGCTTAATGTTTATTTTTCATTATTGACTGGTCATCTTTAGTGAAATGCAAGTTAGATTAAATTTTGGAAAGGTTTGATTTAATGAAAATGGCTTAAATGCATGGGTATTTAAATCATGTATATCTAAATATATTGTGAGTAGTATAGGCATATACGCTCATCTTGTAAACCCATTTACTGGAACTAAAAAGTGAAAACTCTAATCTGAATTAAGCTTATACATAAGTTAATTAGTCTTGGAGTTGACAATCTCAAGGATGGAAATCCATTGTGCTTTTGAGCTAAGTTTAATGCTATTAGGATATTGTAGCAACGAGACCAGATTTAACTAGGAATAGTGTTGGATAGAGGATTTAACCATATGTGAGCTCTCTTCATAATTGAATAAAACATTAGTATCAAACTTGATCTTATACTCAACATGTTTCATTTTAAACTATTTCATTTACATGATTATTTCGACTTTATCTTGAACCAATTGAACTTAATCACGGTTGTCACTCTATTTTTCAATTAGATTTGATTTGGCGTGTTTATTGCATATTTTTTATCACTTCATTAATTATTAATGACACGTGCACTTGCCTATACACATCACATAACAATGATACTCTATAAATGCTCCCCTCTCTCTAGCTACATGGTTTGTTGCTCCTGAATCTACAACCCACATATGATAAGATTTAGTAAGTAACACATAGCTAGAATCATAACAATGATGAGGAGTAATGTTAGAAAGTACCTTCTCTTTCATGGGTTCACATGGAGAAGTAGTGTATTCATGCGCAAAGTGACCTAAAATGCGTTAGGTACAACATTTCATCTCAGTCTTGTCCTTCCGTTTACCACCACGTTTGCCTCTTGTATGACGGTTAGTCTAAGGTTTCTTGCCTTTGTATTGTGGGTTTGCCACTTTTCCATTCTTACCTTTACTGAAAAACTTGGAATTGCTCTTTCACTTAAAACCTATCTTTCAGGAACTTGTTTCATCAACATAAGCTTGAGTAGAAGTTTGAGCAGCTTCAAAGCGCTTAGTTTTTAATTCAACATAACGCTCAATATATTAAAAGTCTTTATATTTTCATTGTGGGTCATGTTAATCTTCATGTGTTCCCGATTTTGAGGGAGGGAACAAATGGCAGCTTCAATTTGTTCATTAATTAGTGCAACACTTTTCATCTCTCTAATCATTTTTATCTCACTTCACATAGGTATCAAATTTGATCGTGAACTGTCTTAGTCTAGTTACTGATGTCAAACCAAATTTATCTCTTAGTGCATCTCATATATCCTTAGCAACTTCAAACTTCTCAAACTCATACATAAGATCATATTGCATACATCTCCAGAACATAACGCGAGCAATGCTATTCTTTCAATTCCATAAACGATAAGCTTCTTGATCTCTTCTAGGTTTTATAGAAGTACCTTTTGCACGTTCAGTCATACTATGTTCAAAGGTTTCTAGAACTTCTTGTTCCTCGAGAATATACTCAACCTTTTTATGCCAAATATCAAAATTATCACCGCTCAGTTTCTCACCCTTGTTAAGTTCAACTATTATATTTTTTTGATAAAGAAGTATTATTAACTACAACATATAAAGACAATAGTGCATATAAATACTAGCACTTCAAAAGAAAACACATATTTACATCCTATAGTTATGGAAAACATAACTAAGTTAAAGATGATGTCATATTGAGTATGATTGAATGTTTCAATTCTTATAATCATCACTCACACAAAAATGTCATATCACCACTAAGTTTATATGCCCAAAACATAACACCTATAAGAAGACACTAATCTCATTTATCATAACTTTCACTATGTTAATATCACAAAATGAAGATTATACACATAAATTAAACTAATCTCGTTTATAGTTAACTTGTTAACTTACATTAAATTGCTAAATAAAAAAAATAGTGTAACCGGGTGAGAATCTAGCCATGGAATACAAAGAAAGATATCGATATTAATCATAGTATAATATGACAATAAACTCATGTTGGCCAATTTGAAATCGTATCTCCAATAGTTATCGCTAGAAAGTTGAATAGTTCCATTTTTTACATTTTTTATCCTTAACTTCCATCACTTTCACAAAAAGAATGCAGACATTGAAAGCATACTCTTTGATAGTCATTTCAAACTATATGTTGAAATCAAAGATTGGACAGTTAAAAACTTGCAAGAAACGCATAACTGATTGAAACCTAATCAACAAAAATATATTGATTCAGAATATGTAGAATATAAAATAGCCAAAGACAATGTATTCCAAGTCAACATCCAAATCACTATGAAAAACCACTGAAAGCAATTATTTAGCAAATCTATTAAGTTTGTTTAAAAAATAGTTTGAATCAGATTCATAATTAAAAGAGATGCTAATCTCTGTGTGTAAGAACCACTGATTCAATATAAACCGACATATTTTATAATGGCCACTAAATACAAAATCAACTGAATTAAAAAAATAGAATTGATCATGATCAATACAATTTGGACTATGCACAATCGAGCCAACTCACAACAGAATTTCATATGAAGATAAATCCAACATTGAAGATAGAATATTACAATAATCCAAAAAATTATACAGTGTGTTATGAATGAATCAAATACAGTTAAAAATTGGTATATTGATTTCGATATAGTCACGAAAACATATGATCATGCTCTGAGACTAATGTAGATTTATAGAGTCGAGTAGACTTACTTGATTATATAGAGGAATGGATCGAAATGATAAATTATGTGCCAGATCGTGGAGGAAATCATGTAAAAAACGCCTAACTTATTGTTATGATTGTGCCTTAAAAAGCACTGAAATTCTATTGTATTTATTAAATTTTGATTAATAGTAAATAGTTTATTCTTATATTATATGTAATACATTCTTGTAGAATGTCCATAAATATAATAGTACCAGTTTGTGGTTGCTATGGTAATTGGAACAAGGTATTTAATCAAGATTTTTTATTATCTGTAAATACTTGATTTCATAGTCATATTATCATCAGGAAGAATACATAATGTTTTTCTTGGTGTTTTATGTAGATGACATGTTATCATCAGGAACGATGTGGAATTAATTGTCAATGACAAGCCACATTTGTCTGAATTTACGGTGTAAAAGACTTTCAAAAAATGATCTTCATTCTAAGAATTTTATTTTGAGACATTATATAATGGCTTATCCTGAACTGCATAGATAATAATATGTTGTATATGTGTGCAATTAAGAATTCCAAGAAAGGGCTTGCTACCCTTTAGTTTTGGAACCTATGTTTTCTATCAGTGCACCACTACCATTTTTCCCATAATAACAGATGCCTATTTAGTTTAATGAGAATTTTGTATAACCTATCAAAGGAAAAATGAGCTGATGGAGGATTTTTTGTTTTTGTGATAACATAATAGTTTTAATAAACTATCATAAATATTTTACCTATTATGACAGTTATTTTTCAAACTGTCATGAAAAAGTTTTATTTTAAGATGACTGCAACAACAAAATTGTCATAGTTTTATAATACAATCATGACAGTAATTTTTTAATTGACATATTTCCCCAAATTTCTCTATTTACGAAGACGCCATAATTTTAACCCTAATCCCTTAGTTTACTTTCTTCAATTTCATTATTTACAAGCGCAATCACGCATCTGAAGTTGTTCCTGCTGATAAGGGTACAGATGTGGTGGTTACTAGTTCGAAGTCAACCATCTCTGCTGATAGCTCATGAAGATTAAAGTCTACCATCACTGCCATAACCATCGCTGAGCCGACTGACATGCCTGGTAAAACGCTTCCTCTTGGGGCTCCAAATCTGAGCTTTCGGTAGGAAATTTTTTTTCTTTAGTTTCGTAAGAACTACATGCTTTCACATTTGTTGCTTGCCATATATATATTTATAATGTAATTTTTATAATGCACAAAGAAACTGATATCACTTCTCTTTCTCTCTCTTTGTAGAGTCCCACGACACTCTTAGAATCATATGAAGGGATGAATAAGCATGTTGGTCATTGCAACATGGAAATAGATCGATACACGATGCATGGGGAACATCTGCGAGAAAGTCTCCCCAGGTTAAGAGAGCAAGAGTTTTGGTATATATATATATATATTGTGATAAAATACAAAAGAATCTTCTTCATTCTGTAAGAAGATAAAATCTTATGATTATTGTTGCTCACCACTCTTAGTTTTTCCTCTAGCTTTTAACAAAATCATGAAATTAAGACAACATGCGTGGTTTGAACCACTATTGGGGAGGACCCTACCATGGTGCAAGCGACCTAGGCACATGTGCAAGTTAGCTCGAGGGATCATGAGTTGGTTTTCGATATAACTATAAGCTCTTAATTCCTTTTTTTATATCTCACCATTGTTCTAAGTCTCTATCCTAACTAATATTTGGTTGGATATGTGGGATTTTATTATGCCACCATGGCCACAATTACCTCGGTATGTGTCAAAATTGAATGACCCGGCTCCAAACCTTGTTGTCGAGAAACAGTTGATCCCTTAGTTGCCACCATTAGGGAGCACTTAGTCATTTATTCAATTTCCCCCCTTAATGTTGGCCAAGATGAAGAGGTTGACTTGGTCACACTTGTAGTCGATCCCCAAATCGAAGTTGAGGTAATACCTTAGGTACATCCCTTATGAGTGAGACCTTGTTTACTTTTGGATATGCTATTACATCGTGTTTGTTTTGATCTTTGTAGGGACCCACCAACACGGTTGGAGAGAGGGTGATTGCAGCTGCAGAGGAAATGAGGCGTGGGCTGAAGGAAGAAGTGGTCGTTGAGACAAGTGAGGTCGTGAATATCCAAAAGTAAACTAGGGATAACAAGTGAGGTAGTGAATTTTGTTGGACCTAATGGGGCGGTGGTTGGGGTAGAGATTCATTATGCCAATGAGGGAGGTATATGAGCCTGGGGTAGAAACGTCTCATCTCAAGATTTAAACACTGAAAGGTCAGATGGTGATAGTCCTAAAGATTGACGATGTTGATATGATGATGGCTATGGTGCCAAAGAATACATATTGAACCTCTCATTTAGCAAACCTCAAGTAGAGAAACGCTGTTATAGAGTTGTTATCATATTTTTTGAGTGTGTTGTGAGAGAGAAAAATGTTTTACCTTTATACAGTATAAACCAACGTTATTAAAAGTCTGAACCTACGATAGCATTTTTAAACGCTATGGTAACCCTATTACAGCTTACATACCAAGGGAAAATAGAACACTCAAATCTCTAAATGCAACATTAATACATATACATCCATGTAAAAGAAAACAAGAACTTTAATTTTAAAATTAAGCACTCACAATGATATCACTCAACCTTTAGAGGCTATAAGAAATACAAAACGATCTCTTCAGAATGTACAATCACCTCCAACCCAACTACATCAAGTATAAGCTGCAATTGATGTTATGAACTCTTCAGAATGTACAAAAAAGACAGTAATAATACCTTGTTGCAAGCTACTAGAATTAAACATGCCAAAGAATTTATCAGCAGAATGAAGAAGTATGCTTGGTTGGATCCTTCCCTGTAATCATCAACCAAGTAATAGCACATGAAAGGAAAGGAAAAACTGATTGAACAAATAAGCAGTATAAACATGTTGGCACTACCACTAATGCATTGAACCAGACTCATTGTAAAGTTTTGTTGGAAAATGACCCAATTTCACACTATAAATTAGTAAAACAGATTATGACAGAAACAAAATCCATCGCATTGATAAGGATCCTAACTGAAATTCTATAGACTTTTATGGCATTAGCCACGCAGATAAACAAAATTCCTCCATTTTCTCCCTTTTTATCTAAAGATCTTCCCATAACAACATCATCCAACCGAACCTAAGAAAGAACGAGAAACATAATGTACCTCTAGAACTTGCAGTGCATCTATCATCTACCACTTGAGGCTCTTTATTGCTAATTCCTTCTAAATTTCCTAAGACCTGGTATTTGTTATTTGCCCCATCTTTTGCAGTAGCATCTGTCCCGCCAATGAAACATACAAAATTGATGATGGATTGACTCTTGTCAGAATAAACACCATACCAAAGGTAGGTATTAAGATAATTTCATGACTTGATATCATTAAACTATACTTTTGAAGATAATGGTAGAGGAAGATTGAGTATTGATTGGACACAATTATTCTTTTTTTGATGGAAAATAATTTTCAACAGTTGTAAACTTCTAAAGAAATAGAGGGCCAAAGCAGGAAAGAAAAAGAGACCATGTATACATGTGGAGGTTTGCGGAGCGATTGCTTGAGAAAATAAAACAAGCATCAGCACTCTAATATTTACACCGACTTCAACTTTGAAACATCAATTAACTCAAGAGTGTTGCCACTATGCAATGAATTGGTATTGCTGATCAAAGGATACAATAAAGCATCAATATATTCAACGCAGACCGGGCTGAAGATGGATTTTGGAATGTCAACTAACATATCTTTTCAACTTCAACAATATTCGACATATTAAACTCAATATATTTTCTTTTGTTACAAGAAAAATATAATTGACTTACCATTCATGCAATTCTATTTTTATACGAAAAGGAGAGTTACATAACTCATGTAATAGTTAAAACAACTAAACCTCATCACCTTCATATAGTCACTTAACTTATGTCCATAATATATGTAGAAGAAGCTCAAACAGGAAAAAAGAAATAGATGTAACCAATAATTTTCTTGATTACACATTAAAGTATACATCAACGAGCATGAATCATTAGAGGAAAAGAGTAGCTATGATGTTCTATTCATTTACAGGTGCATGCAAGGATCCCAAGGTATAGAAGTTCACCTATGAAACAAAATGTTATGGTAAGACAAAGCAAGCCAAAACAATATTTCCCAAAACAATATTATGTAAAGTCTCTCAGATGGTAAAGACTTTTCATGTCAGTTCACCATTTATGATACTTTTAGTTTTCCATAACAATATTTCTTGGCTTAACTAGTATGTAACGATAAATGGGGAAAACTTACTAAAAATGAAGCTAGTTTCTCAGTCAATTATATAACACCTAATTGTTCCAAAATAAAAACTGCCATTTATATATATTTTCCTTTTAACAAAAAAAAGGTCCCATTCACCTCAAAATGAATAGAATGATAATGAGCTTCTAAAGAACAAGTATCCAATAAATTTCATTTAAGCAAAACTAAAACATTACAGCGAAATGAAAACTAAATTTACCTTTTCTCGCCTCTGTAATGTTGAACACTTAGAGTTTGATTTCTCAATCTCGCCCACTAACTTAGCTTCTTCATATTTTTCATTCACTCGCTCTGCCTTCTCCATAGATGCAAAACCCAAAGAATTACCATCACGATTATAAGATTCAGCATTAGAATAACGGGTTTCCTTCATAGACCCAACACATTGGCCCTACTTAAACCCCATCGCCGATCTCCGATTAGCGCCACTCTCACTGGATCAAAGTACCTCTGTTGCTTCCTCAAGGCAACATCCTGCAGCGCATAAATTACTTAGGCCACTAGAAAGTATTGTTTCATATGAAGCATGTGACTTGAAAATGCAAGGTATAACTTATTCATCTAGTTACAATTAATATCTTTCTTAACTACACTCCAAATACTACTAAAATTTTAATAAACAAACCAAAGTTGGGCAACTAAGTCCTTTGTTCCATTTTAGTAAAAAAATAATTATGTACATGAAATTCAGAGTTAAAGCTCTGAATTTCTAATTGGAGTATACATATGAAGAATAACACCCATAACAACAAAGAACTTGAAAATTTAGTATAATCGATAATTTTGGGCATGAATTCAACATTTAAGACAACAAATAACAATAAGAGGCTGCCTTGAAAATTTAGAACAAGTTAAAGGAAAAAACAATTTGTTTTAAATTAGAAAACCCAAACAATGAGAAATATCAAGAAAATAAGCCGAAAGAGTTTTACGTTTCACACATCATTCCCCAAACAAGAGAAATTAGCAATTAGAAATTAGAAGAATTTGACCCAAATGTAGAGTGAAAACATGAATTGAGACAAAACACAGCTGAGAATTGAAAGAAAATGAGACCGATAAAGAATAAGTCATCACTTTCAGAGTATTCGCCATGTTGAATAGCAACTTCCAACAGTTTCTAAAGACTTCTTATACGATTTCTCCATGGAAGGTATATACATCTCTACCAACAACAAAACAAACCAAACAAAAAAAAACTCCCTCAAAATAGAATCGTAGTCAAAGCTCAAAGTTAGCAAGAACCCAGACAACTACATGCCCAGAAATCGTGAACACAGACCCTAATTAACTCATATGAAAAACTCAAAAATCACAACAATTAGACAAAAATCACAAAATTCAGACATGGATTTGAGATTGAAACCCACCTAGCAAGAAAATAAATCATTACCATTTATTCTTAGCTTTAAAATCAAAGTATGAGAGAGTAGGGAGACAAAGCAATGCACATAGTTGAGGGAGTGAGTTGGGATGAGAGAAAGCTGTGAGAGAGAAGATGCGACGAAGCTGAAAGAGAGAGCTTCGTGAGAGTGAGTTGGGAGAGAGAGAGAGAGAGAGAGAGAGAGAGCTGAGAGATATTGAAGAGAGAGCTACTGAATAGAGAGTCTGATTAATTAGGCGAGCGGGTTTTGGAATTTTTTATTTGGCGCACTTGCGACCCACTACTTTCCTTTGGTTTCTTATGACGTTTTGCTCTAAAACGTGATTATCATGTGCTATCAAAACACATAATTGTTGTAGTGGTTGCATCACCGATTAACAAGGGAAATTAATAAAGCTCCTAAAAGAACACTGTTGCCATGAAGTAGAGCTCTTAAGTGATTAAAATCCAAGAAAGAATACTTGGATGTAGAAATTAGTGAATAACATCACCATCAAGGGAGATGAAAATGGCCAATAGGCTTAGGGGTGGCATCCACCCAAAGTCTCCCTCAAGGGAGTTCTAAAGACCAAACTCCTTCCCAAGGTGAGAATGTAGCACACCATTAATATTTAAAGTTGCCATATTGTAAAAACATATATTATTTCTAATATGTCGTAGCCTCACCACTAATCCTACTAGACCACAATTTCCCAAGTGTTCCCAGGCAATGATATATCTACTCAAGACTTTGTCACTTGACTTAGTGGTTCGAAGGATGATAGCATGTTAACATGTCACAATAACATAATATAAGAGTTGAATTTCTATTGCTGAGCCTAGGTTACAGATGTAGACCCTTCAATCTTGTTAGGCATAATGGTGGGTAGTGTGATGTTGGCTTCATAGTCATCCATCATAGCATTCCCATGGGGAAGGTCATCATAAAGGTGGCGCAATCAGAGGTGCTTGTATTCAAGGTGCTTGTATTCAAGGTGTAGGATCTATGATGGAGGTACCACAAGTGCAGGGTGTTATAGGATGTCGTCTAGTACTTCTATGATAGTGACATAACATTGGGTGCAAGCTTGCACTCATATGATGGATACATAATATGGGGTGCACGGTTGAACTTCTATGATGGGGAAATAACATGGGTGTAGGCTTGCACTCCTATGATGGAGGCATAAGCTGGGTGTAGGCTAGCACTTCTATGACAGAGGCATAACATGCGTACGTTCTTGCACTTCTATGACGGAGGCAAAATAGGGGTGCATCCTTACACTCCTATGATGGAGGCACTTCATAGGGGCAGCATAGCCTGGGAGGCGGCATAGCATGGGAGGCAGCAGAGCACTAGAGTCGGCATATCACAAGACATGGTATATTATGGGAGGCGACATAGGATGGGAAGTGACATGGCACCATACTCACACTAAAAGTGAAAATGCTACAATAACGGCCAAAAATATTATCGTAGTGCTTTCATAGCGTTTCCCAAAATGCGATATTAGCCAACGTTATTAAAAGTCAGAACCTACGATAGCATTTTTTAAACGCTTTGGTATCCCTACCATAGCATTTTTTAAACGCTATGGTATGCCTACCATAGAATTTTTAAATGCTATGGTAACACTATGACAACATTTTTAAATGTTGTGATAAATTTTTTATAGCATTTAGCCATAGTATATCTTTCATTGCATTTTTCAGAGCTGTAAAAGACATTTGATAGAATTCTTTTCATGCTATAAATGTTGTGAATAACTAACTCAACGAATATACTTATTCTTGCAATTGTACAAACTTAAAAACTAATAACTTTTTGACAAAATATCACAAAATAACATAAACACATAATGTTTTATTTAATTATTCAAAACTGTTATAGACTGTTGTCCGTTAAAAATCATAGTTCCAAATTACAAATATATATTGAATTTTTACATAGAACAAACAAAAGTAATATGTCCCAAAGAGAAAGATCAAAATCTAGTAAGACTCCAACTCTAGTTATGAAGCTTCAGAAACCAGTGTCGTTTGCTGTAGAGGCAAGATCAGTGCTTCGACCGATTTTGATAAAAAATGACTTGGACAGAAACGTTCGATCGGTAGAAGAAGCCACAACACAAATACTCCAAGGTGCAACATTTTGTACTGAAGAAGGATTAGGACCATCATTACCAGCTAAAAACAACAACAGTAACTCCAAGTTGCATTGCATGAAATGAACCAATTTGAGTAGCTGTCAAAACTCTTTAAAAACATTAGACTGATGAAAAGAATTCTAAATCAAAGCCAGTTGACAACTACAAAACAAGAAATTAGTAAATTCCAAGCAATATTTTTTAAGCAACAACTCTAGAGGCATATAAGATATATTAAAAATTAAAATATTGGGAAGCAAAAGTAAATCAATTAACCTGACTGGGCACCAAGCTTAATGGAACTTTATGTACTTTGGTACTTTGTGCTTCAATCATTTAATTGTATTAAATGCAATAAATCTAGCATTTTCATGACATAATCTGGGGGCTATATTTCATAAGTTAACTTCCTTTCTTAACGGTCCCGACTAATCAGAAACACGTTGCAAACTTATTACAACTTCGAAAACCCTCTCTCATTCCCTCAACAACAATAAACTATTAGAGAACTAATCTTGATACTACAATTGGAAAAAACCAACATTCTTTCCATGAGTGGTTGTGATGGCATTGTAGTTGAAATATTTAGAAGCTGAAAGGTCAAACAAAACAAATTTAACATGTCAGTCTCGATGAAGAATTGAGCTGAAAAGCTTTCAAAGAAGGAGAAAATAAGATAAACCAACTCCATCTAGATTCTACATCTTTGTTCATCCCACACATCCCCCTTTGTGTTTCACACAATCTACCTAAGCTCATAAAGAGTAATTGCTCAATTAGGTACAAGGATAGGAAATCATTGCAAACCGAATGATATATTAGACTAACCATTTGATAGTTATGTGTTGTCTGATAAGCATTAAACAGAGCATTATTTGTCATGCCAGAGAACTGACCGAGTTGACGACTCATTTGAGCCTTCCTTGAAATTGCTAGTTGCCCAACGTCTGAGAAATTGCATGTATTTACTGAATGTACATGTATTCCAACATGGAAAAAAGAAAGCCGCTAATACCAAAATTTGAATTTTTATCATGAATGTACATGTATTTCACCATGTTATGATTTATGGGTTTGAACCACATCAGGTAGCTTAACTGGATCAAGAGGGTCGACATGCTCTATCAGTAATTTGTCAAGAACCTAAATAGCCCATCTTCTAGAAAACAAAACTTATAATGCTTTGACTTCCATCGCACTATCTTGTCAATTAAAAAGATCTCTACAAGTTTGTTTTGTAGGCTCTTGACTGGATAAAACAAGCATTTATCTAAGAAACAAATTGTCCGCAATATAAAGTATAATAAATTCTGGGATAGGTTGTAAAAACAAAGCTATCTGAGTCACTTACTGACTTAAACTTCTGCTGAGTCTGACCCTGCAAGTCATGTAGTTGCATCAACTGGCTCTACAGAACAAAGATAATAGATAAAATCATACATGTGATACTTTGAATAAATGAAAAGATAATAGATAAAATCATACATGTAATACTTTAAATAAAAAGGTAATCGAATGGCATATACAAAAAGCAATAATAACTTATGGTGGTGAGCTCACTGAAACTGGATAAACAAATGAAAAGATTATGAAACTCAAGTTCAAGGATTTTTTTTGTCTTTTGGTGTGTGCATGCGAGTGAGAGAGAGAGAGGGAGGGAGAGGGAGAAGAGACTGCTATAGAAGTTACGACTCAAGAGATTGTTTTGATTGCTCTCGACAAGTCATTTGTGATATGAGGAGTGCCAGTAAACCATCGAACGAAGGGAGTGCGACCATAGCACCTGTCCTTGTCCTTGCATAGCAGATTGCCTGATCTTATGCTGAGAAAGGAGCTATTGTTGTTGATGTTGTTGCTGCTGATGCTACTATTGTATTTGTTACTGGGGAGAAGTCAATTACTGACTTGAGCAAGTCTGGGAACTCCTACTCTCTATCATACATAAGAAAATCAATAACTCATGCAAAGAACATACCAAAATTCACACGCTAAAGAAAGATATTTTTTCTATTTGAAATCAAGCTAAGATTGCTTGGTCATATAATTATTGAAACAGTATATAGAGATCTTAATTACAAATAATACATTTTTGTCTTTTTTCTCTTGAAGTTGAACACAACTTCTCTAGGTGAACAAATTCAGTAGCAGAAATATTAACTCTAAGATTTCATTCAGCAATAAAAGCATTTACTTGTTGAGTAAGAAATTTGAAAATAATTTTGGCTGATGTATTTCAAAGACCAAAAGAGAGACACATATTTGCTTTGCATTCAACTTTTTTCAATTGAAATTGACAGCTAATTTGAGTGTCATGTCTTATAAGAGCAACATAGACAAGTATAAAGAAATCTAAGGATCCAAGGTTTGGCATCCAAAATGGATCAAACTACCTATAGTTGTAGCATCTCTCATACCAGTCACCCTCAGAAGCCTAACTTTCCCAAAGCATATCAAAAGCAACCTGAAAATCCTTCTGAATAGCCAAAAAGATCATTTCTTTATAAAATCATAATTAACTCAGACAAACCTCAGAAAAACACAAAAAACAGACAAAAATCACAAAAATCAGACATGAATTTTAGGTTAAAACTCACCTCGCAAAGAAAAAAACCCTCACCTCTATTTCTGAGATACCGAATATAAGTATTTAAATAACAGATATGCTTCCAGATATGACATATTCTAAAATTATATCATGATACTTAAATAACAAGAAACTTACAACTTATGTCACTCAGTAAATCATATGATTATTTAATTCTTTGAGTAAATCAAATAGCGACAACTAATCCATATATACTCTAGCAAGTGGCTCAAACCTTTCTGACAACGGTGTGAGCATGTAGATTAACACCCCAGGCCAACATCGTTGTACAGACAAGTTCGTAAGATAGTAAATTAATTACATAGTTAAATAAAACATGTCAACAAGGATTCACGGTCGAGATTCCCTAACTTTAAAAAAAATCATCTCTACCTTCACTAGGAAATTGAAAATGATGTCAGAATATGAGTTTAAAAAGCTCACTAAGAAGCAACACTACTGAGCCAAATATCAAATATTCAAACAAAGGAATAAGAAAATCAAAACCAAATAAAGCCTAATGGAATTAAATACAGTACCATTTAACATTAAGAGAATATACATACCTAAAGCTTCTAAGTTAGTGAGATCGAGCTGAATATTCAATGCCACCTTTATTTTAAAAACTATTCAATACCATCATTCAGTAAAGTGTTTCTTCCAATGCTTGTACATCAACTTGTTTAGAAATTTTTTCATATTGGACTTCAGCTTTGGTTACTTGTATCAATTGAAAACACGAAGCAATGCATAAGTTGATCTGTAATAATTTACTGAAAAATGATAACACTTTGAGTCTTAAAACATCAAACTAAAATTCGATTCAATTGATTTTCTGATTAGATAAGTTTAAACCCATGTCATATTGCTAGTGCTGACAACACAACTTAGAAGATCAAGCTTAGTTATATACCCGATGAGGTTGTCCTACAAGTGTACTTGAGTCCTCCTTATCACTATGGACATTACCATCATCATATTGGCTATTATAAGTATTTTCATCTTCCAAAATGATGGCACGTGTTCATTACAGTGTTGCCTTGATTCATCTGAAAATGAAGCCATCCATATTATAGCAACAAACTCAATTAAATGAATCATGTAACTATTGGGGGGGGGGGAGATGAATATTTTGAACTAGATAAATAATAAATAAATTACCATATAATTTATCATAGAGAAAATTTACCTGAAGACATTCTTCCCCATCTTTGAAAGCACTACAAACAAAACAAATTTCTAAAGAAAGAGATTTGGTATTTTAAGGAGTAAACAGATTTGACAATTTCATAAGACTTGAGAATATTTCAGCATATATTATTTGTACGAATTTATAAATAATAATAAACTTTACAATTCAATACTATTTATCCTAATTTCTAAAGATAATCAATTAAAAAAGACATTGAGTGAAATAAAAGCGGAAACAACTGGTAAAGAGAAAATAAGAATAATACCATAAAAGATGTATACGTAGATGTTGATATACCTTAAAGATGGGCTTCAAATTCTAGGTTTCGAGTGAAGATCGAAGGAGGTAGGGCTGAGGATAGGCTCAAGGCCATAAAGACGGTGAAACAACAAAGGGAAAAAACCCACCATAGGATTCATATGATGCAAGATGTAATCTTTCAGCGATTAGGACCTAGCTAAAATAGAAAAAAACCTCAACTGCACAACCATTAAGCATTGCTAACTCATGAACAAATTTGGCCGAAAGCTCAAGCTCTAAGCCCTAGCATCAATCACGTGAAGTTAGCACCCTAGAGCTTGCCTTAAAAGGGGGAGAATAGAATATAAGAGATCCAAGCAATTAAAATCATCAATAAGTTAATAAAGAGTTTCTAAGAATAAATTCTTATATAAAATCGTGCACATAAATCATTATTGAGAGAATTCTAACTCAAGACTCATCGCTAGCAAGAACGCAGACAACTGTATTCCTAGAAATGATGAACACAAACCCTAATTAACTTAGATAAAACTCAAAATCATAAAAACGAGACAAAAATCATAAAAATCGAACATGAATTTGATAATAAAACCCTTACCTCTGGTTCAGAGTAGATAAAGGTCGGTACAGAAGAGAGAGAGTGAGAGAGATCTTTGATAGAGCTACGAGACAAGAGAGAGATGTGAGAGAAAGCTGT
Source organism: Datisca glomerata (assembly GCA_003255025.1). Classification (NCBI taxonomy): domain Eukaryota; kingdom Viridiplantae; phylum Streptophyta; class Magnoliopsida; order Cucurbitales; family Datiscaceae; genus Datisca; species Datisca glomerata. The sequence continues at coordinate 343,755 of QANY01005074.1, forward strand.
GAGAGAGAAACTAAAGTTGAAAGAGAGAGAGCTTCGTGAGAGAGATGAGAGAGAGAGAGAGCTTCTTAAGAGAGAGATAGCAGAGAGCTTCACAGAGATAGAGGAGAACTTCACAAAGATACGAGAGAGATTAGCTTCGAGATCGTGATAGATAGAGCCTCCCTATAAGTTTTGGGAGATTGAGAGAAAGTTGTGAGAATCTGAGATAGAGAGAGCCTCCCTTTGCGTTTTGGCATTTCTCATTAGGCGTGTAGGTTTTGAGATTTTTCATTTGGCGCCTGTGAGTTTTTCATAGATTTTTGGAGTAAAACACGATGGTTGTGTGCTATTAAAGCACATAATTGTTGTAGTGTCACAAATGAAGCACTTCAGGGGGTGGCGCTACATTAGAAATAGAGGCGGCTTACATGTCTCAGTCTTAGCCAATCCTTATATACGGGCATTACGAGAGTAATTCAAGATTCAAATATGAAAGAAAATGCAAATACAAAATAAAAAATCTATCAAGTTCATGACTGAACCTTTTGTTTTTCTATATTGCCAAACACCCTAATTCAGAATATTTTTCATCTTTCTGCATACTCTCTCCTTGAACTAACTGTACAGCCCAATTATAACCAAGGGAAAATGAGATAACTTAAGTAGGTAATGATCGTCTGCAATGAGAAACTAATAACAACATAGAGGTTTTTAAACAAGACCTCCAACTCAACATCTCTAGTTCAACATGAAGTCAACAAAAATAGACTCAAATTGAGTCAAATTCTTCAAAATCCCCACCTTATATCAAGATGGAGTTTCACATCCCTTCCTCACAGATTACTAGCAGTCAAACATTTCTTACTGGCAACATACAAATTTTCACTTTAAGGTGCATATGTACATGTCATTCCGAAAGTGTTGCACCAAAGAACTATGTAGAGGGGGCCAAATATTTATGATGTGAGATTAACACTACTATTGAATTTCTACGTCTAAAGTCAAAGTACACGCGACCACTGAAGGGAAATATGCCAGCTGACACCACAATGGTATGAAACTTATGATTCATCGCCTTGGTATCATCCTTTAAGGTCATTGCCCAAATTTTATAAGGGCGGTGGAGACAAAGAAAATGTTCTCTCTCTCTCTCTCTCTCTTTCTTTGCTTTCTGCTGCTGAGTCTATTGATAAGGACTCATCTTAATTCTCTGTTTGGGAACGTTCTTAGAGCTGTGGTCTAGTAGGATTAAGGAAAGGCTATGCTACGTTGCGAGGATGTCCCTCTAACCATAGCCACATTAGGTGATCTGGATGTGCCGCCTCTCAATTTGAGAAATGATATAATGTATAGAATTTCCTTCAAGGAGAGCCTGTAGGAATTCTGCTGTCATGTCCCGATGACTCAGTTGACCCTCCATGACTTCCCTTGAATCGTGGTTTCGGCGTATAACCCACTACATATTATGATCGATAGAGCTGCTTCTGAGATTCCGTATTGAGCTCTTTAGTACAAACGATTGAGGTTACTATACATCATGATTGATTAGGACTAATTAAGGGATCAGTTACTTCGTCCTAGCATGCTTTGCCTATAAATAACAACTCCCCCCTTCATTTTTGGGAATCCACACATATCATACCTCTAGGCTTCCTAAGATAGAAAAGAACATTATGTCACCTTCTTCAAGTCGACATAAGCTACTTGTCCGTAACCTCTTAGACACCACACTCCACATTTTGATGCCATTGTTATAAGAAGACTAAGTCACTCTATTTGCTTGACCCACATCATGACCACTTGAACAAAGGTGAACAATTTTTTGTTTTTTTCGTAGTTCAGAGTTTAATGTGTCTTCTATTTATAAGAAATGATTAAGTAGTTAAAATGCCTTAGGATGAATCAGCTGTCACATATACCATATTACAAGGGTTTGTCATTTGTTAATTTATGTGAGTAGCATCATAGATAATACAACAGAATATTGTTTGCTGTAAGTTTTAGCTTGAACTACTATGTTATATTAGTCTGTGATTTACAAATTATTGATGGGAAACTCAGCGTTCTACCATTTTTAAGTATGAAATGTATATTGATATAGTCGGGCACTTTAATGTACAAGGTATTGCTTCATTGAGAATTAGACAATGGGCATTGGAAAGCCATTACTTGCATCGATTTCAACCTTTTATTGTGTTGAGTGTTACCTACTGGACATAATATATGTAAATTGTATACAACAGTGGTATTGTATTGCCATGGAAGTTATTTGTTTTTATCTACTTCTTTTGAAAGTTATATCTTTTCTTGCAGAAAACAAAACTTCTCTTTGACATCATAGGATGCTTCAGTTTTTTTTCTTCTTCTCCCGACATCATTTTTCTTATACGGATTATAAATATGCTCAAGTGATCATGGACGTGTCTTTCTTTCATGAAATAAAGAATTGAATTAATTTTTCTAAACTCATTAGGGACTTGTTATATTCGATTTTGTGAAGACTTTTGCAAAAAACAGTTACGCTCTGTAGGCAGAAACAAAAGGAGAGGAATACCAATGTTTTTTCAAATAACATGAAAGGACTCGATGTGCATTTATAGATAGATAGCTATCGAGAAACTCAGATAATAATTCCATTAATAAAAAATTCAATAAGTTTTTTTAGTTATCTTTTTAGAAAGTGAAAATAAATATCATCATCATCATCATCATTATTATTTTCCCTGATTATAGTTGAAATTCCATGTCGATGAGAGGAGGAATTGAGTGAGGCAGTAGAAGATCCAATCAAGGCAGCAAAATGTAGCCATGAAAAGCTCAAGGTGGTGTAATTTTATGGTTATGTTGGGAGCACAATTGATGGTTAGCTTGCCTTTGTTTTTAGTTCAAAACTTTGTTTCACTTGAGCACGGTGCAGGAAACGGCGACGGGCTGATAATTGCTCTCGTTGCGTCTGTTCATGTCCTGTCTGTTAAGTTCTATGGCGCCTTTTTGCTTTGCATCATTTTAGATTTTTCAACGCATTAAAATTTTAATCCTTGCTCTATTTAACCTTCTTCCCAGTCATTCCTCTCTTATTTGTCCTCCATTTCTACGTTAAGTGTCTCACTTCTTCTCTCTTTTCAAGTTTCGCCTATTTCCTCTGTCTTAATCTTTTTTTCTTAAAAATGGCATAAAAGACCATCTTCTTCTCTTTGACCCCTATGGTTAGTAATGAAGTGGAGTTTTGGAAATTTGTTAGAATTTATAAGGATGTTGTTCCTGACGACGTAAACTGTAGACCTCCAGCCCAACTCACCTTCCATCCTATGTACATAACACTAAGTTTTTGGCTCTCTATGTCTCCCCTTTTTCAAGAATGTTTTCATCATTACGGTCTAGCTCCTTCCCAATTTACTCCCAATACTTATAGGATTCTTCCTTGTTTCGAAGCTTTTAACATACTGTACAACTTAGAGTTAGGATTAGTGAGCTTAGATTGACCTATTTGGTCAAGTTGTAGGGGGAGAACCATTATATGGCTCTTCGAATGGATAAACAGGGGGATCTTTTAAAGGACCCCCTGAAGGGGGATAAAGTATGGAAGGGGGTCCTCAATATTTTGGAGAATTGGATTGGTGAAGGTCGTTGGATTGTTCCATGTAGATGGGGTATTTTTAGTAAGTCTCCCAGCCTAAGTTCTGTTCCCTAATTTTTATCATTTGTTTCTATTTTTTCTTTTCCATTTACTAACTAACCCTTCTTTTTTCTTTTTCCTACAAACAAGCAAGCGAACACTAAGCCTCTTCATTCAAAGGTGAATGTCGAACGCATTGAGGTGGCCCACCACTACCAAGTTCTTGACTAGAACCTCCTTTTAGATTCGAGGAGAGAGGTTACAACATTGCTTATCGCCGACGCACTAGTTGTCACTACCGCTCCCATTCCTATTGTTCTCATTCTCGCCGTAATCCCCATTTCATCCTTATGCCGAGTTACTCGCCCACATTATCTCTCCTCAGGAGACTCTTCCTCGTCAACAGGCTTAGAAAAGGAAAAGGAAGACCTTAATCATTGATCCCCATATATGAGCCATGAGAAGGCCTCACACCGTGATTTGGGACGTTGACAGGCAGAATGTCTGTTCTCGAACCAGAGCGGTGAAGGCTGCCTGATTGTTCCCCGTACTTGTGGCATTTTCAGTATGTCTTTCGGCCTGAGCTTTGTTGTTCCCTAATCTTTATCTTTTCTTTCTGTTTTTCCTTTTCCATTTACTAACAACCTTTCTTGATTCTTTCTCTAACACAAGCAAGCGAACGCTAAGCGTCTTCATTCAAAGGCGAACTTCGAACGCATCAAGGTGGCCTACGACTGCAAAGTTCTTGACTGACACCTCCTTTTAGATTCAAGGAGTGAGGTTACAATAGTGCATGTCGCTGATGCGCCAGTTGTCATTATCGCTTCCATTCTTATTGTTCTCATTCTCGTTACAATTCATATTTCATCCTTTTCTTGAGTTACTCCCCCACATCATCTCTTCTCAAAAGTCTCTTCCTCGTCAACGGACTCAGAAAAGGAAAAAGAAGACCTTAACCATTTATCCCCCACCATGACCCATGAAGAGGCTTCGCACCATGATTGGGGACATCGATGGACAATGTGGTCACCGCTCCATCAGTTGTCGATCCTCTCATTTGAGAACCTCCTGTTGCTGGCCATCCATCAACTGATCTTCCTCAGGTAGATGCAGGGAGATAGTTCCATGGAGATTAAGGCGGTCCACTAGTGACCTGCAAATTCCTACCTCTTTGACCTTCTAGAATGAGTCACAAACAACACACGCCATTGCTCGTAGAATTCTTTGCGAGGCGGATACAGCCTCAACCAATCATATGAGTGTTGGGACCTTCCTTTCTGCTCTAAACCATGAACTGATCAGGGTAATCCTCACACTTTCTGAAGAATTTAATAATCCTTACCAACTCTTCCTCAAATTTTGAGTATCCTTTATGAGACAGTCTATGGTTACATTTATTCTTTGCTCGGTTCTTTTTAATAGTTTCCTTAGTTGCTGTAGTTGAACCATTTATAGTAGTGATGAAAAAATTATTTCAAACAAAAAAATGAACGTGAAACTAACACACAAAGTAAAGAAATTTATAAAAAATTTAAGAGTAAGATGAGATTTCACAAACTCGTCCCACTGCATTTTCTCGATGAAATTACATGTCAAAGGTGGATGCCTAAAAGTATCAGGTTTATTCAAATAAGGGAAAATATAAAGGCAAACAAGATGAAATTAAAAGACACGCCAGCAGCAAATATTACATTTTTCTTGTGTGCTAGATCCATCCCATATTTCGTCTACACCAAAAGTATTTGATAAAGATAAATAAATTTATGAATCATGAAAACAACTAAAAAAACATTATTAACATGTACAAATACCTCAATACTTTCTTAGACCTTTTCCTTTAGCTCTTTTGGAACATGGTCCCAATCAATGTAAGAAATTGGATTTGGTAGCAAGCTCTCTTACAGGTTGTTACTGTATATTATATGAGATAACCTTTCTTCCAAAGTTCTTTCTATCTTTTTTCAAGGAAGTAAGGTAAGTTGGCCCTCTTTTTCCTCTTCCTTTCTTCTTAGTCATTATATCCATATTCAAATTGTTCAAGTTAACCATATTCAAATTATCATAATTCAGGTCATCTCCATCCATATCCACAAGTCACAAATTGCATAAACATATCTACATCAAACACATATCACGTAGAGATAAAACACAACAATACTTAAAACACAACCAACAAGACAGAAGGACTGATTCAAGTTCAAATTATTAAACACATAACCATTTGTTTTACAACAAAACAAAACGCGACTCTGGCTGGTTAAGAAACGTATTTGATGTGTTCAATATAAATCATTCAAGGATCTCGTATACTAACTACAAACATAGATATTATGAAAACACTACTTACTGAAAAGAAAATTAATACAATTTTTATAGTGTTATAAAAAGATCATCATAAAGATGTTAAGAAGAAAACATTTTTACATATTATGATAGACACAACTACACGAGACTATTTTTTTAATGTTTCACTAAACTCTACATGTTATCACTATCACAAAATTCAAAATAAAGTCGGCTTGGATCCAATGTTAAGTAGAAAACATATAGAGATATCGTGGTACTCACAACTACATAACACAACGATGGCAGAATATTTACAATGGTAGAGACGACAATGATACAATATTTACAATGGAAGAATATTTACATCTCATAAGCTTGGATACTCTGCGGCAATGGATGGTGAAGAGGACGATGATGGTAGATAATAATAGAAGACGATGATGAAGACCGTGGTCTTGGATAAGATGGAAGATGACATGGCTATAGATTGTAAAGACAACGGGTCTCGTGTGAAGGAAGATGGTGGAGCAACGGAACGTGGTGGATCATGGAGTAAGGGGACAAAAAAATAGTGGGGTTCACGTGGGCTAGGAATGGAATAAAAAATTAGGGTTGGAGGAATTTAAGGATAAAATTGGAGGGAGCTCGAGCTCTTGTCGTATTAAACATGCTTTAGAATGACTGGTGATCGAGCTCTTATCGTGTTGTTTTAAAATATGACGGGGTATCTACGCCCCGTTGTTTTTGTTACACGAAATTAAAGTGATGGGGTAGGTAAGCCCCATCATTTTTGTGCATAATACGACGGGGTTTTCAAGCCCTGTTGTTTTAATAGCAAGGAAAAAATGATGGGACTTTGAGACCTCGTCATATTAATAGGACGACACCTATTTTTAATATGACGGGGTTTTGAGATCTTATCGTTTTTCATGTCAAACCGTCATTTTAATAAAAGAAATTAACCCGACAAGGTTCTAATACCCCCATCATTTTATTTTCATATATGACAGACGATCTATCAGCCGTCATTTTAATTAAAACATCATCGTATTCTATATCTTTTAATATGGTGGTGTTTCTTCCCACCTTCGTTAACTAGAAAAAAAGCCGCTACTTACTTTTGGATGACTGATTTAGTTATGCTCGTCGTGTCAATTTTTGATGCGTGTCGTGAAAAAGCCAATTTGTAGTAGTGTGTTTTCCTAGTTTAGTGAAATTCGGCTCTTGGAAAAATTATAGTGCATTAACTTTATTATGTAGAGTGACATACTTTTTCCATAAGGTGGAGTACCTGGTTAATGTACTAATTCATTTCGAATGTGTTGAAAGGACTAAGGAGTCTGATTTTTAGTGAAGTACTCTCCTAAGAAAATGATGACTCATTGCTATCATATTATGATTTCTCTTTATCTAGAGAGTGAGTTATGAACTCATCTTTAATAGATTGGTTGTTTTGATCTACTGTGATTGAGACTCTAATAATCATATATTCAGATGACTCAATTATTAGATAGTGATGATACATAGAATCTTAATCCTAGCCGTGTGATGTCATTTTAAAATGGTGGGCTTCTCCAATTTTAGGGTCAAGTTATTTGATACCATTAGTTGAGAGAAGGGGAAAGTGCAGAGAAACCATTCTCTAGCCGAAAATTGTAAGGGAGAAAAGTGATACATTTCTAGTTCTAGAGTACCCACATACTTGTGATTGTTTGAGGTCTAAGGAATGGTAAAGAATATTATAAGGTCTTGTATTCACGCGATTCTATATATACAATCAAAGGAAAATGGATTGGACAGTCGACGGCCTTGGACGATAGTGTGAACGGCTTTTCACGGATGGTTGGCACGTGATTCGAAGATATGGCACATGTAGAGTTTGGGGTTCAGATCTAGACGCAAATTGAAGAATTCTTTTTGCTTCGCACATCAAGTTTAATATCATTTATTCATTTATATGGACATAGACTAGGTTGCTTCATGAACAATCAAAGATCGAGACTATTGCCGTTAACATTATATTCTACACCTGCTCCTTATGCATGCTCTCTAGTTTTAGAACTCCATAAGAGTAATGGCACAATCACCTACACTAACTAATCATGGGCCTCAACCAACCAACAATTAGACTTTTAATTCCCTAAGGTTATCTCACAATATAATTGCATAGGCCTTTATGCCATCCATAATAGTTGAATTTGTTATCTCATCTAGGACATGCACTACTTCACCTATATGTTAAAGAAATACTTAAGGGCAGAGGCCTTATGGCACAATGATCCACATAATAAAGGGTACTACCATAGAACTTTGTCCAAGATGGGGACACTCTACATGCACCTCAACTTAACCAAACATTAACTTTTATCATGACAAGCCTAGATCAAATGATGCCAATTTCTCTATTTCCCAGCTAGTAATAGATATCGCCTTAGGCTGTCGACATTATACACAATGAGGTGGTATAGAAGTAGGTGGGGAAATGTCGCTATGTGAGCTCTTAGCAACTCTAAGCCCTACTACTCTAGCAGAGTCCACAACATGTTCATACCTCTTTCCCTACGATGTGAAGTCTTGGATGCATCGTAGAAAGAGCAAAAGATAATTAACTCTTCTACAAGGCGTCATTTATCCCCGTAAGACTTTACTAAAGGATGGATAACCCTTCTAATGTTTCATCTAGGAGTCTCTCTATTTTCCTTCCCTGCTACCCTTCTCAATATGATAACTCAAATTCTCACCATAGGACATACAAGGATGCAATGATGATAGCCCAATAGTCACAGACACTATGAGTGTTACTTTAATGGGGGGGTCCTCTTGCTCTTCTAGAAGCATAGCAACATCTCTTGATATGGATTAATTCTAAACCACTTTAGTCCACAAAGGGTCAATCGAGTCATAAAAGCAACCATCATCCTCCCCCTAAGCTTCATCGTCTTCCTCGTCTTTATCATGAAGAACTTTGGGGAGAGGGATGGTATGTAACATGCATCTCTTTTCATCAACCTTTCAAATTTTGCTTCAAATCTAGCTGGTGGAGTAGGAACACCTAAGTTCATAATTTGGAAAGGGTAGGCGCATGTGGGGATTTCTATCATGCTTACTCAAAGCCTCTTCCCAAAAGTTGGTAAGCATACAAAGTACATTCACACCTAAAATAAGCAACTTATGAGGGAAAGAGACAGATACCTAAGAGTCCACATTTTCTTTGATGATAGAGGTCACATGCTTTCAGCCGACCATAGGGATGCCTCTACGATGGTGTTTCCCTCAATGATATTTGTATTCTCTAATTGAATCTCCTCTTACATAACAAGGACACTACCGCCCCCATTAGCAAGTTGTCATAGTCTTCGCATTAAATAAATGTCATTCCTATCATTGCCAACTTCATTAGCAAATAGATCAACATCTATTGCTTGACCGCCCTAAAATGAGATGATAATAAAAACAAAACGAACAACAAAAATCAGAAAAGCATACAGTCAACAAACCAACTCAACAAATCTAAAAACACTAACAATGTTTGAATTCAAAACAGCTTGCAAAGGCCAAACACAATGTGCCAAAATTTAATGTAATTTGGGAATTGAAACTGATGACTTTAATTTTACAACATTGCATTCTCTTCATATGAGACTTGAGAATATCAACAACTACACTGTTGTTGCTTCCTTTACCATACCCTCTAAGGATGTTGGCATCAATCTCACCCTCACTATCATCAGAAGTCAAGTTGGAACTGATCTTAGATGAGGACTCATCAGACTAGTAAAAGAACCATGGTTAAAATTCATTATTAGGATGGAAACCAATTAATTAAACTTAAAGGAAAAAGGTAGACATTACCTCACTTTAAAGGAAATACATTGAATGTATATACATATTGTAAAGGAAAAATTCCTCCACAATCAAAGAACAATAAATGAATGAGAGAGAGGATCAACGGAATATGATTGTAATTCATCCATTGTTATTGATTGAAATTAATGTTATATTGGCTACTATTATAGGCTTTCAATCGGTTACGTAGAATCTGATACACTTATCTATTTCTAGCTGAAAATAGAATCATCAGAATATTCCCTAGTAATTTAATTATCAATACTAACAATCAAATGCAATCCTGGCTATCCATTTAATCCAGTGGTTGTGATTGATCTTATGTGATTGCCATGTCATCAAGTTGTGTGTTTCTTTTCGATTCACATTCACTTCCTTTTCTGTGACGTGGAAGAAGGAAAATTATTCCCATTCAATTGCCCCTATTGTATTTGGCATAAATTAAAAACTAATATACAATATACTTTGGAAATGACAACCTTTATCCGAGTAAAAACTGTTCTATCATTACTCTTCCGAAACATCTCTTTTCTCAGAACTTGTACGGCGCATGCTTTAGTCACTTCTGACTTCTGCCTTTTCTACTTCTTCACAGTTGTCACATCACATTATATGTCTGTTTTCAATGACTTGAACGTTGTAGGTTTCACTAGACTTTCTTTAGAAGAGGGACCCACATCGTAATCAATTTCTTTTCCATTTACCCATTATCGAGGCCACTTTACCACCCGTTCACACTTCTCAAAGCAAATTTCTAACTGTTCACCTCCTGTTTCAGTTAATTTTGACTTTTTAGGTGTCCGTGTTATGTTTCACCTACTTTCGCATGCTTCACCCATCTTAAAGTGAGTGGACTGATGGGCGTCCCTACGTCTTCAGTGGGCTAAACACCACGCATCTCTGACACATTTCCAGTCACGTGTCGCATCTGTTCTAAATGCATTTTAAACTTGAGCTAAGGTCTGCGGGTATCACTTCTTCATATTCTATAACAATTCTAGATTAAGATCCGTGCCTTTAAATCGTTGGTTGCTTTTTCATTTTGCCAATGCGTTTCCTTCTTCCCTGTAAGTTTCTTCATCTTCTTCTTCATCTTCTTCTTCTTCTTCATCTTCTTCTTCATCTTCTTCTTCTTCTTCATCTTCTTCTTCTTCTTATTCATCTTCTTCTTCTTCTTCTTCTTCTTCTTCTTCTTCTTCTTCTTCTTCTTCTTCTTCTTCTTCTTCTTTCTTCTTCTTCTTCTTCTTCTTCTTCTTCTTCTTCTTCTTCTTCTTCTTCTTCTTCTTCTTCTTTTAACTATGTCTAAATCAATTTTCTCCCGTTCTAATCCCAGAGTTAGGAATCCCGATAACTTTAAAGAATTTATGAGAGCTTATGCTCATGCTTTCTCGAATGGCATCCACTGTGAGTTAGGGGAAGATATAGCCATGGCCATGCCCTGTAGGCCTCTCGCAAAAATCACCTTCCATCTAATGTTTAGGATTTAGGTTTACTCTATATCGCCTAAGCTTAGGCCTTTTAAAGTAATGGAGAATGAAGCATTGAGGAGGGATGAGTGGAGCTACGAGCAGCTTTCGGGAGGAAAGTATGAGAGATTGAGTCTTTCAAGGCTGAAATACTCAAGCTTGTTGAGAAATTGAAGAATGTTGCAGTGGAGACAGAGCTCGCTTTGAGAGAGAAGGAGCTCGAGGCTGAAAGGTTTACCAGGCTGAGTTTGACTTAGCAGAAGCTGAAGTCTACAACCTAGGTTATCATGACGTTATGTGCTAGACTCCTCCTTGGCGGGCTCTTACTGAAGAAGCTCCTACTCCTCCTACCAGCCCAGCTCTTCCTCCTGCTAAGCCTTCAATGGACATCCTGGTGGTTGCCCCACCCGTTGATTGTTCGATGAACATCTTGCTAGTTGCCCCTCCTACTGATCAACAAGCACACTACTATAGATGAATGATGTCTTTTTTTCTTTCAATGTTATTTCCTTTCTTTTTACTTCTTTCGGCCTTTTTTTCTTTTTCCCTTGCATTTTTCTTTTCATTGTAATTTTCTTTCTCAATCAATGAAAAAAATGCTTTCTTGTAATTGACAACGCCCTTCTTTTGAGAAATTTCATTTAAAATTGATTTCCCTATACTTGCAATTTTCTCCTAAAAATTTTAAATCTAAAGTGATGGCCACCATTGAATTATTCATAAAGATCTTTAGAGTTAAAATATACCTCAGTATCCCCAACGAAATACACTTTAAGGTACTTTAGGAAAAATTTCTGAAATAGGCCTTCGTTAAATGTCTTTAAAAAGCCTTTTAGCTTTGCTTCCTTCAGTCAAGTTCGTTGTGAGTTTCTTTGAGAATTTTCAATCCTGTCAGTGGAGAGTGTTTTAGTCAGTTTTGTCTTTAGAGTATTGGTTTCCTTCTAAGAATTAGTACTCATTGTAAGATATCTATTCCTAATGATTTAAGCTTCCTAAGTGGAGCCCTATGGTTTCCTTTTGAGAATTGATACCCACTGCAGGAAACGTTCTTAACGTCTTAGGCTTTTTGTTTCCTTCTGAGACCTGATACACATTGTAGGATTTTGTTCCCAAGGATTAAATCTTTCTTCAAAAGTTAGGGGGCCTTTAGTTTCCTTGTAAGAATTGATATCCATTGTAGGATATCCCGTCCTGGTTTAGAACTAGCTTTCATTCATTTGCCTGGAATACTCTTTTGAGCACAAGACCTCTAGCCTGATATTTTCATTTCTTTACCATTTTCTGGAAATGTACTCTTCTTTTCTGATTGTAAGTTGCCAACCTGATTAATGCAGCTTCCCATTTCTCATCTACAAGATCAAGGCTCTCTGCCATTAGTTCTGCATTTGACGTTTCTATGATGCTAGACTTTACGGTTGGGCACCAAATTTCAACTGGCAAGATGGACTCAGATTTGTAAGTAAGGGCGGATGAGGTTTCTCCCGTTGGTTCCAGGGGTGTGGATCAGTAGGCCCAAAGAACTTAAGGTAATTCTTCAACCTATTTCACCTTGGTGAATTCTAGCTGCTTCTTCAAGCTTTCAAGTATTGTTCTATTCAAAATATTTTCTTGTCCATTTCCTTTGGAATAGTAGGGTGTTAAGAGCCTGGTTTTATTCAGAGTCCTTCAGAAAAAGTTTTGATTTGGTTTCCCGTAAACTATAGTCCGTTATTAGAGACCAATGTTTTAGGAATTCCATATCTGCATATAATATTTTTCAATTGGAATCACTTCACTTCTGCTTCCCGTACTTTGGCCAAGGCTTCTGATTCGATCCACTTGGTGAAATAATCTACCGCAACAAGCAAGAATCTCTTCTGTGCAGGAGCCATTAGAAGAAGTCCCACCATATCAACTTTGCATTCTATAAATGTCCACTTATTAGTGTTCTCCACTCTTCTAGAGCCATTTTGGGAACAGGGGCATGTCGGTAGCACTGATCACACTTTTTAACAAATGGTATTGCTTCTTTGTACATTTTTTACCAATAGTACCATTCATTCAACACTTTGCTTGCTAAGGATCTCCCGCCTATATGATTTCCACTACCTTCATATATCTCAGATAGCACGTATTTTTCTTATGTTGGCGTATGCATTTGAGATATTGCCCAGAAAAGGACCTCCGATATAATCTTCAATCTATCAATGTATACCTCGCACTTCGTTGTTGAACTTTTCGAACTTTATTTTGCTAGTTGGGAGATTACCACTGAGAAGATAACGGATGATAGTTTCCTTCCAGTCTCGACTGTGACTTTCCATCATTATCTCAGCCTCGACTGTGACTTTCCATCATTATCTCAGCCTCAATTTGTACATGGACATTTCTTTTTTAGGGGAGTTGTACTAAAGATCCCAGATTGGCAAGGGCATCTGCTCGGGAATATTCTGTTCTCAGTAGCTTCGTAACCTCATATATCTTGAATAATTGTATCATTTCCTTCATTCGTTGCAAGTACTCTACAATCCTACTTTCCTTAACATTGTAATTTCCTGAAACTTGGTAAGCAATTAACATGGAATCACAAACAATTTTAATGTTTGTTACCCTTAATTCATGAACTAGACGAAGCCCATCTAATAATGCTTCATATTCCATTTGTTATTGGACGCCTTGAAATAGAAGGACAATGCTTCTTCAAATGTTTCACCTTATGGGGCCTAGATGATAACTCCCACTCCCACTCCTCGATGATTGAAGGCCCCTGTCTACGTATAGGGTCCAAACCTCCTCTTTTGATTCTGTCATCATCTATTAAGGTTGTCTATAATCATAGGTGAACTAGGTGTGAACTATGCTAGGACTTGAGCTTTGATAGCAGTTTAGAGGATATAACAGATATAATATCCTTCGAGTTTAACTGCCCATTTAGCGAGCCTTACATTCATCTCTATGGAATGCAATAGGCTTCTAATGGGAAATTTTGTCATCACATTCATTGTATGCACACAGAAATAATGTCTCAGTTTCCTCGCAACAACAATTAACGCAAGCACTAGCTTCTCCATCTTTTTATACCTCGTTTTTGCAGCCCCAAGACTCTTGCTAACAAAATAGACAAGTTTTTATTATCTGTTATCAAACTTGACCAAGGCTATACGGATCGTTATTGCTCAAATCGCTAGATAAAATGAAAGCTCTTCTTCTTACAACAACTTTGATAGTAACGATGGATAGTCCAGGTATTGCTTAAGTTGTTGCAGTGCCTCTTCACATTCGTCATCTAAAATATGTCCAGAATTTTTCTTAATTTCATGAAAAATGGCCTGCATCCGTCCATTGACATCAAGAAATCTATTTGAATCTCTTTATTTATTCTGGGCGAATTAATCTCCACTATTGCCTTAACCTGATTTGGGTTGACTTACATTCCTCTTTGGTTAACAAGTGCCCCAAGAACTTTCTCGTTGCCACTCCGAATGTGCATTTTTCAGGGTTGAGCTTCATTTTGTTTTCCCTTAGGGCTTGAAATGCTTCCCTTAGATTACATATATGATCCATTCTCCACTATGCTTGAACTAGCATATCATCTAGGTATACTTCCATTGTTCGTCTGATCTATTTCAAAAATTTTATTGACTAGTCTTTGATACATTGCCCCTGCATTTTTCAAACCAAAAGGCACCACAATGTAGGAAAATATATCAAATTCAGTTGTACCCGTGCGTATGCTTGAAATAGTGGGTGTAATCTTGCAATGATGAGCCTTTCTTTATTGTGATTGTGAGCATATATTCTGAGTCCTCCATGATTGTTCGATAGGTGGAATACTTCTCCAAAAATATAGAGGACATTCTGGAAAAATTATCGATTGAGCGAGGAGAGAGGGAGTGATACCACTTTATAGTGTTGTTATCTAAACTCATTGGGAACATCCTACACATCACCTCATCCTCGTACTGATAAAGTGCCATCACTCGACGTACGTGGTCAACGAAATTCATTTTATCTTCATAACATTTGAACTTTGGTAAGACAATCTTCTTAGGGACGAGAGCTGCCAATACTTCGTGACACATCGACGATTGTGTCAGAGTCTCTAGGTCCGCCAATTTGATGGTGCCCCACTTTCACATTTCCGTCATCTTTCTTTCTAGCATTCTTTCCACAGCCCTCACTATCATCAGCTCTGCTGGATTGTTCTCGCCTCCAGCCTCTTTTCAGTTATCACAGGATTGGACTTCTGTTTCTTCATGACGCACATTTTGGCTGGCACCCGGATTAAGCTGTCTGGCAGATCAGGCTCCCCGTTCTCCATCTTGTGGGCTCACATTTTGCCGTTCTCCTTCCACGGTTCTCTAGCTTGCTTCAGCCCTCATTTCTGCAACATCCCATTGTAAAGCCAAAATCTATTCTTGTATTGTCCGCCATGCGGTGCGTAACGCTTCACTATTTGCAATATTCCATGTTTTGCATCCCCCTTAGAATAGTTTGGATCATCTCCTGTACTCCTACGTGCTATGGGGTTGTTGATGACGTTGGCTTCATTCACCATTTCTCGTGTAACGTGTGATCTAGTTTGAGGCATTTTGTGTCACGAACTTGAGTTGATTCTCAGCTTTCCATGAAAGCACCAAGTTGTAAAGGAAAAATTCCTCCACAATCAAATTATAGTCAATGAATGAGAGAGAGAGAGAGAGAGATTCAATGAAATATGATTGTAATTGCTTAGTTGTTATTGAATTGAAATTGAGGTTACATAGAAGCTTATTAGAATCATCAGAATATTCCCTGGTGATTTAGTTATCAACACTAATAATCAAATACAATCTTTGTCGTCTGTTTAATCCAGCGGTTGTGATCTATCTTCTGTGACTACCATGTCATCAAGTTGTGTGTTTATTTTTTATTCGCCTTCATTTCCTTTTCCATGACGTGGCAGAAGGAAAATTATGCCCGTGCACATACCTTTCAATGATAGGGACTGGCTACTTTCCATTGTTTCAATCCACTTTTAGGAAAATTTTGCTCTCTTGGAAAAATATTTTCACCTTCATTTTTTACCCTCAGGTACTGCATTACTTGGTGTGGATTCTTTGGCACTGCATTGTAATTTTAGATGCTCAAAATCTACTATCGAATTGAATTTCCATGCGTCTTACGAGGAACTCCATAATCTAGTAAAATGAAGAAATGACGAAGGATTATCTCGACACCGGTGTGGTGTCCAGTCTAATACACTCTGACGCTCAAATTAGTAGAATGTCTTTTTCAATGGTATTGATATATTTTGTTGTTTTCGTAATTAATCTGCAAAGTTCTCCACACTGCTAATATTCTTTAAACACTCTATTGACTTGATCGTCGGAGCGTAGTAGGTGGGACACCCCCTGGTGCCCCACCAACTGGTTTCACGATCATTCTTGATTTTCACAGATCCCTGGATGAATCTTCGAGCAATGCATGGTGATCCTCTCGAGAGTCGATGCTGGAACATTTTTTGCATTAGCAATATTATCAACAGCCCCGATACTATGATTGACAATATCTTTTAGGGACTCAAAAGTAATGTGTCCCTTCTCAAAATATTAATTAATGGTCACAATTAAATTATTTTCCTTCCAGAAGGCTCTCCATTGGCCCAACAAGTGGTGGCGTTAGGAATGTGTTCTCTCCTAATGAGACACCCCCTATAGATATGATCTTCTCATTACTTTTGAGGTCCCGATTATTGAAGGCACTTTCAACCTTTGAGTTCTTGTTGAAGGGTCTTAGTTTCCCTTAGTCAAAACCATATTGGCAGGCCTAATGATGGGGACAGTATCTTCTGGCATCAAAATAACAAAATCCGTTAGAATTTCCAATCAAAATGAGAGGTCCCTTTTCAATGCTGGGATTTTTTTTCCCAGCATTGATGCTGGGATTAATCCTAGTCGTAGGATATGGCTAGATTAATCCCAGCCATTAAATAGATTTTAATTTTATTTTCTATAGAAACCAGTAGAGCAAGTTGACATCTCCCCTCCTTCATCTCTTGTCTTTACCTTTTCCCCTTCTTCGACTACAACCAAAAGTTAGGGCACTCAAAATCGACAAGCACGATTTCTCCTCAAATCTCCACCACGAAGGATGAAAGCAAGCACGATTTCTTCTTCTTCTTCACCAAACTCAGGCTCTCTCCCTTGTCGAGCAAAGCCTCTTTCTCCTCATTCGTAACTACTAAACTCAGCAAGTCAGTGCCCTCGTCTCCCTCGTCTCCCTCACATTTCCTCTCAAATATTCCTTTTCCCTTGTCTCCCTCAGCTCTCCTCTCAGATCTACCTCTTCCCTCGTCTCCCTTACATCTCCTCTCATATCTGCCTCTCTTCATCTTCCTCACCTCTCTCTTCTCAGTTCTGCCTCTCTTCGTCTCACTCGCCTCTCTCATCTCCGATCTACATTTCTTCGTCTCCTTCGCCTTTCTTGGTCTCAGGTTCACATTTATATGATCAGGTGAGCTCGACCTTATTTTCACGATTTGGTTGTAGATCTAAAAGTTTCAATGATTTTACATAAATATTTTTTTTTATTTTTTTGGATTTGCTAAGATAAGAAAACATAGACTATTATTTTACACTTTACCCCCTCTCGGTCACGATTTCTTAGGGTTTTGTAAATCCGGTTTATTTTTCATATGATTTTATTTGGGTTTCGTTCGATTTCGAGTTTCCAGCTTTGTTCGAGACCCTTTTCCGTTCAGTAGAGGGTTTGATTCGAGATAAACTCAACAATCACTCGTGGATTTTGAAAAAGCTTGGTCAAATTGATTCTGATGATGTTTTTCAGTTGAAGGGAAGGGCAGCCAGCTTGTTACTGAACTGATGTTCAATGGTAATTGTGTTGCTCGGATTGGAAAAGCATTTTGAATAGTTGGACTGTCTTTTTTGGCATTTTCTTTGCTTTTTCCTTTGTTTATTGTGATGCTTTATTTTACTGATTATGTGTCTTGTTTTATAGTTGCAAACTTGCAATATGACATTGTTGTGTTGGTCTCTTTTTTAGCTTTACTCATGTATGAGCATAAGTATTTAACTGCGTCAATCATTGTGGACTTTAATAATGGCTTGATGAATTTTTATGCTAAAAATGGTGTTGTAGATGAAACAAGATTAGTTTTTGATGGTATATAACGCTTCAGGTCTGTATGCTTGTCTGTTCGAATTAATTTCATTTCCTTGCAATTTTTGTTCTATTCATTGTATTTGAGAATTGAGCGTGTTAATCTTGACAGGAAACATATTAGTTGTGTCTTATATTTTAACAATAAAACTAGTCGTAAGAGTATCTTATTCAAAGAAAGGTCAAAGAATTACAAACAAACTGGAAATTGTTTTTTTGGAATTTAAGGTTCGCATTGGTGCTCATCTATTCAGTGATTCTTTTTACCTTTTTGCAGGATGAGTGAGCTCTTACATTCTTTATGATTATGGTTTTAGTCGAATTTTATGTTTTTTTTGTCAATGAATTTCGGCATAGTTCTTCGTTATTGTCTTAATGGGTTCACCAATTACGTAGTGTAGTTCACCAAATACGTACTAGGGTTCACCAATCATGTAGTGGAGTTCACCAATCTATCCTGGCAGTTTCTCTAACCAATAGAGGCAGTTTTTCATCCAATACCGGCGATTTTTGGGCCCAATAACAGTGGTTATTCATCCATTATGACGGTTTTAGGCCCCATATCGGCGGCTTTTCATTCTATACCTGTGTTTTTTAGCTTCGGTTTAATTTCTCATTATATTGTTACTTTGTCTGATTTATTTAACATTGGTAGTTACTTTATTTACATTTTGTAATTATTGTATTTGCATTGTTATTTATAATTATGTTCTTTACCCATTGTAATTAATATATTTATAGAATTATTGTATAATTTTTATTTCTATTTAATCTTATAATGCAATACATTATTTCCAACAAAACACAAATCTGCATTAAATTTAGTGAACTCACAAATCTACAATATCTCATCTACTAAACTTCAATAAGTTATGGAGCTTCAAGGTTTATGTTCTATACGTTAATCATCCTCATGCTTGGTGACTAATAAAAAGATGGAAAAGCAATCTCATATATGAAATTACTCTTCGTAAGAGCAAACATCAAAATTGATGTAAAATCCAGTTTTGAAAACTTACAGCAAATCTATGAAGGAGCCAGGTCTTTCTAACTCTAAGATCACCAAAAATCAACAATTTGAATCAATAATAAATGCATAATGTTTAATAAATTAATATACAAAACTCTTACCAAAACAAAGGAAAATGCCACTTTGAGATAGTATGTTGGGAATGATTAAAACTCTGGTTACAATTAATATATTTCTTAACTTCACTCCAAATATTATTAAAAATTTTAATATATAAACCAAAGTTGGGCGATCCTTAATTCCATTTCAGTAAAAAACAATTATGTACTTGGAATTCAGAATTAAAGCTCTTAATTACCAATTGGAGAATGCATATAAAGAGTAACACCCATAAAAGCAAAGAACTTGTAGATGACGTAGCGGTCTAATAGGATTTATTTAATCGATAATTTTGTGCACGAGTCCAACATCTTAGACAACAAACAACAATAAGAAGCTACCTTGAAAATTCATAACAACCACTAGGGAGACTCCATACAGACTTGCATTTGGGTTAAAGGCAATCATTCTAGTAGATATTGCGCGACCTTCTTATAGTACCCAAAGCTAAGATTCAGTGCAGAACATATTACAACTTGTGCACAACCTGAATGACCTAGAAGAGTTATGAGATCAGGCATACCTAAAGAATGAATCTCACCAGATCGCTGCCTCTCGCTATTGCAACTCCAAAGAAAAAATAGGACTTTTCAGAGTAAGAGACTTAGTCTTAAGAAAAAGGAAGGAGATAGAAGCGGGAGCTCTAGAACCAAATTGGGAGGGACCCTAGACACTAACGAATGTGGTGCGACTTGGAACATACAGACTACAAGACCTAGTAGGATGAACACTGGCACACCCTTGGTATGTCAAGCACCTCAAAGTTTCTTTTTGTAGTCAAGCAATATAATTGAGTCATTTGTGAATGATCAATGATCGATAAATTGAAGAATTTTTCAACAAAGCTCTTGTTAAAAGGACTCTAGCCAGAGCATAAGTATCTCGCTAGATGTCACAAAGAAAACAATGTCTGGTACATCATCCTCAATTTCTATATGAGAAAAAGAACTCTTACTAGAGTTAAAATACCTGGCTAGAAGTCAAAAGGAACAACATATCTCGCACAACATTCTCACTTGCACGATAGGATAAGGGACTCTAGCTAGAGTATATATGTCTAGTGAGACATCAAAAGAAAAAATACATCTGGCACAACATTCTTGCTTTCTAAACGAGCGAATGAACTCTAGCCAAAGAAGAATTGTTTGGCTAGATGTAAAAAAAATGTCTACCACAACATTATAGCTTACTAGATGAGAAAAGGGACTCTAGCTTGAGCAGAAATGTCTGGCTAGATGTCAAAGGGAAAAGATGTCTGGCATAACATTCTAGCTTGCCAGACGAGAAAAAAGGCTCTAGCTAGAGTAGAAATGCCTTGCTAGATGGGAAATTAAAACAAGAGAGGCTGACCAGAACAATATTGACGGGCTTATTATATAAAATGACAACCACCATCTGCTCTGAGACCTCCTCATTCCTAGGGAGACAGTTGATGAAACTAATGTCCGACTAAGGGTGGGCCTGAATTACTTCATCCCTACAGCTGTCGTAACAAAGGGAGAAATCTCAGAGCAAATCTTTCTTGTATCTCTGCAGACTATTTGTAGTCCACCATTCCATTAACATGGCCCTCGGTTCAATGATCAGACCTTTCCTTAACGGAATCCTCTGCCATGGGTAACTTCCTCAGAGCTGCCATCTCGTACCCTTTGGCCTGAGCCCAAGAATTGACCTCCAGTGACAACTTCTCCTCCAGAAGATGGAACTTCTCCTTCAGCATCTTCTCCTGACGATGAAGGTTCATGATGACCTTATCGCGCTTACTGAGCCAAAGTTCCATCTCCCTCTAAAAAATTGTTGCATCGGAGCAGCTTTTAGTTGGTCAAAACCAACTCCTTCTATAGCCCAGCGGACTTCCCCAAGGCATTTCTCATCCCCTTAATCTCCTCAAGGGCTTTGTTATGAGGACGGTAGAGGGAGTCCACCTTCTTTGTGTCCTCATTGAGTTTGGACTCAACAATCGAGAGAGACTGAGCGGCTGCCATCACCTAGTCCTCCTTGCACTCGAGGTGAGGTAGCTTTGCATTGTTGTGAACCAGGACGCGTAAAACAATATCATGAGAGATAGTATAACGGAACAAAATACAAAAAGAATAAAAGAAAACAATCACATCCAAGGTGTGCTTCATAAGTTGTCAGGTAGATAAGGCCTTCCCTCTAAAGAAGGCAATAACCTTTCTCGACAAGTGCGTTCTTCGATCATTAGTCCATATGTCTCCCCACGTCGTTCCAAGCACGAGATTGGCGGAGTCATCGGCTAGCATTAGAACCTTACTATTTGGAACCAACTGAGATGACCTACAAGACCGAGAACCGGACTTGTCTGCCTCTAGGTTTACCATCGACCTTGAAGATTTCCAAGATCTAGATAGGACCCTATGAGAGTTGGAGCACTAGTAACTCCACATCTCGGACCATCATGCTACTGATTGTGCGCTGGAACTAGAAAAGAAGTTAGACTCCTCCTCGACAATGCCCTATTAGTTTAGAGGGAACTAAGCCAGAGGAGCAATTGTTAGAGGAGCATGACGAGCAGTAGAAGGAGATGATTGGATTAAAGGTGAATGAGTTGATTGGATTGAAGGAGAAGGAGTTGAGATCTTCTTCTTCGCCCTTATTTGCTCCATTTTTTGGCAAGAATCCCCTCATTTTCTTCTCCTTGGTCTCCGCGAGTTGTTTTTTAGATTTCTTAGGAGGTGGAGTGTCTCCATCCATGTTTGCAGCAAAAAAAATACCTCAAAATAGGCCTGCCACAGGAAAAATTAAAGGGAGATCTAGTTTATACTTTCTCCCTGAAGATCCTCATGTTCATTCGAGATGCTACTATCCGAGCTAGACCCCTCCGATTATGCCTCATCTACTAAATAAACATTGATTCCATCTGAGGGTGTAGTCCCTCTCCTCGACGGGTAACTTGGGAAGACTTAGTACTTGGGACTGAAGCTAGACAAGGCATTTCCTAGGCTTCTTCTTTGAACCCGCACAAGTCAAATAAAACAGGTTTGTACATAGCCTGAGCACAAGAAGTTTTGCGACTCGACGACTATATCCCCAAGAAGACTTTCCCAGTCCCACGAGATCATGAATAAACTATCTTTCCAGTCATTGTTGCTCATAATGATCCTCTTCACTCTCGCCCTACAATTGACATAGTACCATCATTTTCCTCGGAGAGAGAGCCGCATTGCTCTTGATCTTAGGAAGAGCCCTCAACTAGAAGATGTGATGGAATTCATCTACGTTGAAGTCCTCATGGCACTTCAGTCGCCAGAGGACCCAACACCCAATCAGACTCCTCCCCGAATTTGGCCAATGCAATATTGTGGTAGAATACGACTCCATGAATCTTTTGTGGAGAAAAGAACGTTGAATGAAAGTACTTGAGGAAGAAAAAGGGAGTTGAGAGAGATATTTTGAAAAGAAAATGAGGTTAAGAGAAAGTATTTATGGACGAAGGGAAGTTGAGAGAATTTCTTGTAGGGAAGAGGTTCCTAGAGTTCAGAAGCAAAGTGGGAGAAAGGAGGAAGCAACATCCTATTTATTACTTTTTTTCCACACTCTGTCTTGGCTACAAAAGGATCCAACAGATGATCGTATGTTCAACAAAATGGACAAGATAAGGTCATAATCCCAAACATCACTTTACGTGACTACTAAGATGACATGCAATGCTTCTATACATGACTTGACGCCTCCTTGTCACATGCCCCAGACACAATCATCACTGCGTGTTTCAAGGGGCAGTAAATTCAAATTTATAGAAAAGAAGATTACGCTTGCAAAATAATTAGTTCTCTTATCTAGAGTTCCCAAGTCCTATAAGGTAGGACTATAACCTGGGAAAAAAATAAAAAAAATCCATCAGAGCTGAAAGGCTCGGATCCAGCATTGACTCCTTAACTGGAGGCAACTATTATTGGTATCTCCCGAGCCACCTCCAGAAGGGGTCACATGTCATTTCCTTTCTCATCATGATCAAAGGGACCTCTCTCGGAACCATTTTCATGGAAAACAGTTCATGCTTATAAGAGCTGCCATAAGATTTAGCGACTGGGCTTGAGCTCAGGTTACCCAAATCAGTGCTTTAAGTTGCTTACCCCAACTTGTGCTCAAGGTCACGACAAATGAACCATTAGCCAAAGAGGGGACACCTTAGAATTGATAGTACATGACCGTAATCCTGAGAACCTATAGGTCTATGCTTTTAGGGTTTGGCAGCTTAGAGGACCACATGCACACATCATTCTAGTTATTGGTAGTCGAAAGTAGATTTCCACGTGCCTTTACGTGGTTGGATCGGGTCACTCCATCCAACCACCTCCTTCCATGTCAAAATCGTCTCCCTGAAGTCTCTTTTAAGTCAGCTCAGAGAACAAAGGCATTAAATGTCGCCTCCCCTTATAGCCCATAGGAATGATGTGACATATTCTCCAAACTTCTCATACAAGCCTCGCCCTGGTGTGCCTCCACTATAAGTACCCATAGGGGTGTTCAAATTTGTGCCGAACTAACCGAACCAAACTGAACTGAATAAAAAAATACTGGTTTAGTCAGTTCTAAAGGTATCTATGGTTCGGTTTGGTTCGCTTGATTGAAATAATCGTAATTTTGGTTCGGTTTTAATTTTCATTAAATTTTGAACCGAACTGATAATAAAAAAATAATTATAAATACACACACACACACACACATATATACCTAAACTACCTCGCCTATTTAGATAAAATGCTTTGTTTTATCTTTTGCCCAACGCCGCACTCCACTTCTTTCTCTCTCCCTCTACTCTTTCTTTCTCTTTTACTCCCTCACTCATCTCTCTCACAACCTCCATTCCACCATAGCTATCTCACTCTTCAAGGATGATCTATAAAACATGCAGATTTCTTCTATCATCAAGTGATGTGAGATATGTTAACTAGCAAAGTTCACCAGTACTGCAATTTCACAACATAGTATTTAAAACTCTGGTTTCAATAAAACAAACCCAAAGCTATATTTTTTGGATCACGACGAGCCATACCAGAGTGGTAGAAATCATACAGTCCAGACTCCAACACTCTTAGTCTTTGACCTGTGAAGGACTATAGAGTTAGTTTGTTCCTCAGTAGGAAAACAAGAAATTAAAATGGTAGAGTTCTTGGGCATTTTCTATTTGGTGTTAATTTGCTAGAGTTCTATCTATAGAATTAGGTTTTAATTGGTAGATTAGTTAGTTTCTTTCTTTTGATACTCTATTTGTCATAGAGGAACTTGCGATCTAAAAGGGAAAAACTCATAACAAATTAGTAATTAACAGTAAATCGAAAGGGTTATTGTTGTTCCCCTTTATAATTTGAAGAATTTTTGTTAGTGCACTAAGCATTTAGAATGGTATATTAATTACAAAGAGATAATGGGTATTAAGATACAGTTGTTGTTATCAACGAAAGGGGAAAAATATTTTTTCTCTTACCACTATTGCTGCCGAAATTAATCTGAAGAAGGGAAGATTTGATTTTTCTTCTTCAATCGTTTTGAGAGCCCACGCTCAAATTCCTACGTAAAATTCTTCTAAGATATATTTCTGAAATTAACGAATGGTTGTTGGTGGACTAATTTGCAAATCATTCATGGAAGATCAAGTTTGTGATTTTGATCTTAAAACTTGAAGAACACGAAGAATGCTCGAGAAAGTTCCACCAGTTCAGAAATTCTCCGATATAGAGTAAAGGTGAAAAATCATATTCCCTTAATCTATTCGTTTTAATATTGTATATGCATGATCAAACTAAAATTGGTTTAAAATTATTTAATATGATTAAATAATTTAAATTGAATTTTTTTATATTCCGCCCATTAACTATTCGTGGTGCAAATATAATTTTCTTTAATTTTAAAATCAATCGATCATGGCAATTGGTATCAGAGCGTAAGTTTAATATTATGCATATAGATAATTAAAATAAACATATTGTGAATTTTATGGATATTGGCATATGTTTGTATGGTAGATTCATATATGTTTTGTGATTGGATCACGAACTATAGGCTCTATGCGCTTTTGATTTAGAATTGATGTACGCCAAATTTGAGGCATAGGAATTCATGTATTTAATTATTGCACTTGTTGTAAATTCATCGGCGCTTGAAAATCATCACCGAAATTGCTCGAAACCGCCACCGAGAAGACGCCATAAAATGATACTATTCACGAGGGAACTGTTCACCAGCATACTATTTCATGCCAGTACTATTCACCTGTGGTATTGTTCACCGTTGGCCGCCGCTTTTGCCATGTGTTGTTCCTTGCACGGTAGAGTCCTAATCGGATTAGGAAACCTACAAGTTTTGGAAACCCATAGTTAAAGGAAACCTAGGGTTTTTGAAATTTAAATTTTAAAATATGATTAAAAATCAATTTTAGTCCCTTATTTAATTTTAATTTAATTTGGTAAATTTTTTAACACTTGTATGATTGTCATTTATTTTAAAATTATTTAAAAAAATAAATCAATTTACTAATTACTTCGTAATTTGTTTATCAAAGTAAAAATACGTTGGAAAATTAAAATTTTTAAATTATTTTTTAGAAATGGGACTAATATTTAAATGGTGAGAAACCATGGAAACGAAGGAGCAAATTGCAGATGCCATGGAGATGTTTATAAATTAATTTCTAATTTATTTATTATTCTTTTATGGGTTGTAATTAGAAATGATCTTATAGGGAGGTTAAATTTAAATGTATGATTTAATGCAATCGTGCATCATCATATAGCATGTCATATAGATTATAGATATGTCAATATCAAGTTGCCATGTAGCATGTACATGCATCATTGTAGATTAATTGATAATGATTATTATTTAATTACAATGTGAAATTTATAATCGTTATGATTTTCAATTGGGATTCAAAATTAATAAAGGATTTATAAATTTCATCACATTTTTCAAATTATTAAAAGTTATGTTTTTTGAAAAACAACAAAAAAATCCATTTTTTTCAAAAACTAAGTGGGAGGGTTATTTACGTTGAAAGCTCCCAAGGTCTCCAACGTAAACTTGATCATGCCACGAGAAAGGGTTAGAACCACCCTTAGCGGTCCTCACTTGAATGTGAGAAACTTTAGATTCGTGTCACTTTGAGTCATCGAGTTACTTCAGAAGCTAAGACTTCTAAAGGGAGTGGTGGGGCACGGTCATCCCATAAAATAGACTGTTAGTCAATATCAACCTCTAAGAGTCGATGTGTTGGTTAAACACTTAGACTGAAGCACATTAGAATCCCCCCTTAGGGGCTAGTCAATGGGTCCAAGGTGACCAAGATCATTGGTGATTAGTTAAGCTAGATGTGGAGACATTTGAGCGTTAACCAAACGAGAGGAGTCTTGATGCGATTGGAGATAGTTTGAACTTCATCCCTCGATGAGACAAGTTATCATTTTTTATCGTAACATCAAGGAGGAAATATTTTTAATGGATTTTAAAAGATTTAGTAGTTGCATCATGCATCATACTTTCCTAAACAATTGAGCATTTATTTACACCACTTTATTTATTCTTTTCAGTAATCATGCCGATATCTCCTCTCTCACTTATTCTTAACGCGAACAAATTCAAAGGCGAAAATTATGTGGATTGGAAATGAAATCTTGATATCGTGCTTGTGGTAGAAAAGCATAAGTCCGTGCTCACTACCCCTATTGTTGAATCGAGTCAAAAGGAAAAAGATGCTTATGCTTCTTGGTTGCATTGTGATGAGATCGTCAGATGTTACATCTTGGCATCTATGAGTAATGTGCTGCAACAATAGCATCATAACTTTGAGACCGCCACTGACATGATGCTAAATATCACTGAAAATTTTGGGGATCATGGTCGTCAAGCCAGACAGACAGTTGTGCGTAACTTCATGAGCTGCATGATAAAACCTGGAACTCCTGTTAGAGAACATATGATGTTGATCATAAGTTATCTAAACGAGATAGAGATCATGGGTGCTCAAGTCGATGGCGAGACTCTAGTGGATATGATCCTAGAGACTTTGCCTAGTACCTTTGAGAACTTTAAGCTTAATTATTCGATGAATAAGCTGAACTACTCACTTCCTGAGCTCATGAAGGAGCTGGAAGCTGCTGAGACCCTGCTTAGAAAGGGCAAGATGAAATTTGGAGAGGCTAACTTTACTGAAAGTAGGCTTTCCACCTCTAGTTCTAAGAAGAAATAGAGAAGGGTTCCAATGAAATAGAAGAAGTAGAAGCTGATAGCTGCCAAAGGCAAGAGCACCGTGAGAGTAGACAAGTCGAAAGAGAAGTGTCATCATTGTGGAGCTGCTGGTCATTGGAAATGCAACTGCCCAGAAGATCTTAAAGGGTTGAGATCTAAAGGTATAGTAATAGTTATTGAGGCCTGTTATGTAGCTGACTCTACCTTTTTTGGGATTGTAGACTCTGCAGCTACTAACCACATATGTTGCTCCTTGCAAGGATTCAGGGAAATCAGAAGGCTTGACAAGGGTGAGTTCAGCTTTCGCTGGGGGAATGAAACACTAGTATCGGCCGCATTAGTGGAACTTTTAAATTATGTTTTGAGAAACAATTTATTATTTTGCGTGATGTTTATTATGTTCCAAGTTTTAGGAAGAATTTGATTTTTATTGGTGCATTAATTAAGGATTTGATCTAAAATTCATTGATAAAGATATTAGTATTTTTATAAATGAATGCTTAATTACTATTGCACGAATGATTAATAAATTGTATCACGTAAAACCTGTAGTAGCCATGATTTGTGACACTGAAGTGTATATTGATTCACGTACGGATAGTAAAAGCTTTAACTATGACTCAACCGATCTAACCTATCTGTGGCACTTACGTCTTGTGCATATTAGCCTAGACAAGATTAAAAAACTTGTGAAAGATGGTTCTTTGCAATCTTTAAGTATGGGTTCACTACCCACATGTGAATCTTGTACAGAAGGCAAAATGACCAAGAGACATTTTTCATCAAGAGGTGAAAGAGCCACACAATGCCTTGAACTCATATATAGTGATGTATGTGGGCCATTGAATATCCAAGTAAGAGGAGGTTATAAATACTTCGTAACCTTCATTGACAACTACTCACATTTTGGTCATGTTTATCTAATGAATTAAAAGTCTAAAACCTTTGAAAAGTTTAAGGAATATAAGGCCTTGGTTGAAAAGAAATTAGAAAAATAAATCAAAACACTACGATCTGATCGTTGTGGAGAGTACTTGTTTTTTAGGAGAGTTCGAGGACTATCTTAAGGAAGAAGGTATTTTTTCTCAGCTTACAGCACTTGGTAGGCCACAACAAAATGGTGTGTCAGAGAGAAGGAATCAAACTCTGATGGATATGGTTAGATCCATGATGAGTTACTCATCCCTCCCAGATTCCTTCTAGGAATATGCCTTACTAACAACGGCATATATTCTGAACCAAAACTCCGTCAAAGACAGTGCTTAGTATACCATATGAAAGATGGTATGGAAAAAAGTCATTCGTTCACCATTTTAGAATATGGGGTTTCCCAGCACATATTCTAAGATCGAAGACAGACAAGTTGGTCAGTTGTTCAGAATTGTGCATATTTGTAGGATATCCTATGGGAACGAAGGTGTATATCTTCTACATCTTCTACAGTATGACTGACAACAAAACATTCGTTAGCGTGAATGCTCATTTTCTCCAAGAAGATTATATTAAAAGTGTAAAGCTGAGAAGCACAGTTGTGCTAGAGGAAATATTGAGTGGGAGAACACCGACTCCCAAATCAGAAATTGTTTCTGATTCAATAATGGAAGAGCCATGAAAGGAGACATAGACTATGGAGCCTCGAAGTAGTGGGAGAGTTGCGAGACAACTTGAAAGGTATATGTCCTATGGAGAAGCTTTGGCAGCTGTCTCAGATAAGGACCTAGATGAAACAATTTCTTATTCGGAGGCCATGGCTGATCCTGAATCAAACTTATGACAGAAATCCATGAATGTTAAGATACATTCGATGTACTCGAATGGAATTTGGAAACTTGTAGATCCTCCTGAAGGTATAAAACCCGTCGGATACAAATGGATCTATAAGAAGAAAAGAAGTCTGGATGATAATGTAGAGACATTCAAAGCTAGGCTAGTAGCCAAGGGCTACACCCAAAATGAAGGTATACACCACGAGGACACCTTCTCACCAGTAGTCATGCTTAAATCCATCTGAATCCTTTTGTCCATTGATGTTTCCCTTGATCATGAAATCTAGCAAATGGACGTCAAGACTGCCTTTCTGAATGGCATTCTTGAAGAGCATATTTATATGGCTCAACCAAAGGGGTTCATGGAGAAAGGCCAAGAGGGCTAAGTTTGCGAACTGTAGAAGTCCATTTTTGGACTTAAGCAAGCGTCACGGCCGTGGAATATTAGATTAGAATAAACTATTAAGAACTATGGTTTTGAACAGCTGGTGGACAAACCCTATGTGTATAAGTTTATACACGAAGGGAATGTAGTTTTTCTAGTCTTGTACGTAGATGATATTCTACTCATTGAGAATGATGTAGAAAAATTTTCTGATGTCAAGTTTTGGCTTGCAAAGCAATTTGACATGAAGGATCTTGAAGAAACTGCATTTGTCTTGGGTATTCAGATCTTTCGAGATCAGAAGAACAGATAATTGGCACTTCCTCAAGCATCTTATATCGATAAGGTGTTGGATCACTTCAGTATGTAAAATTCCAAGGAGGGATTTCTTTCCTTTAAACATGGAGTCAGCATCTCCAAGGAGTAGTCTCCCAAGACTCCTCAAGAAGAGGAAGACATGAGAAGGATATCCTATGCCTTAGCCGTAAGAAGGCTCATGCACGTAATGCTTTGCATTATACCTGATATTTTCTATATCATGGGTGTAGTATATGCTCAAAGGAGTTCCACCAGTTCAGAAATTCTCCGATACAGAGTAAAGGTGAAAAATCATTTTTCCTTAATCTATTCGTTTTAATATCGTGAATGCATGATCAAACTAAAATTGGTTTTAAATTATTTAATATGATTAAATAAGTCAAATCAATTTTTTTTATATTCCACCCACGAACTGATTGTGGTTTAAATATAATTTTCTTTAATTTTAAAACCGATCGATCCTAGCATGTAATACCGCTTTGTTTTGGTTTGCTATGCTTTCCTTATCCTTTGGGAAAAGTCTTTGTTATATGTTCAGGTTAGTCCTTCAGAGGAGGCTTTTTGGAACTTGTGTCACCTTCTTGAAGGTGCATGTAGTAGTTTAAAAACATCACTTGTACTTACCTTTCAAACTAATAATTATCAACAGGTAATCTCTGTTCTGTTTTGGGTGTGGTGACGAGCTCTAATGAAAGTTGACCGATGAACTCTATAAGAAGGATCTCAAGGCTCTGTTTCCATGATACTTTATGTA
This sequence comes from Datisca glomerata, assembly GCA_003255025.1. Classification (NCBI taxonomy): domain Eukaryota; kingdom Viridiplantae; phylum Streptophyta; class Magnoliopsida; order Cucurbitales; family Datiscaceae; genus Datisca; species Datisca glomerata. The sequence goes on from QANY01005074.1 coordinate 374,648, forward strand.
TATGATCTAAAAACTCCGTCTCTAAAAAATATCAAAAAGTGTTATTTGCATCATACGTTTTGTGTGTGATTCGAAAACTTTATTCATATAAAAGTTCAAAAAAATCTGTAAGAATGGTACGAAACTCTTTATGCATTATAGGTTTAGTAAGTCATTGAGAATTTTGTTATGTTTACATGGGTGTAAATTTTACTTGCTGGATATATTTTTACTCATTCTGTTTGTTTATATATCTAAGAATAAGGGTGATGAATGTGATGAGTATGATTCGGCGTTTTGCTACAGGACGAGAGTTATATTTTACTTACATGCGTAAATGAGAATTCAAACTTGTTCATCAATTATTTAGATATTTTAAACTAGAACTAAGTCTAACAAAGATTTGTCTCGATATTTCTAATATTTAATTAAAAAGACACGTTTTGATTTGCTTTTAATCAATAAGGGGTGTCATTTTACTAAACATTGGGAGTTTATATAACCATGAATTGTTTAAAAAATTGATCTAGCTTCCACGATAATTTTTACAAATACCGAAGAAACTCTTGGTCGATTTTCAGGGTGTTACAGGTAATGTGTATTCTTCCTTATTAACTTAATCAACACTACAAAAATCTTAGAGAATCCTTCAACAAATCTTTGATAGTCGCTTGCCAACCCCAAGAAATTTCCAACATCGTTGTCATCTTGGATAATGGTGCATAGATCCTAGAGAAAATTTCCATGAAACTTTGATAGTAACTCTTGAATGCTAGGAAGCTCTGAATTTCTCTAACATTATTCTACCGATTCCAGTTCACCACTACTGCAATCTTTATATGACTGACAAATATCCTTTTCTCAGAACAATATGCCTAAAAAAATCTTAATAACCATATCTCACATTACCAATGTTGGCATAAAACTTCTCAACCTTTAGATCAAATGTATGGTCTTGAGGTCATGTTAAAGCATGACAAAATATGCATGATAAATAACATAAAATTATATGTATTGCGAGACAGTTATGCCCAACACGATTGATATAAGGTCAATCTCTCTTAAGAGACACTAGACGATTGTTCATTTAATCATTCGATTTTCTTTTCAATAAAATAGAATATATTATTTAAAGTTATAGCAATAATTTAAACGTGAATACTTAGCATGCGGTTTGACGTGCTTCTCCAATGAGGTGATGCATGCATTGGAAATATGGTGTCATAGAGCTATGACCAGATTTTGAAGGGCAACAAACGTTGAGCCAGTAAAGAGTCATTGAACCCCGATATTGGTCACATTCGATTTGGGTTCAGCCATAAGTTTTCAGATCCACCCCTAGTTGGAATTGCACAAATTTAACCCCTCATTACTTGCTTCACAGATTTGACCTTTGCAAACCTTTTTAAGCTTGCATTTCCTAAAACTTTGTATATATAGCCTTTATTTATTTTTAGATATGACCCTCAAAGACTTTGACTTTTTTTAAAAAAATATATAAACCAAGAAGAGACCTACACAAATACACGGGGCAAAACCCAAGAACTATAAGAAAAGTCCTATGGGCAGAGATGTCAATTTAAATGTACAAGTAAGTTTAGAGTAAACCAAAATTCAATGGTCAACCCAAAGTCTACCCTAGATAGTTAATGCCAAAGACAAACCATAGGTCAACCCCAAAAAATACCAAGATGCAAGAGAGACTTTATAAGCTATCCCCAATGCTTACACAGAATAACCTGGTCAGCCTAAGATAAAAAAACAAAGCTAAAAAGGAAAACAAATAAGAATTCAAGCTGCATTGGAACTTTATAAATCAGCCCCAAAGCTTACAATTAACCGAACTTATACTAGCTCGAACAAAAATAAACGAAGAAGTGAAAATGTGTTTTTTTCTATATGCTTTTAGGCCAAATCTTTCAATACCATACCAATATAAAGACACCCAAACAATAGCTTTACTAAGACCTGAGGCCCAAGCCCCATTTGTCTACTAGCTTGATGCTAATGAGGTCTTCCTTAAATCCCCTAGCAATGAAAAATATGCCCCTCACATTTGGTGAAACAAGCTTGATGATGACCATTTTGTTCTTGGTTTTGCCCTAAGAAATTCTAGAGTTCATTTCCTTCCATATATAACACACAAAAGAAGAAAAGATAACTCTGATCACATATGCTCTTAGTGTTCCGCCTTTGCTCCAGATTAAAAGCCAAGAGATCAATTGGGTCCAATTTAAAGTTTTACATACCAAACAACAGTTGTCCATCAAAGTAGTCTAGATGGATCTAGCAAAATCACATTTTATGAATAAATGGGAGCTGGACTCTACATGGCCCACACAGAACACACAGTCAAGGACTTCTTAGAGGAATATTAATTGCAATGTGCTATTCTATCTCTAGTGGCTAACTTATTGAGAATAGCCAACGAATAGATAAAACTGCACCTTGGGATACTGTACTTGAACCAAATAAGTTTGGTCCATCTAACCTTGTCCTTAGGCTGCACCAAAGATTGATATATATGGTTAAGTGAGAATGAGCCAATAGGGCTTGCAATCCTATCCAAGTATATATAGAACCAATTTTAAGAGGTGGGAGAGGGGTACTCCTGATTTCAATAAGCTCAGTAGAGTTTGTGGTAGGCCAAGTCCATTGATCATTCTAAATTACTTCACTAACCCTAGTGTCCTAGTTCCAGCCAATCCTAATTAGAAGTCTCTATCCATATCTAGGAAGCAAGGCACCCAATGGATGTCAAGGTTCAGATAGCAACTTTACATCCCTATCACTACCAATATTTACCATAAAGAAAGGCATGGAATTGAACCTGAGTTTGAGAAGATTCATCCATACCCATGATGAGTTAGAAGGGATAAGAGCTATGAAAATAGAGCTTTTACTTATCAGGTAAACGTAACACCAATTCTTCCATAGAGACTTCTTCGCTACCAAAACCAGGAACCACAGGTTTGCAGCTACTGCCTCCTCATTTGATAGAATAAGGTCCCAAGCCCTAAACCACCTGGTCCTTATTACAACACAAGTCAGCCCATGTAACTTTATCCCCAGCATGCTTGGTCTCCATAAGAAGTTTCTCAAAATATCTTGCACACTCTTGACCACTCTTTTTAGGACTATAAACAAGCCAACCCAGAATTGGAAGATGGCCAGGAGGACTAATCTGATGAGCTGAAGCATCCCTGCATAAGATAGGAATTTTCAGGAGCTGAGTATATCAGTTATCCTTTCTACTAGTGTATCATAATCAGCTTTACATAGTTTAATTGTAATCAAAGGCATCCCTAACTACCTCATGGGTAGCTGACCCTCAAGGAAGCCCAAAACTGATTGGATATCAAGAATATCCTCCTCCTCGACACCTGACAAAAAGATCCTACTCTTCTGAATATTAAGATGGAGTCTAGACATGCAATGAAAAATATCCAAGTTGTCATTCAAAAAACTTTATTGACTCCCTGGTCCCCTTACAGAATAACAAGAGGTTATCAACAGAGCATAAATTCACCACCTTTAGCTTCTTATAGCTCAATGATATTGGAACTCAAAATTGGAAGCAACAAAAGTCAGTAGGTGAGTAAACATTTCCATAAAAATAACAGATAGGTAGGGGGAGATACACTCTCCCTATCTGATTCCCTTAGCCCCTCTAAAATATTTGTGGAGCTCCTCATTAATCTTGACAGAGTAGGATGGAGAGCATATGCTTCCATAATCCAGGTGATGAAGGAGTCTGGGAAATTGAGGCGCTGTAAGGCTTTACCATTTGACTTCAATTGACACTATCATATATTTTCCTGCGGTCCACCTCTAAGAAGTTCCTGAGACAAGAAAATGTTATCTGCAATCCTCCTCCTAGGAATAAAGGCACTATGATTTTCACTTGAAAAATCTGGCAGGTAACTTTTCATTCTATCAACCAAAATCTTCATAATGCATTTATAGAGAACATTGTAGCAAGATATTGGTCTGGAGTCTCCCACAAAAGTTGGGGATTAAGGAAATGGCAATGGAGTTAACCTCTTTCAACAGCTGACTGGATTGGAAGAACTTCAGAATGGCTATAGCTATATTCGTACCTACAATATGCCATGCCCTCTTGAAGAAGCTGGCTGGGAACCATCAGGGCCAGGAGCTTTCTCACCACCCATACTGAAAATTACATTTTTAACTTCCTATTCTATAACAGGGGTAGCTAGGAGACAAACTTGAGAATCACTGACTTTGTTAGGAAGTACCCTTTCTAGGATACTCGAGTTGATTTCATACTCTGGGTTAGGGGACGACAACAGTTCAAAGTAAAACTATAGGATGTGATTGTTGATATATTCAAGGGAGGAGATCATGGTACTTGGTGCATCAAGTGAGTAATCTTAGATATGATCCTCCTTTTCTTCATGCTTTGAAAGAAAAAAGATGTGTTCTAGTCATCCAAACTAAGCCACTAGACCCTAGATTTCTTCTTATAAAAAACTCTCCTCAGCATGCCTTAGCTTGATGAACTCCTTATTATCTAGCCTTTCTTGGGCAATCAGAAGAGCATTTGAGGGATCCCTAGCTAGATTGTACTGCTGGCGGTCTAGTTTGACCCTGGCCAATTTGGTCCTATAAAGGAAATCACTGCAAAACTATAGATTGAACTCCATATGACCATTTTTACTCTTTTAAGCTTCTTACAGGTTTGAAACATGTCAGATCCATAGACTTGAGTACCCCAAGGTTGTTCCTGCCAAAATCCTTCTCTCTCAAACCAGAAATTGAAGAATTGGAAAATGATATTTGGCTTGTGCTGATTTAAGTCCATTTGTAGAACAATGGGACTATGATATGATATTCCAAGAGGAGCAAAATGGCATTTGACAATGGGAAGAAGCATTGCCCATAGCCCTATCCAGCTTGCACATTATGAATGTGCCATCCTGATGTTTATTTGGTCCAAGTAAATTGACAACCAGAATAAACTCGGTCTTCAATTTCAAGATTGTAAATGCAGTCATTAAAGTCACTTGTACCCCAAGTCCACCCCTTAACCCCACCAACCTGCTCAACAGGATTTCTAATGATATTGAAGTCTCCCATAATGAGCCAAGGAGCAGAAGAGCATATGACATGTTGATTGACCAAAGAGGTCCATAATCCAGACTTGGCAGGCCTAGAATTTGTAGCATAAATAAAAGACACAAAACAGTCTACATTACAATTCAAGATAGAAATCTTACAGAATAAAGTGGTCAGTGGACTCAAGTACTGACAGTTTGACAACAGTCTTGTCCCAAGAAATCTAGATCCTCCCTCCATGAGATGAAACATAGTTAGCAACAAACTCCAAATCGGGAAAACGCTATGAGCAATATCTTGAAAATTTGTAGCCTTGACCTTGGTCTCAACCACAGAACAAACAGAAAGATTAAAATCCCTGCACAATCTTCTCACATCAGCTTAATTGACAGAGTTGTTGAGCCCCCTCACATTCCAAGTAGCTATATCAAACTTAGTCAAGAATGGGTACCCCCATTGGTCTTCACAAAGTTCTCACCCAATTTCACTAAATGAGGAGTAAGATCTCTCCCATTCTTCTTCTTTCTCTTCCCTAAACCACTGGAATGGGTGAAGGGAGGTGCTGCAGGAATTGAGATAGCAAGACTACATTTACCTCACTTGCAGGAACTTCAGGAGCTTCAGATTAGATGGGTTCAATTTAGAGAGGGGAGCATATTTCACCCTCCTCCAAACTGGAAATGATAGCCAGTTCAAACTGATTTGAGCCAGAATTCTTCTTCCTATCTTTCCTGGAACTGACCATAATCCATGGTACTTCAATAAATATTGGAGCATGAAAGAGGGGAAAATGAGGGGTGGGGGAGTAAGGGACTGACTTAGGGGAGGGATGATGGTTAGAAAGGGAGTTAGGGACAATGGATGCATTTTGAGAGGGAGGGGGAGACTGTGGTGGCTTGGTTTTAGGGATGGGAACAAAGTCAGTAGTTAGAGATGGAAGACTTGTAGTATCTTTTAGACAGCCCCTCATACTCCATATTTATCATGATAGGGTCCCTACCCTCAATATTTAAGTTAATGTCAAATTGCCCACAATTCTAGTTTGTACATTGATTTTGACACAAATTCTAAAAAAGTCTCTCATAACTCGTTTGACACTTAGCGAGTCAGTGTATAGAGACTTCGCTAGCCATAATTCTCTTAGGCATCCCCTCATAGTTGACATTTACCATAATAAGGTCCAACCCTCAATTCCTGAGCCAAAAGTACTGTTGTTTCTGGTTTTACTTAACCTTTTCTGCCCATGTTCAGTCCTTTGACTGAAAAATGGGCGTAGGACGTCTCTTTCCCTGTGTAGCTTGCATGGGAAGAAGCAGGCTGTCCAATCCCCTTCTGTCCGCATCACTGTCATTTTCAGGAGGAGAGTGCTTTTAAATCCCTTGCTGATGTGGCTTCACGGGAATGGCCCTCTCTGTCTGAGCGATAAAATTTTTGTCCTTTATGCAGTGCCCCTCATTAATGTCGTTGCTAGGAGGAGAGATGGTTTTAATGCCCTTCCTCATTTGGTTTTGAGTTGTTCGTCCTCTGTGTCCGAGGGGATTAGACGATTATCCTTTATGCAGTGCCCCTCATTAATGTTACCGTCACTCCTCCGAGCTCAACCCTTGGACAATGGCCGGTGGCTCATCTTCTTCATCGTCTCCGATAACGTAGAAGGCCTCGACATGTCTCCAAGCTGTCCTGAACTAGAAGGTTTGGAGCTGCCATTTGGTTTCCTACCAACTGCCAAGTTTACGGAGCTCCTTAAGTGCTCCGATGATGGATTAAAGATCTTGCAACTTTCATTAATACTTCCATAAAGATGCAAATACAAGGCCTCCGACACACTAAATGCCCGAACCCTAGGAGCTTTAACCTCATTAATGGTGGTCTCACAGTTGGTATTTCCAGGTGAGCTTGAACTGACTTCCAAACAAGAGCTGTTATGAATCCTTCCTTGATGCTTACCATCAAAATCACAGTCTGTGCCTCTACAAACCGAGGTAGAGTCAGCTTCTTGGGCTTAAATCTTCTTCCCCACTGTCTCAGCTAGTGGAAAACCTTTCCCAGAACTATTCTTTGCTAGTGAACTGGAGCTTTCTTCCAAACGTTAGCTACAGTTAGCCCTAGATTGTCGCCTTTCATCAAAATAATCTTCATTGAACATGATAGCAGAGATGGAGGACCCCCCGGAGGAGGAAGAATCCCAAAACTAGTCTTCCCTTCTAGAACATCAAACCCAAACACACAATTGGGTATGAATGATTCTATAGCCTTTGACTTTTTCAAAAGGATTTTCTTCTTTGCAATTTCGTGTTCTGAAACTCGTGTCCCTTTCCTTTATGACCGGGTTTCATTCAGTGAGCATCACACTTCTAACTTTCCGTTAGCAAGCATCGAGCTCCTGATTTTCCGCTTTTCATCCGCCGTTATCTACCTTGTCGTTGAACACCTTTGATTTTTCCAAACGCCTTCGCTCCTAATGCTACACAAGCATCTTTGTTTTTCATTCAGATTTCCGTCAAGAAATGGGCTTCAGGATTTCCCGGTAAGTCCACCATTTTCTTCTATGAGTAGCTTGCCGCTATGAGTATCTTATGCTGCTTGTATTTCCATTTAACACATGTATTACAGTTTAGCAATCAACTTGCCGTAGAGTATTTATTCTTCTCTACTTAATGAATGATCTGTGAGCAACTTTCATTTGGTTAGGAGATGACCGAATTCTGCGTTTCAGGTTTGCGTTTTAAGTTTCCCGTTCGCAACTTCTGTTTTTAAGATTTTGGATATTTCTAGGTTCCGTCCGTGAGCTTTCTGAGAGGTTTTGTTCGTAGTTTTTCTTTCGGTTTGAATGTTAGCGGCTTCGTATTGGTTTGCCATTTAATTTTTAATTTGTTTCTGAGATTTTGTTCAGGTTTCTGCTCCGTGCTCTAGGCTCCTATTTCTGCCTCCCCTTTGTAATCCACGTTTTTAAGGTGTGCCATTTTGCTTTGATTACTATTTAGGAGCATCGCCGTCCAGTGTTGCCGTTCTTTGAGCATTTCTACATTCTACTAAGTGTTGCCGTTTCTGAACTTTTGATTGTGGCAGGTTATGTTCTGTTACGCTCATGTATTTCATCACTGCCATTTTCAGATTGAGTTTGTCAAGTAAAAAATCTCTATTTGGGTGACATTCCGCTCAGGACTCCCCATTTATTTTAATTCCTGCATGCACACAGAGAAATTTCTCCAAAGACAAAATTCATTGCCTTTGTTGTGTTTACTTAATAGTTTTTGTTAAACAAGGATAAGATCTATTATTTATTTGCCCTGAGAGTTTTAATAAAATGCATGATATATGCCACTAAAATTTTAATTGAAAAATAACATCATCCAGTATACTGTTTTGAATAATATTATTTAATTGAACAATAAAATAAATATTATTATTTAATTGAACTTGTAAGGAATGAGTATATCGTTTTGCTACCATTATCAAGATTTGAATTTGATGCCCCATTCTGATCTTTTTCCAAGTCGTTTCTTTCTTTATTCTTTTATGCTCCATACTTTCAATGGCAAGCATCGCCACATTTTTTTTGAATTCTCCATGTTGAATTTTTTTATGTTCGTCAATTCAATTCTGAATGCTTGACAATTAAGTGTATAGCTTGACATTTACATATCAAATTTTATACACTGAAACTTTCGATAATTGATGGATAGACCCTCATCACATAAGGAAAATATCGTGTTTGAAAAAAATGAAGGGAGAGGAGAATAATGAGCTTGTAAAAGAAATAATTTGCATTTTTAGATTAACTGAAATTATTTGCATTTTTAGATTAACTGAAATTATTTGCATTTGTAAAAGAAATAATTTGCATTTTTAGATTAACTGAAATTATTCCTAAGATATAATGATAAAATAAAGAAAAATGATGAACACGGTAATTTATGTGAAAAACCTCCGTGGAAACAACGGAAAATTTTGCTAGTAATTTTATGAAAAAGAGTACTTTACAAAGATAATCTTGTCTATTTCTTCCATTATAAACAAATTTTCTCTTATTTATAGACAGTGAAAGCATAATGCCAATTATAAATCATGCCTAGCGTCGCCTTTTTGGGAGCCTAAAAGTAGGAAATATGTTATTGATTGATTGAGTTTTTGATATGGTCTTTAACTAATTCTTTGATTTTTAATTGGCCACTTTCAAGGTTTGCTGACCGCTAGCTACTCACTTTCATCCGTTAACTATTAGCCACTCACTTTCATGCACTGATAGTTGGCCATTGATTATCGTCTATTGACTGTTGCTCATTCACTTTCATCTATTAACTGTTAGCCATTGACTTTCTTCCCTTGATTGCTAGCCATTGGCTTTCTTCCCTTGATTGCTAGCCATTGGCTTTCATCCGTTGATCGTTGGCCATTGACTTTTGCTCGTTGTCTGCAAACCTCTAGCCACTTGATTTTTGTTCATTGATCGTTGGCCATTAACTTTCATTTATTGATTGTTGGCCATCGACTTTCTTTCGTTGATCGTTAATGGTTGACTTTCATTCGCTGGCTGTTGGCCGCTAGCCATTGGTTATCATTCGCTGACCATTGGCCATTGAGTTTCGTCCACTGATCGTTGGTCACTGACTCATTCTGATTGTGCATATTTTATTTTTTTACAATCTAGTTTTGCAACTAGAGATACTAAGTACTTAGATTGCTATGCTCGCAAAATGAATTCTATCAAGGGGTATTATGTCACTTATATAAAAAGTGTTAATGGACTTAAATAATGAGAATCTATGCATCCTCTCTATCTAATAACTCAGTTATCTAACCAACATATATATTGTCATAGAATCTCAACCAAAATAAATAAAAAAATTTGAACTATTAAATATGAGTTCAAAACTCTCTCATGAGATTAAAATGACTTACAATATAATAGTAATGAGTTATAATTTTCGTAAGATTATACTTTTAGAAAATATTTAACTCATTAGTACATTCAATGTTATCCAAATGCATTAGTATATTAATCAAGTACTCCACCTAGTCCCTCTACATAATAGAGTAAATGTATTAAATCTATCTTACTAAAGCGGTAAACTTCACAAGAATGTGAAAATAAATTTTCATGAGTCATAAATAACTCTTGGTTAAGTACATTTTCTTATGAGATAAATTCCATACGATCTATAAATTAGTTAACTATTAAGCTTGTGGATCTTTCACAAGAATGTATGATGTCTAATATAAGATTATTAATTTATTATATGTCAAGGTAATCATAGAAGCTTGTGTTTTTGGGATACAATCCTAACATTATTTCCAAGAAGGTTGAAGTTTAGGGGCACATCCCATTTAATCTTTTTGACTCTTTATGACATTAAACGCACCCCAAATGATCACAATGCTCCAAGTTCTTATCTCAAAAGTGTATTTAGTATCAAATAGTATCAAAAGTTAGTTCGAGTACAGTTATGTCCGAGAGATTCAAGTTTAGCCAAGTTCATCGTGTTTGCCCCTAAACATGTTCCATGTTAGGATTGTGCCTTAAAAATAATGAAATTCTATTCTATTTATGAAGACATTTAATTTTGATTAATAATAAGTAGTTTATTCTTATTTTATGTGCAATACATTCTCATAAAAGGTCTACAAATATAATAGTACTTGGTTTATGAGTCATATGAAGTTTAGCTCATATGAGCAAGATATTTAACCAATGGTCATTTATGACTTATAAATACTTAATTTCACAGTCTAGTGAAGCTGAGTGCTTTGCTAAGAAAATATTGTAGGACATTAATTATATTATGTAGTTTCGCTCATAGGAGTCCTATGGAGTTTAGCTCATTGAAATAATGTATTTAATCAAGAGTCATTTATGACTTATAAATACTTAATTTCACGGTCTAGTGAAGTCAGACGCTTTGCTAAGAGAAGAATGAAGTACATTAATTCTATTATGTAGAGTGACTTACCTTGAAAACTAGGTGGAGTGCCTAGCTAATGAACTAGTGTATTTGGTATGTACTGAAAAGACTAAGGAGTTTGATTTTTAATAAATTACTATCAAATGAAAATGTGACTCATTGCTATTATTTTATGAGTGCTCTCAATCTTGAGAGAGTTATGAGCTCATATTTAATGACTTAGTTGTTTTGATCTACTAAGAATGAGAGACTCTATGAGTCAACATATTCGTAGATTGGATAACTTAGTTATTAGATAGTGAGTCCATATATTCTCAAATTAAGTGTCAAAATATATATTAGGTAATTCATTTATGTGGTCACAGTAAACGTAGCGTTTAGTATCTCTGGTAGAATACTAGAGATTTGATAATTTTACTTGATGCCTCAAGTATAAAAATTATCATAGCTGACCAGTAGATGAATTTGAAACCTAAGGATACCAAGATGTATATAAATATTAGGTTGATAGTAATTAACCTAATTATACACGACACTATATTATGGAGGGGCATTACATAATGAATAATAGGTCAATGATAGTTACGTCAAGTAATATAAAATATACTTGGACTTCAATTATGATTTTATAGTGGAGTTAATCATAATTAATAATTAATAAAATCGATTATGAGTTTAATCTATAAGTTTATTAATTATTTAGTTAAATATATTATTATCCTTATGGTCCCCTTACTAGCTTCAGATTTGGGTTACTTTATCATGTCACTTGTTTAATAAACAAGTAACTCAATCTGAATACCCTATAATCAATCAAATGTATAAAAACTAGCTCAATGTTTATTCTAAAAAGGCCAATGATGAATTAAAATTAATTTATTTTATTTTATTGATTACTTTAATTTAAAAAAATTACACAAACGGTTGCTAATTTTTCCCAACCATTGGTGTGTGAAGTGGTGTCTTCACATGGGTTGCAAACTGCAACCCATGTGAAGTGATGCCAATTTTTTATCTGATTAAAATGGCAGCTTTCTCTATTTATTAAAAATATAACATTTTTGTAGATTTCTCTTTGAAAAAAAAACTAATTTCTCTTAATGAGGAGGATATGCAATGGCCGAAGAACATTATTTTTGAAAGAAAGAATGTGAGTCAGTTTTCAGTTTTAGATTTTATTCGAGTGCTCACTCGCTCATGATTTTGGTTGATGGTCTACGAAATAGTAAGGAAGGCTATGAGGTTTTAATTTTGGAACGTCTTGTTTCAAAATATATTTTTCCTAATACATTATATAAATAGGGTGTTTCACTACTACGATTGCGCTTTTCGACAATACGCGTTAAAAAAGAGTCATGACGGGGTCTTAGCGCTTCCGTCATTTGTAGTAAATTAAAGAATAAAACGATGTGGTCCAGATACCCCATCGTAAAGGAGACATGAAAAACACGACGGGTGTCTGGGACCTCGTCATTTTGTTCTTTAATTAGAACAAAACGATGGGGTCTGGATACCCGTCGTAAGTAAAAACATGACAGGGGCTCTAGACCTTGTCATTTTCTTCTTCAATTAGAAAAAAAGATGACGGGTCTCGAGAGTCCCTTGTGTTCTATAGTTAAAACCCTAAAAAACTAATTTTAATTCATCTTCTCCCTCTCCCCGAAGCTGCTGTTCCCCCACCACATTTGTCTTCTAGCACGTCTTTCCACTGTCGTCTCCTCTACCACCGTTGTCTCCTCCCTACCACCATCATCTACTCGCTACCACCATCATCTCCTCTCTAACACCATCTTCTCCTCTCTACCACCATCATGCCTTAGTCAGGCGCCACTTCTACCTTTGTTCGACCGGTACTATGGCATTGTTGCTTTGATTTTCTTCTTTCTTTGTTATTTTTTCTAAATCTTTAGTATTTTTGCCATATTATTTTTTCCCAATCTTCATTATTTGTAGCATATGATTTCTCTCGTTAGTTCATCCCCCCCCCCAGCGGCCATGGGTTTGTGAATGTGCTTGTGCAAATTGAATGCAAGTTAATGAAAAAAATTATGGTTGCAAATTGAATGGGTATTGTTCTGGATGTTATTGTTTTGTGTAGTGGGTATTATTCTAGATGGTATTGTTTTGTTTTGACTTCAATTTGATAGCACGTATGCTATGTTTCTATGTATGCATTTGAGATAAGGGTTCTATTGATGGCAATGAAAGATTTCAAACCTGATATGGGTGATTCTGCATACACCATGACATAGTGGACTTGTTACTTGAGTGTGTAGAACTGTCTTATAGACCTAATCTGTTATGCAATTTCGTAAGTTGTAGATATGGATAGAGAAGACTTGAGTGATGATACTTTTAATATCGATAACTTAGATAGATTGAATATGGATGCGATAAATAGTATGACAAATGAAGTGGGAAAAGAGGGCCAACTTACCTCACTTCCTTGAAAAGCGATAGAAGGAACTTTGAAAAAATATTATCACAACAAATATTAAGGGGCAACCTGTAGGCGAGAATGTTCCCAAATTTAAGAGCTTTATAGGTTGTTGTGCACGTTCAATTGTTCCAATAACTTACAAGGATTGGGACCACCATGTTCCAAATGAGCTGAAGGAGAAGGTGTACGAAGCTATTGAGGTATTTTCACGTTCTAATAAATTATTTTAGTTGTTATTCGCTATTCAGTAAATATCAAATCATCAAACATGTATGTATGACAACTTTCAATATTCTTTTACTTTGCTTTATAATAAATTGATGGGCTAAACAATCTTTATTTTTTTGCAGGGTTCAACAATTAAGTAGAACAATTTGGTAGTAACTAGAACAACTAAAATAAGTATTCAAAGTTCATTAGTTTCAAGATTTTTGTAATTAATTTTGTTATTTGTTTTTTCTAGTCTACAATGTTAGAAATTTTGAAGATAATCATATTGTATGCAATGAAGAGTTATATTGTCTGCTGAGATATTTGTGTCATTTTTCTGTTTTATTTATTGTTCAATTCTAATAGGTTGGCTTAATTATTCTGAATTAAATTAAAAATATATCACCATAGACAACGGTTTGTAGACAAACCATCATAAAACTATAACAAAAAACAACGGTTTCTAAAAATAAATAAATAATAAATAATAAACAACGACGGTGGTTGCTCTAGCAACCGATATAAAATACAATTCAACAATGACGACGGTTTGTGCAGTTACCGTTGTCGAAGAACTACAAAACATACATTATTCTTGTGGGTTTGAAGACGACGATGTCTGCGGCAGCCATTGTCTTTTTGCTTAGTCATAAAATATATGTGATTTCTTATGACATCTTTTAAGACGATGGGTGCTTACCCATCGTCATTGATTTTTAAGGGCGGTTAATCTCCGTCATTAAAAAATAGTTTTGTAGTAGTGTTTCTCGAATAATTTAAGATCTTGTATTCTCCACTGCGTCGATTCCTTCAATTGGTATCAGAGAAAAAGTTTTGAATAATTCGAGAAATACCTTGCGAAATATTATTGATGGTTTTTTGATTATTTTTTATATTTCATTGCATAACCATTTGGATTTTGTGTGTAAAGTTGTGTTGGTTATGCAATTAGAGGGACAATAAATGAATGATTATTTTTTCCTTTAGAATTCATATTTAATTTTCATAGATTCTTGTAAACTTTCTACGAGAAAGTAAGGATTGTTATGATGTAATTATTCGTATCCGGTGGAAATCGAAACGATGTGACGGGAGTATCGAAAGACAGTTGAAAACTCACGTCTGGGAAGAAGTGGCTGTACGGTGATAATTCGGGTTTTGGATCATAAATTTCTGATCCGATATCGGATTGAGACAATTCAAAATCTGCTAGAAAGATAACTCCAAAAACCAGAATTTTGTGTTTCATGAAGAAGACCGGATTCAGAGGTTTTCCCTATCAAAATTGAGGCTGAATTTGACGTGTCGGGGAGGGACGAGAATTTTCTGTTTTTCTGGTTTGAATCTTTGGAACGAGACCATTTCGTAAGGCACTGGGTGACGGTCGACGGTGGCCAGCTGGTGCAACAAGCGGTAGACGGTTCCAATGCCAAGGATCGATCTTAGCCTATCTACAAGATCCGTTTTTGACTTTAAATTAAGATAGCGTATGATTATGCAATGCTAGGATATATGTTAGATATTTATCTTTCAAACCCTAATATTTTTTTATTATATTTTATATCTGGCATTCTTAGATAATTTTATTTTACGCGCATCACATTTAGATACTATATGTCTTTAGGTTTCTAAAAATATAAGCGTTTGTAATTGCATAATGAAGATAAAATTAAGTATAACTACTTAGGTTATAAAATGGCTAACCCTAGAAGCATGTAATAAGTTTTATTTAAATATAATTTTTAATTTTAATAATCTCGCGAGATATTTAATTAACCGTTAATTAAATTGTGAGATTATTAGAATTTAGATAAAATTGTATTGACTTAAATTTAATACTAATTGAGCATGTCTGTTTAATTGAAGTTGGCTGCTAAAGATTAGATTGGCTAAGTACCTAATGTCACTTAGCAACCCACGGTAATAAAAACTAACATAATTCAGAAAATCAAGTGGGAGCGAGATTCTTAATCGAAATTCACGATCTCCATTATTGGATCATAGTAAGGTGCTAAGATAGCTCGTCTTCAATCTTGGAAGCTCCCCAAAGGAGGGTATATGAAGTATCAGATATTACAAGTATAGTATTTGTAATGATCACCTTGATTAGTGAACAACTGAAAACTATCTGCCTCAGCAAGAGTTATCCACTAGTCACAAGTGTTAGGGTGAAATAATGGTACACACTTGACTCATTTTTGTAGTATCATGCCTAAGCGGTTCTTATTGCTTATTTCGAGAGACCAAAGCTGAATATTAGTTAATTGCTAGATATTAATACTAGATTAGTTGGATTACTATGTATTAATATCAGATTGGTAATTAATTGGATTGGACTATCCTCCCTAACTCTTTTTAAATGTGTGTTTTTCCTAAGCGTGTGTATGTTTATGAGAGTTGGGACACCGTTGCGTACATTGCATTTTATTTTTTGAGTTTTTATTTTCATGATATGGTGTATACTTTAATTAGAATGTGTTTGTAATGATTGAAAATTTTATTATTTTTCAGCAATTAAAATGTTATCCATGAGCCCATTAGCATCTTTATTGAAAATATCATTGACATTAATGGATATTAACTAGGTAGGACTTTAATCTGATTGTAAAAGGAAGGAACTACATTCCTAACCAACGCTACGATAGATCTTTCTTAGAGTTATGCTCAGGAGAATAGAAATAATATTGGCTATGTAGTAGATAGATTGAATTTTTTTCTATGTTACATAGTGTCATTATTTGACAAATATGTTGGCACTATAGTAAATTCATTCTGCATAGAAGCTGATATAATTATTAATTTCCAGTAAGATATCTGAAGGGTAATGTTAAACACTTAGATGCCAAAGGAAACTCTGGTTGATAATCGTATCCTTATTATTGTTTTTATTCAACTAGAAAGAAATTCCTAATGCTAAAATCGATGGGAAAATCCAGATCGATATAGTTTTGGATACCTGAGCAGGTTCCTTACATCAGTTCATGATTAAACTATAGCGCATGCAAAAATGTTTAATCATGATGAAATGAACTAGGAACTCCAGGTAGCTAACAAAATCTTGAAGACTGTTTGTATTGAACGTGACCCAGACAACTTCTTCTTTTGGGCTTAAGCTTAGCCTAGAGATAAGATGAAGGAGATAAAGATCTATAAATAGAGTTGACTAAGAGTAAGAAAGACAGAGCAAGATTTAATAGGAATTCCTTCTATTATGGGGAGAGTGAATACAAGAAAACCAGCTAAAAAGATTTTTTTGACTATTAAGAGATGAAACATGCATCTCATTAAGAAGTGATCAGTGATTGACTCTACTATGTCTTGGCGTGTAGACCCTAAATCACTAATCACATTCCCAATTCTTTGTGAGGTTCAAGGAAACTAGAAAAATAAATGAGAGGGATTGCATGTTGTTCTTTGGATGGAGGCATATGCACGATTTTGGATAGTACATTTATTTCTTAATTTTTTGTTGCATGATATAGAGTAATAATAGTATACATAGTACATTATAGAAGAGAAAAGTTTCTCAAGCCAACTATATATCTATAACATATGTCATGGTCATATTATCTAAGTATGATTTGAAGACTAGTAAGAGACGGGCTTCATGGCCTTTAGATTTTTTCAACTCCTACTAGTAAGGGAATTAATCATTGATAAGAATATGACCAAGTGTCTCTTTTGAGACAGGAGGACATAGAAGTGTGTGACGTTAATGTTGGAGTATATTACTCAAGTAGACAAGTGAAAGTCTAAGTGAGGGATGCCTATAGGTATAATGCCAATTTTATTGACGAGTACTCTAGATATGACTATGTTTATCTTATGCTTCTCGATTATGAAACTTTTGAGAAATCAAATAGTTTAGAACGGAAGTCGAAAATGAACTGGAGAGACAAACCACGTCTCTTCGATTCGATCGAAGAAGTCAATACCTCTTAATGACATTCACAGACTACAAGGTGAATATCAGGATTGTATCTCATTTGTTACATTTGGGTCACTCAAAGAATTATGTAACAATAAGGAGAAATGTTTTATTTTAACATGATAAGATCTGTGTGCAATTATTTAACTGGCCTATTTCTTTTTTAGGATTAGCTTGATAGATTTCATATTTTGAATCTAACGTCGTCTTTGGCAGTTCTTGAACATCACAAGAATTATAGAATGTTCGTAAACCTAGTTTACTTGACCTTCATATATGTGGATGTCCAGCACACGTGCTAAAAGAGAATGTTGCCAAGCTAGATGGTAGATCAAAATGAAACATAACTATTGGCTATGGAAAAGAGAATGTGGGTTATTTATTTTTATAGTACCAAGAATAAGAAGTGTTTGCAAGTATAAATATTGTATTCTTAGAAGATGACTATATTTCAAAAGGAATATCTAGATGCAACACGAACTTAGAAGAATTTTTTGTTAATGCACGTGTCACGTAATCTAGTTGGTAATAGATAAGTTCAGAAGTTAGTGAGAGTTGAGTAAGTCAAGAAAATAAGAATGAAGTACTTCCAAGTACTATACAACCTTGTTGTAGGGGGAGCGTTTCTCATTCATATGAGAAATAAATGTTTCTAGGAATGTCTCGTATGGTAATCTTGGCAGAACATTAGCTAGCTCCGAATCACTATGTCTCATAGTGGGAGGGGATCATGACAAACTGAGAGATTCATGTTCTAGTGAGAGGTTTTCGAGTCCATCTTAGAGGAACATGACTAAGATCCCAGTAATGCATAGAGGTTGAAATTGATGTAATGTAAATCATTGGCTTCGAGCAATGAAATCTAAAAATGATTCAATTAACTCTAATGGATTATGGAAGCTTGTAGAAGCGTCAGAGTATTGGGTGTCGAAGATCTACAAGCGGAAGTCATAAGTATGTTATATTGTACATATGATGTATATTTCATTGTAGGCTTCGTTTGCAGATATCAATTAAATTCTAGAGGATTTCACTAGATAGTTGTAAAGCATATACTCAAGTATCTTAGGAGAATGAGAGATTATGTGCTTTTTTATCATGGTAATAATCTCATACCAGTTCAGTACATGGATTAAGATTTTCAATTAGATTACTTCAACAGTAGAACCTAGCAGACCCATTTACAAAGACTTTAGCCATAAATGTCTTTTGGTCACATGTAGAGTACATCAGGGTTAAGCTAGTTGTAGACATGATTTAGGATAAGTTGGAGATTGTTAGGATTGAGCCTTAAAAAATACTAAAATTCTATTGTATTAATTGAGACATTTAAATTTTATTAATAATAAATAGTTTATTCTTATATTATTATGTGCAATAAATTCTTGTAAAAGTTCCACAAGCATAATAGTACTTTTTTTATGGGTCCTATGTAGTTTAGCTTATAAGAATAATGTATTTAACCAAAAGTTATTAATGACTTGTATATACTTAATTTTACAGTCTAGTGAAGTTGAGTGTTTTGCTAAGAGAAGATTGTAGTAAATTATATACTTAATCACTGCTCATGCCAGCATCACTGTTCATGCTATATTTACTGTTTTGGCAGCCAGCGATACTGTTCTGGCGCCGTCACCGCCGCTGTCCGCTGCTGTGCCCTGCATGGTGATTAGAGTTTATGAAATCCTAGACGATAATAATTAGGGTTTAGTAAACCATGTGATGTTTCGCGATCTCTTATCCTTTTTTATCTTTTAAAATTTTGAGTTTTGAATTTTAAAAACGAATAAAAATAATTTAAATTAAAAAGATAATTATCTATTTTATCTTTATATCTTTTGAATTTTGAATTCAAAGACAATTATCTATTTTATCTTTTTATCTTTTAAATTTTGAATTCAAAAGATAATTATCAATGTTATCTTTTTATTTTATTAAAAAAAGGAAAAATGGGATAATTAATGAGATTATTTAAATATTGAATTTTTGAAATTTAAATTTGAATTTTAAATTGGAAATTGACTTTTGTAAAGAGTTACAAAGTGGTGAGACATAATGGAGAAGAATGAGAAAATTACAAACACCATGAAGATTAGTTTATAAATTAATTTGTAATTTGTTTATTAATTTTTTTGGATTATAATTAGAAATGAGCCAATGTGGAGGTTAATTTTAAATGTATGATTTAATTTTAATCGTGCATCATCATATAACATGACATATAGAACTAGGGATATGCCAATATCAATTTGTCATGTAGCATGTACATGCATCATTGGAGAGTAATTTACAGTGGTTATAATTTAATTACAATGTGAATTTATAATTGTTATGATTTTAATTTGGGATTCAAAATTAAATAAAGGATTTATAAATTTAATCACATTTTTCAAATTAATAAAAGTTATATTTTGAAAAACAACCAAAAATGCATTTATTTAAAAACTAAGTGTGAGGGTCGTTTACGTTGAAACGTTCCCAAGGTCTCCAACGCGAACTTGATCGTACCACGAGGAATTGTTTAGAACCGCCCATAGTGATCCTCTCTTCATTGGGAGAAACTTTGAAGTTGTGTCGTTTTGAATCATTGAGTTACTTGAGAATCTAAGACTTTTAAAGGAAGTGGTGGGGCAGGGTCGTCCCATAGACGAACTGTTAGTCCATAGCAACCTTTAAGAGTCGATGCGTTGGTGAAACACTTAGACTGAAGCACACTGGAATCCCCACTTAGAGGCTAGTCAATAGGGCCAAGGTGTCCAAAATCATTGGTGATTGGTTAAGCTAGATGTGGATACATTTGAGCGTTAACCAAATAAGAAGAGTCTCGATGCGATAGGAAATAGTTTGGACTTCATCTCTCGATGAGACAAACTATCATTTTTTATCGTAACATCAGGTAGGAAATATTTTTAATGGATTTTTAAATGTTTAAGTAGTTTCATCATGCATCATACTTTCATATTTGATTGAGCACTTATTTGCACCATTTTATTTATTCTTTTTGATAATCATGTCACTATCCACATTCTCAACTATCTTAAACGCGAACAATATTAACTGGTGATAATTACGGTGATAGGAAACACAATCTTGTAATCGTACCGATGATTGAAAAGCACAAGTTCGTGCTCACCACCCCTTGTTCATTTGAGCCATTTAGTGAATCGACTCAGGGGAAAATGATAATTATGCTTCTTGGCTACGTTCTGATGAGATAGCCATATATTACATCTTGGCTTCTGTTAGCAATGTGTTGCAACAACAACATCAGAATTTAAAAACCACAGCTGATATGATGTTGAACATCACCGAAATGTTCAAAGATCAAGGTCGTTAAGCCAAACGGGCAGTCGTGCGAAACCTTATGAACTACAGGATAAAACATGGAACTGTTGTTAGAGAACATATGATACTGATCGTTAGTTATCTAAATGAGATAGAGATCATGAGTGCTGAGGTTGATGGCGAACTCAGATGGATATGATCCTAGAGACTCTGCCTGATACCTTCGAGAACTTCAAAATAATTTTTTGATGAATAACCTGAGGTACTCGCTTCTTGAGATTATGAAGGAGTTGAAAGCCGCTGAAACTTTGTTTCTAAAGGGCAAGAGGAAGACTAGAGAGGCAGGCTTTACTGAAAGTAAGACTTCCACCTCTAGCGCTAAAAGAAAACATGAGAGGAGGTCTGATCAAGGCTAAGAAGAAGAACTCAAAAGTTACAAATGGTAAGGGCACTGCAAGGTGGACATGTTTTGAGACAAGTGTCATCACTATAGAGTCGATAACCATGGGATACGCAATTGCCAGGATTATCTCTAGCAGATATTTTAATCGAGTTCATCGTTCGTATGGGGAATAAAGCACTAGTATTGGTTGTATCAGTTGGAACTTGATAACGGTTATATGTTTTTACGTGATGTTTATTATACCTCCGTTTTTTGGGAAAAACTTAATTTCAGTAGCTAATTTAATTGAGTAAGGATTCAATTTGAATTCAATTGATAAAAATATATTGGTATCTTATGACTGCTTAATTACTACTGCACGTTTGATAAATAAACTGTTTTACTTAAAACCAATAGTTTCAATGATATGTGACATTTAAGTGAATGTTGATTCATAAAAGGATATCAAAAGGTTAAAGTATGACTCAACCGATCTAACCTATTTATAACACTTACATCTTGGGCATATTAGTCTGGACATGATTAAAAGATTTGTGAAGGACGGTCCTTTACAAATTTGAAGTGTCGGATCACTACCCAGATATGAATCTTGTATTGAAGGTAAAATGACCAAGAGACCTTTTTTCGGCAAAAGGTGAAATAGTCGCTCAATGCCTTGAACTCATACATAGTGATGTATGTGAGCCATTGGAATATGCAAGCAAGGGGAGGTTGTAAATACTTCATAACTTTCACTGATGACTACTCACGTTTAGGTCATATTTATCTAATGCGTCAAAACTATGAAACCTTTGAAACGTTCAAAGATAAGGCCTAATTAGAAAAATAAATAAAAATACTACGATCCAATCATGGTGGAGAGTACTTGCTATGAGAGTTCGAAGACTTTCTTAAGGAAGAAAGTATTCTTTCTCACCTTACAGCACCTGGTACGCCACAAAAGAATGGTGTGTTAGAGAGAAGGAATCAAACTCTGATGAATATGGTTAGATCCATGATGAGTTATTCATCCTTTCCAGATTCCTTCCAGTGTTATGTCTTGGAAACAACGGTATATATTCTGATGTAAGTTCCGTCGAAGACGGTGCCTGATACACCATATGAAAAATGGTATGAACGAAAATCATCTATTAACCATATTAAAATATGGGGGTTCCCAGCACATGTTCTAAAATCGAAGACAAGCAAGTTCGCCAGTCATTCAGAATTATGCATGTTCGTAGGATATCCCAAATGAATGAAGGGGTACATCTTCTATAACAACTGACCATATTAAAATATGGGGGTTCCCAGCACATGTTCTAAAATCGAAGACAAACAAGTTCGCCAGTCATTCAAGATTATGCATGTTCGTAGGATATCCTAAATGAACGAAGGGGTACATCTTCTATAACAATTGACCATAAAATATTCGTTAGCACGAATGCACATTTTCTTGAAGAAGATTACATTAAAATTATACAACCGAGAAGCACAGTTGTGCTAGACGAATTATTGAGTGGGAGGACACCGACTCCCCAATCAGAAATTGTTTCTTATTCAATAATAGAAGAACCACGACATGAGTCAGAGACTATGGAGCCTCGACATAGTGGGAGAGTTGTTAGACAACCTGAGAGGTATATGTCCTATGGAGAAGCTTTTAGAGCCGTCTAAGATAAAGAACTTGATGAACCTATCTCCTACTCAGAGGTCATGACTGGTCCTAAAGTAAACTTATGGCAAGAAGCGATGAACGTTGAGATACATTCTATGTACTCGAACAGAGTCTGGAAGCTTGTAGACTCTGTTCGAGTACATAGAATGTATCTCAACATAGAAAAGAGGTCCGGATGGGAATGTAGAGACATTCAAAACTAGGTTAGTAGCCAAGGGTTACACCCAAAAGGAAGGAATAGACTATGAAGATACCTTCTCATCGGTGGCCATGGTTAAATCCATCTAAATTCTTTTGTCTATTACTACTGCCCTTGATTATGAAATCTGGCAAATGGACGTTAAGACTACTTTTCTGAGTGGAAATTTTGATGAGCTTTTACAAGGCTCAACCAGACGGGTTCATGGAGAAAGGCCAAGAGGGAAAAGTTAGCAAAATCCAGAGGTCCATTTATGGACTTAAGCAAGTGTCACGGTCGCGGAATATTAGATTCAATGAAACTATTAAGAACTATGATTTTGAACAGTTAGTGGATGAGCCATGTGTGTATAAGCTGATACACGAGGGGAAGGTGATTTTTCTAGTCTTGTACGCAGATGATATTCTACTCATTAAGAATGATGTAGGAAAACTATCTGATATCAAGATTTGGCTTGCAAAGTAATTTGATATGAAAAATCTTAGAGAAGCTGCATTTGTCTTAGGTATTCAGATTTTTCGAGATAGAAAGAATAGACAATTGACACTATCTCAAACATCTTATATTGATAAGGTGTTGGCTTCAGTATGCAAAAACTCCAAGAAAGGATTTATTCCTTTTAGACATGGAGTCAGCTTCTCCAAGTAGCAGTCTCCCAAGACTCCTAAAGAAGAGGAAATCATGAGAAAGATTCTCTATGCTTCAGCTGTAGGAAGTCTCATGTATGTGATGCTTTGTATTAGGCTAGACATTTCCTATGCTATGGGTGTGGTGAGTCATTTTCAATCTAATCCTGGAATTGATCATTGGAGGAATGCCATCAAACATATCCTTAAGTATCTTAGGAGAACAAGGAATTACATTCTTGTGTATTCATGTAGTGACTTGAATATGACGGGGTATACGATTCTAATTTCCATGCTGATAAGGATTACAGGTGGTCCACTTCCGAATCGGTGTTCACCCTGAACGGTGGAGTAGTTGTATGGAGAAGTATCAAGCAATCTTGCATTACTGATTCTACCATGGAAGCTTAATATGTGACAACTTGTGAAGCTGCAAAGGAGGCTGTATGGCATAGGAAGTTTTTGAAGACTATGAAAGTTGTTTCAGATGCTGACAAGCCCATGACACTTTATTGTCATAACAGTGGGGCTGTCGTAAATTCTAAGGAACCTAGAAGGCATAAGAGATCCAAACACATAGAACGTAAATATCACCTGATTAGAGAAATTGTTCCGCGTGGAGACATTGTGGTTACGCATATTTTTACCGTCAACAACCTGGCAGACCCATTCCCGAAGACTTTAAGCAGTAAAATTTTTATGGTCATCTGGAAGGCTTGGGGATAAGAGATTGTACACGCCTACTTTAGTCTCAGTGGGAGATTGTTAGAATATGTCCACAAAGTAGCGTGTAATAACTATTTATTTGTATTTAGTTATTTATCAGATATTAGTATTATTGAATTTTCATGAATAAATTGAAAGTTTTATTTTAAATTAAAGTGTGTTTATAAATTACTCAAGTCCTTGAATTTTCATCAATGAACGAAGAGTGAAGACTGAGGCGTCTCCAGACGAACTCTTATGAGAAAGTTCAGAACGATATTCGCAGTATTAGGATCGACTTGGAAATCGAATCTGATTATGATTGTTTGGTTAAACCAATGGATGCCATTCTTTGGGCATGGGAGTAGAGACTCAAACAGTTAACCTAGACAACTTATGAACATGTTGAATAGACCGGTAACAAATTAGTTCAGAGCCCAAAACCATTTGCCAAGCTCTAAATCTAATTGTTACATCTTAAGAGTATTTTCATAATTATCTTAATCTTGAGGGGAATACGTATCTTGAATTAGTTAGTCGCAATATATGATATGTCAAATGAGTGATTTCGAATTGGCAGGCAATACCTCGGCTGTTAGGCTTGTAATTCAATTGAGTTGGAGTTACGAGATTCACAGATATAGAAATTCGTGATTGGATTGTGAAAGCAACAATATCACCTTGTGCTTTATTGATGGGTGTCTGAATAAATTAATATGACCAGTTATCCAACGAATTGAGTCATTGATTAAGACTTGTGAATTGTATGAGACAATTCAGTATTATGTATTTCTTATTCACAATCAATAAAGGAGTTAAGAATATAATAACAATACGGGTAAAACGGTCATTTTACATTCCGCTCTTGTTACTGATATTCATGATGGATATTATGTTAAAATATTCTATGGACCGTGAAAACAAAAAGGTTTATTTAAACCAACAAAAAAGTAGCGCGCATGAATCGAGAGTTGATTCAGCATCGAACCTATAGTAGAGTCGTACGATGACATGATTAAATAGGTCAGAAATTTATGGAGTTAAATTCACCGAGTATTTGAATCCTTCGCTTTGTTCATGTGGGTCCATCTGGTCTAAAAAATAGCTAATGAGAATAGGAATAGAGAAACAAAGTAAATTAGATCAAAATGTGTTTTGGTGCCAAGACATATTTCCTACAGCTATATATGATGGGTGAGTCACTTAATTACTTAAGTGTGATTATATGTATTAAAATTAAATTATTTATTATTTTCAAATTATTGGATGATTACTAAATAAATATAAATTAATTGATAATGATCAATTAAATCTATCAATTTGATTGATAAATTTCGATACAACTGTTACACTGTGGAGATATACTGATTTTCAGCAATTTGAATATATGAGGGTAAATTTTCAGAAATTTAAAATGTATGGGTATATTTGTAAGTATCAAAAATTAGATTTTATGAATATCTAATAACAATTTGACTGCAGAGAGATAGATAGAGATATAGATCCCTTATCAGATACAGAGAAAAAGAGTTTGTCTCCCCTCCCTAGTGGTTGCTGCCGATTTTGTGAGTATTGAAGGAAAAATATTCAATTTTTTCCTTCAATCGTTTTGAAAGCCCACACTCAAATTCCTACAAAAAATTCCCGTGAGATATATTTATGAAATTAAGAGGTGGTTGTTGGTGGGCGAAATTTGTAAACCATTCTTAGAGTTCAAGTGCGTGATTCAGATCCCAAAATTTGAAGAACACGAAGAACGCTCTAAGGAAATCCGTCAGTTCAGAAATTATTTGATACAAATTATAGGTGAAAATTTGTTTCTAACCTTATCTTCTCATTTAATATCGTATATGCATAATCGCACGTTGTTTCATTTTAAGTTATTTAATTCGAATACATAACTTAATTGAAATTTTTTTGATATTCCGCCCACGAACCGTTTGTGGTTCAAACTTATTTTTTTAGTTTATTTTTAAAATCTACCGATCCCAGCACTACAATGATGGATTCTAAGAAAAAGGCTTGTTATCCTTTTAGGTTTGAAACCTATGTATTTTGTCAGTGTCATATGATGGAATATATAACATGAAGAGAGTTCCCTTGATTTTGGTAGTGGGAAGTCATAAGTATGTTATATTGTACACTTGATTTATATTTCACAGTAGGCTTAGTCAGCAGATATCAGTTAAATCCTAGAGGATTTCACTGGATAGTTGTAAAGCATATACTTAAGTATCTTAGGAGAATGAGGATTATGTGCTTGTCTATCAGGGTAAGAATGTCATACCAGTTTAGTATATAATTTAACATTTTCAATTAGATTACTTTAGCGGTAGAACCTAGCAGACCCATTTACAAAGACTTTAGCCATAAATGTCTTTGGATCACATGTAGAGAACATGAGGGTTAAGCTGATTGTAGACATGCTTTAGGGAAAGTTGGCGATTGTTAGGATTGTGCCCTAAAAAGCGCTAAAATTTTATTGTATTTATTGAGACATTTAAATTTGATTAATAATAAATAGTTTATTTTTATATCATGTGCAATGAATTCTTCTAAAAGGTCTACAAGCATAATAATACTATGTTTATGATCCTATAGAGTTTAACTCATGAGAACAATGTATTTAACCAAGAGTCATTTATGACTAGTATATACTTAATTGCATAGTTTAATGAAGCTGAACGCTTTGCTAAGAGAAGATTGTAATACATTAATTCTATTATGTAGAGTGGCTTATCTTTCACTAGGTGGAGTACCTAGTTAATGTACTATTGTATTTGGAATGCATTGAAAGGACTAATGGGTTTGATTTTCAGTATATTGCTATCAAATGAAAATGATGACTCATTGCTATTATTTTATGAATGCTCTCAAACTTGAGAGAGTTATGAGCTCATATTCATGCTGCAGTGGCACGATCTTTTCTTCATTTTCTGTGCGCCAGCTAGACTAGAAGACAAGGTCTATGCCAAATGTGCATCTTCACTGCTATAGCGGTAGATATTTTAGTGCTGCGGCATCCACTATAACCACTTCTCTCACAAGAATTCCTTCACAAAAACATAGCTTATGCTAGATTTGCTCAATATCTACTACATAAGTTAATAAGGCTGCTAAATCCTAAGAGACACCTCTTAATAAGAAAAAGACACAACTAAGACTTGAAATTGACTCATCACCTTAAGATTACTAATGAATTAAACTAGAAAATGCAAATATAATGAAGGAATTACTAGTCATTACTAAATCCTAACTTTAAGAAACCACACCTCCAAACTTAAGTCATTACTAGTCCTCGAATATGATCACTAAGATGACCAAAAAGCTAGATAATGAAGCAAAGGATACCTACCCTTCACCTATCTAGTTTTTCTCTACACGCAAATAAAAAACCTAGGCCCTCAAAATAACATGCTCAGCAACTAACAATTCCACAAAGAGGATTAACTTTTACCCTTAATCATGTTTAATTGAAATGCAATCCTAATTCCCTCAGGGAGTGTGCGCTAGAAAGTGGAGTTGCTCTCTCAGGTTGCTTAAGCTACTTTAAATTGATATCTTAGGCTCAATTTTAGTGCTCAATCCAGACAACTCAACTCAATAGTTAACATCAAATAGCATGAAGCTTACTAAACAAAGGGGAAAACGGTTACATACATGAAGCTCAAAAAGACAGTTAAAGCTTTAAGCTGCTTTCCTTTTATTCCATTGACTTTTCTTTAGCTTTTTCTATTTTTGTTAGATTACCTCTCATATTATATTTCCTTTTTACACGAATGGTTAACACTTTTTAGGAAGACACCTGATTACTCAACAGTATAACAAGCAAGGCTGTTTTTATTTCTTTTATTTTTACTTTTGCTATGGCAGTCTCATATCTTTGGTTGCCTTTTTATGCGAATGTTCAATACTTGTGGTGAAGATACCCGGTTACTCAGCATCCTAAGACAAAGAAGCCATTCAAATTTTCTTTTCTCTTTTTACACATGCAATTTTTTTCTTTTAAGTCAATCGAATGTGAGTGAGTGGGTGAGCATTGATTTGGATGAATTTCTACAACACTATCATCTTGAAGCTCTAAGTGCCAGAATGAACATTAAGCCTTACTCATATTTAAAGTATCCTAAACCTCCCAGAAACAGCTAATTCATCTTCTAAGTGCTGAAGGTTAGGGAACAAGGAAAAGCACTTCCAAATTCGGCATTATTCAAGAATGATTTTTCATCAATATTTCATTTTTTAATATTTTATTAGTTGAGAAAACTATTAGTAGGTCTAGATTAAAAACTTAACATATAAACAAACATAACTAGCAACTTAAAACCAACAAAGAGAATAGCTAAGTAACTTTAAGAAAAGGACATAGGCCATCTCCCCTGAACTTAACACTTACAGTGTCCCAGTATAACGAAGAAACACTAAACTAAATTAAACCATAAACATAAATTAAAATGTCAATGATTCCAAACAAAAGTCACCAGAAATCCAAAAATTAAATAAATATAGCAAGAAATAAAAGGAAATGAGCCAAGGAGGGACTCCCCTGAAGCTGTTGCAGCAGTCCAATAGCTTTCACTACCTGAACCTTGTCCACAAAGGATTGCTTCTTCTCAGCTATTTTTAGCTTCTTCTTGGCACTGACACTGGATCCATCTTTTGCTACTTCTTTCTTCTTTTCAGAAGATTCCCCTTTGGACTTTACAGTCTTAGGGGAGTCTTCTTCCTTCTCTGAAGGTTGTTTCACTCGGTTGGGGCTTAAAAACTTCCTATTTCCTTTGTCTTTTGGTGTTTAGGTTGATGGTTGGGTGGTGGTGTTGGTAGTTCTTCATCCTCACTCTCTCCAACTTCTTCTTCATACTGCTCCTCTTCTTTCTTCATTAGCTTTTGAATCTTCCACATCCTTTTCATTTTCAACCTCTGCTTCTTCATCTTCACTTTCATCATCGTATTCCTCCTCCTCAATCTCTACTTCATCCTCTTTACCTTAAGTTTCATCCTCTTCCAAGACTTTCTCAACCTCTAGAGAAACATCATCTTGCCAAAATTGCTCCTCTTCCACCTGCTCGTCCTCTGATTTCTCCACTTCCTTGTTCTTCTAGGGGTGAAGATTAACCTCGGGGAAAGGAGGTAGGGGCCAAGTAGGTTATGTAAAATTTTTCTAGAGGTTTTTTTGCAGAGAACTGTCTTGAGTTTGAGCATACTCTCAGTATGTTTGATTGTGGTGCTCAAGCTGCAACAACAATTTTTAGGTTTTATTCTGAGGGCTTCATGTTGAGCAAGCTTGTCAGTGAGTTTCTCCAACATTTGGTCATGGTCAGTGGTGTCCACTGTAGGGCTTCATGTTAACAAGCTTTTCTTTTGTAGGGCTTCTGCTACAGACCTTCCTATAGCAGTAAGGTTTATGGAGCCTTAGTTTATCAGTCTTTTTCATCACTAACAAAAGGAACATTATTGATTTAACACAGTTTGAAAATTAAACAAGGGAAAAATAGGCATCCAATCTTCTTGCCAATAAACACTTTAACCTCTCTAGAAATGAAATGACTAACATTTATTTAACAAACAATAAAGCATTCAAAAAAATCAATCTCTCTTGAGTGACATTTTGTATATGTGTTGTGGGCATAATAGCAGTGCGAATGAAATGATACCAGACTTTAGCCCTAGATTAAGAGAAGACCTAAGACATGTTCTAATCCCTTCTGTAGACACATTATGCCACTTACTGCCAAAAATAGTTAATTCTTTTAGAATAACGTTCAATTTCACCTTAGATACATCTTTTGCCAGAATGGAGTGTTCATCATCCACATCATCTAAATAAAATATAGAGTTTATAGCTTCAGCAGTGAAAGAAATAATAGTACCTCTTACTGATACATCAGTCTGTTTAGGACTAAGAAATTTTGTGGAAAACTCTATTATCAGAGGAACTATACTCTGACTGGGCACAAAATCGTCTTCAATTCCTTTGTGTAATGATGGTTGTGATGCACTTGGGGATCCCGAGAGAAGGGATGAACTCTATCATGAATCCTTTCTCGTAGAATTTCTTCACACGAATTTACTCCTCATACCTTGTGCTTCACTCCATATTTAGCTAGTAGTCCTTTAAAAAGTGTGTTGTCAAAATGTGTTACTTCATCATTAATGAGGGCTCAAGGAGTTCCAAATCTTGTGAAGATATTATTCTGAAGGAATTTAACCACCACTTTTGCATTATTTCCTTCCAAAAATGAAGGTGGGATTGGACCCAAGAAAACTGTCCCCCATACATCAAAAAGTTCAACCTCTAGAATGTTATTCAAGGCATCTCTTACCTTTTTGATATGTTCCCAGTCATGTGACACCTGTCACATCATTTTGCCTCTCTCATGAGAATCTTTGAAAATGGAAGGCCAATAATAGCCAGACTGAAGCACTTTTGCTGATTTTCTCAATCCTCCAAAATCTCCTCCATAGGTAGGAGTGACATTGCTGCAGTATGCTATGGATTTCCTCTTCTAGAACATGTCTTCTCAAGATTTGGTCAGGCCCTTTTCTGTAGAGGTAAGGATCATCCAAGTAGTAGGCCATGATTTGGAAGAATTTTTTCATTTGCTGTGAATTGAGCTAAGGAGGTTACACTCTACTTGCTAAATAATTAACTATATTTGTATACCAATGGGCTTCCAGTTGTGAAACTTCCAGGAGTTGTTCATCTGGAAAAGTTTCAGTGATGTCCAAATTTGCTGTAGTATCTTTCCAAGTATCCAATCTTGATAAATGGCCTGCCACTTGGTTCTTTGTTTCCTTCTCGTCCTTGATTTCAAAGTCAAATTCTTGGAGCAATAAAATCCATCTGATTAGCCTAGGCTTTGCATCCTTATTTGAAATCAATTGCATACTGTATTACATTTAACTCTATTATGTAGAGTGACTTACTTTGGTCACTAGGTGAAGCACCTAGTTAATATACTATTGCATTTGGAATATATTGAAGGGGCTAATGAGTTTGATTTTTACTAAAGTACTATCAAATAAAAATTAGGACTCATTGCTATTATTTTATAAGTGCTCTCAATCTTGAGAGTATCATTGGCTCATATTTGGTAGCTAAGTTATTTTGATCAATTAAAAATGTGACTCTCTAAGTTCACATATTCTGTAGGTTGGATGACTGAGTTATGAGATGATGAGCCTATTAATTCACAATAGTAGAATCCATAGACGATATTAATTACATCTTAGGTAATTCATTTGTGTGATCATAGTAAACTAAGCACATAGTATTTTGGGTGGAGTCCTAGAGATTTGATAATTTTCCTTGTTGCATCAAGTATAAAAATTATCATAGTTAACTGATACACTGAATTTGGAACCTAATGATACCAAGATGTTATGTTCATAAAAAGGTTTAGTTCTCTTATTATTGGTGGGTACTTCATTTATGTTCAAGTTACGTTTTATAGGAGTGGGGTACAATATTTATGTACTTTGAAATGGTTAGTTTTACATCATTTATGTGGTAGGTTCCTTTTGTATTTAAGGTGGGTATACCCCATTTATTTTTCAAAGGTTCATTAAACTTGTGTAAATGTCATACATAAATGTTTGCAGTCACCCATATGCATTCAAAATCTGTGAGAGTTACTCAATTTATGTAAACAGTAGCATATTTATGTGGTCAATATCTATTTGATGTGATTATATTGTTGTGCGTACCATGCTAATATTATTTGATCTTGTTTATGTGTGTGGTGCCTCAATCCTGTGCGCATGTTCTTTGGTTCATTTTTGAGCTACCACTGATTCGTTGAAAATGGGCAGGATACCTGGGATTTTGTGGGAAGTACATTGTTTATGTGGGGGATACATTATGTACAAGCATTGACAAGAGTCATGTACCTAGTTTATGTTATCACACTTATTTTACGTCTTTAGTACCTACACTATGTACCTACATAATCAAAAAAGGATTGAGTCACTTTTTATGCGTTACAAATGTGAGATGTGCCTCATTATTGTGGGTGGTACCTCATTTATGTGGGATGTACCGTGTTTATGTTATCCTATCGATTTTACGTATCTTTTACCCACACCATGATGTGTATATTCCTCAAACATTTGAGGTACTTCTTATACGTTACAAATGTGGTGTAACAATTTTTTTTGAGTTTTATCTTGTTTATGTGAAAAGTACCATGTTTCAGTTAGTACGCGGTCTATGTATTGTATCACTCATACCACAACTTTCTTTTGTACCTTTCAAAATATTTTAAGTATTTCTTACCTCTTGGAAAGGTGCGTCGCACCTTTTTTTTATTTGCACGCTATCCAATACATGTAGATGCTATCACCCTTCTATACATTTTATGGGTTAGTTTACCACATTTATGTTTCGTGTACCATATTTATATCACATTACTTCAAACGTGTGTCCTTGTACCCAACTAACCTTTTAGATACTCCACATGTGTAAAATATTTTCATTTTGTAAAGTTTATGTGCAATGTACATGATTTTTGTCATAGCCACTTCAAGTGTGTAATAAAATACCCTATCAATGTATTGTATTTCATTCGATCCCAGAAAAGTTACATCCCTTAAATTAACAAGGAAGTTTGATATCCTTCAGTTTGACTCGATTAAATTCTATGGCCTTCATTCGACTCTGTCAAACTTGGACTTTAAATCCAACATATGAGTCATTTTATTTGCATTCTCACATTGTTTCACATATGCGTACTTAGTCTGAGGAAGTTGTATGCTTGGGATTTAAGAATCTTAAAATTAAGATAAGGAATATGACCCAAGACAAGGCAATCCCACAATTCAAACAATAAAAATAATTTGTTTCCTTTTTAGTCATCAAATTAAGATACGATAGAAGCGTCAAACCTCCACAGTCAATTTGTTTATATAATAGAGGAACCAAACCAGTTAAATTCTTCAAGAAAGTTTACGTTCAAGGGAAATCAAATATGTTTCAGAGCTAGAAACACCGATAATATATTTAAAGTTTCGGCATTCAAATGCAACTTGTATGGCCAGGCTATGTTCAAAAGACTACCCTTATTTCAACCTTCAGGAAGAGGAAGACGTTGAATGCTCATTGGACAAAAAATTAAAACGTCACATGCACGTTTCGCATTCAAAGTATCTTAGCACACATGGCAAAAAAGTAACTTCTGTACAAAGGTTTCTGACTGCCTACCTCTTTAACTTTTTCCAAGAAACTGTCTGGGAGGATAATAGGTAAGTGTTTCAATGGCCTAGATTTGAGGGATAAATCGAGCCCCCAAGAATGGTCTCGGCATAGGGCGACCCATGGTACCATAGACTCACTCATTTAGTATACCTAATGTTAACCTAGTGAACTTAGCAACACATGTAATTGAAAAACGCACGTTAATTAAAAACTCAAGTGGGAGCAGATTCTTATAAGAAATCTACAAACTCCATTGTTGAACCATATTAAGGTATTAGGATTCCTTGTCTCTAAACGTGGGAGCTCCCTAAAGGAGGGCACTATAAGTACTAGCTTACAAGTATGGTTTATCGAAAGGATTGCCTTAGTGTTTAAGTGGGAGCCACCTACCCAAGTAGGAGTTACTTAGCACAAATCTAAGGGATAAACAGTGGTACACACTTGATTGGGTTTTGTAATATACCTACTAAGATGTTTCTATTACTTTATACAAGAGGTCAAAGAATTACGGTAATTAGTAGGAATTAATATCATATTACTGGAGTACTATGCATTAATGTCAGATTAGTAAGCAAGTGGATTAAATTATCCTACCTAACTTATAAATTCAAGTTTAACCTAAAGAATGATTTTATTATTGCAGTTAGGATATCATTGTGCATGTGACATGTTTGTTTTTTAATTTTTTTTATTTCATGTTTCTTGTATACTAAATTTAGAACGCATGTATTTAATTAAGCATTAATAATCATTTGACTTAGTTGATCAATTGTTGAATAAGAATGAGAAGTTGGCTTGTACAACATATCCAACTATATGCCTAATGTGTTGTAATATCACTCTCTATTTCAAGGCAACTAATATAATATTCCATCTTCAGAACATGTCTGAACATTATTACAATAATTAATGTGAGGATATTAATCAGAACTTTTATTAGGAAAACATAGGATACGTCATTGATCTTCTTGACAAGATGAAAATTTTGAATGCTAAAATCTACAAGAAAATCTAGGTTCAAAGTCTTTGAAAACTCTATTGGAGTCATTTAATCGAAGTTGAACTATAGCATGTGGGCATGCTGGTAAGTTTTGGCTAATTTGATGAAATAACTCAAGAAGTTAAGGGTATTCATAAGACTTGTCTTAGTATGAACATAGTCTTTTAGGCTTAACTTAAGACCAGAAATACAAAGAAGTAGAAAGTGATTCAAATAAGGGAACCTAGAAAATAAGGATAGAAGCAAATCCTAAAGGGAATGCTTACATTGTGGTAGGAATGGATAATGGAAGACGAAATGCGAGGTCATCTAGCTCTATGAGAACAAAAGAATGCAATACATTATGTTTTTCTTAGTAATTGATTCTACTAGATCCTAAATACTAATCACATCTGTATTACTTACGATGATTCCAAGAAATTATAAGGCTTAATAAGAGAGAAGCACTTTGTTCTTAGAACTAAGGAACATGTTTCAAAGTTTTCTTTTGGAAGATAATATAATACTCTTCATGTTTTTAGGAGTCTATCTTTATGTATAAGATAAATTGACAAATTCTAATATATGTCTTCTACTTTTATGAATAGTGTAAGAATTAATTTACTTTGGCACATTAGTTAATAGTTACTTCCTAAATCATTATTGTTGCATGATTTGAAGTGTAATAATGGTAGACCTAGACAACTAAAAAGTTGAAGTTTCCCAAAAATAACTAAACATATCTATGGGATTTCTGTAAATCGTGTTTAGAAAGGTAATATGATCAAAAGTCCTTTTCAAAGGCAGGATGCCATTGGGCCACAAAGTCTCTAAAGTTGGTGTGTACTACAAGTGGAAGGGTGAAAATCCAAGTAAGGAATAGCTATCAATATTTGCCATTGACTATTACCAAAAATATAGTTATGACTATCTAATGATCAAAGTCTGAAACCTTTGAGGAATTCAAAGTGTTTGGGCCAAAAGTTAAAAAGGCCTTAGACATATAGATTTAATCTCTTTGATCTAATCCCTAACACCATGATCCCTGAAAATTAAACATTAATGTAATTTCTCAATTCATAGTCCTTAATTAGATTGAAAACCCTAATTTGAGAGAAACTTCCAAAATTGAAACCCCTAATTTTTTTCTCAAAGAAAAACCTTAACATTAAATAATAGAAGCATTAAATATTCACAAACCTTATTTAATAAACTATAATAAATGTCGTGCTAAACTTCGTAATAAAACCAACGTGAAAAATCTAAAATCATCAGATTCTAACACCTCCTCGTAGAATAAAACATGGTAAATCATAAATTACTGAAATAACTATAATTTAATGAAAATACCTTTCTAATGTTTTGTCATTATTCATAAACGAAGACTCATAAGTTCTTCTATTAGGATAGTTGGTCATGGAAGCTTCTCACTCCTGCTGCTCACCATCACTTGCAACATCATCGACTGTAGGGGAGTGAGTATTTTAAAATACTTAGTAAGTAAACTCACATACTGATAAGCATCACATGTCATGAACACAACCAAATGACACATACAATTATAATCTAACATATTCACTTTATGATTTATTCATAAAATATTTTTGCATCAGGTACTTGAATGTGAAGTTCTTTCTGAGTGAAAAAGTACTTGAGACTCTTATGATCTATGAAAATCTGGACTTACAACAATATAAGTAACGACTCCAAATCTTGAGGGAAAATACAACAACATCCAACTCTAAATCATGCGTACGGTGCTCATAAGAATTGAGCTGACGAGAAGAATAAGCTATAACTCTCCTTTGTTGCATCAAAGAACAACCCAAACCTCTCTTAGATGCATCACTATAATTTACAAGTTCACTCTAACCATCTGGAATAGTCAACATTGAAACTGACACCAAGTTCTGGTTAAGGCTCTAAAATCATTTCTCACAAGCAACCGAAACTTAAATGATATCAAATAGTGTCTTAGAGGAGGTATCCAAAACACAAGCTAGGTAACCTAAATTACCATGGTCAAGAATTTGTCTAGCCCGAATAACAGAGATCTTCGGATCCCATAAACTTTAAAGTAGTCTCGCTTGAGGGTTGGAAGCGAACTTCCTTATGATAATTATTGTTGTAGCATGGTTAGTTTCTAACAAACTCACCCCTAGGATCATACAAAAATTGTACATCCCTAAGACTACAAGTCTGGCATCCATGCTTGATTTGTGATAGACATTGAATAGTTTTTTGAACATTCGTTGAGGTCTGCTTCACACTCACTTCAGCTTGTGAACAAGGAGAGAAGCTACAACAACTGTTCATATATTTCTTCTTAGCTTCCTGGCACTTCAAAAAGAAGACTTCCCTCTTTGCTTTGTTGTTAACTAAGTTACTACTCTGGCCTTGTTCATTCAGACGACACTCCTTAAGGTAATGTCCTTCCTTCTACACTTGATACAATCATATGACTCCTAATAGCTGTATTCAAGGTGACACTTTATTGTATATGTTGCATGATGGATGAGAACTTGTAGCTTGTCTATTCATATATTTGCATCTCAAATGGTTGTTTGGGTGCCTCCTCGTGTCATGCGATGACTAATCTTGTTATGGTGGTAATTTGGCAATGACACTCTTTTCAATAATTTGTGCCACTCAAACAACCTCTACAAACATGGCATGACAATGAAGATCCAAGACCTTCATACTCAGGACGGACACGGTTTCCAAACTATCAAGCCTTCAAGGTCTCATTAATGAGATAGTTCTTCAAAAAGCTTGCTCATACTCAATGAGAGTCATCGACGGAACTACCATCTTTGGTTGCTAAGTACAAATCATAACGAAGTCTTCATTGCAAAACATATTCCATGACAAACAACCACAATCATTATCATTACATCTTGAGGAAATCATCACACTGCTACGAAGAAACTCAAATCTTACCGTAGTTGTCTGAATATTATAACACATCATACATAAACATAATATAAACTTATCGTAAGTAAACATAATATACACATACTTAATCGATAATTGAAATAATGATCATATATGTACCTGACTTATAAGGTGAGGGAGGAGTAGAGTGAGCATAATGTCATACTTTACATTAGAAAAATTCTACAGAATCTAAAACTTTTGCTCTGATACCAAACTGTAAGCCCCGATCCCCGAGGGTTAAACATGAATGTAATTTTTCACAATTCAAAATCTCAAATTAGATTGAAAACTCTAATTTGAGAGAAACATCCAAAATTGAAACCCCTAATTTGGTCCACATAGAAAAACTTTAAAATTAATAGCGGAAGCATCTTGTCAGAAAAACCTTATTTAATAAACTATAATAAATGTCATATTAAATTTCGTGATAAAATCAACGTGAAAAATCTCAAATCATGATATTCTAACATATTGCCGTTGAATAAAATATGGTAAATCATAAATTATTGAAATAACTGTAACTTAACAAAAATCCATTTCTAATGTCTTGTAATTATTCATAAACTGAGACTACCAAGTTCTTCTATTAGGATAGCTGGTTATGACAGTCTCTCACTCCTACTACTCACCATCACTTGCAACATCATCAGCTATAGGGGATTGAGTATTTTAAAATACTCAGTAAGTAAACTCTCATATTGATAAGCATCACATGTCATTAAAATAACCAAATGATACATGCAAATATAATTTAACATATTCACTTGATGACTTATTCATAAAATAATTTACATAAGGTACTTGAATGTGTCTTTGTTGATCATAATTCATGGTTGACATATAACTTGAATTTGTGCTTATACTTGTACTTGCTTGATCATAATTCGACTAGACATATCACTCAATTAACAACAGAACCATATCTGTTTCACACTTGACCTTGTAACTTAAAATTACTTGTAACATGAACATGAACAGCAATAGAGTGGGTGTCCTAAAGTTGGTGTCACTTAAGGTTATCTGAACCTTAAGGACACTAGCATGAACATGTGACCCCGAACCATATAGCTAATAATATGACGTGAATAGTCTGGTTACTTGATAACTAAGAGACATGTCTAAATCTACCTTTTGTTTGCTTATCACTTTACTTGAGTTAACTTCATGATTCATATTATTACATATGCATGAGTAAACGTGTAACTTATCCTGAAGACATATATTACAACCAATTCATGGCATAAACAATCATAGTCCATACATCATGTGGTATCACAACATCATCATACAAAAAATATAAAAAACTTGTCACATATAAGGTATAATAAATGATAAATCAAGTAATATTAAATATGAAAATGTTACTTATCATAACATAGGAGGCATATCACCATGTAAGCTAACTTACCTGGACTGATAAGAATAAAATTTAACAACTGTTGACCTGAAATCCAAAGATCCCATATCTCTAAATATTCAAATAATAATGTATTAATTTAAGTATAATGATCTAATAAATCAAGTGCGCGAACAGGGGTCAGAAAGGGTGGATATAAATGTGGTGTAATTTGGTCAAAGTGGTTCACACCAATTCAACTTGCATCGGTTAGTGTGAACCAGTTCGATTTGATTGAGTCATATCAGTTTCACTCTGGTTGGGCTAGACCAATTTAGTCTAGTTTGTTAAATCAATTTAGACTGGGTGATTTCTAGGTTAGGCCAAGTCAAAACTGACTAGGTCGCAAGATCCATAACTATTCGAAACTGAGAGTAAGAAAGAAAAAGGAACATAAGGAAGATTGATGCTCACCGATGAAGAAAGCAGTGATGACTAACTGTTGCAACCCGAAGAAGATGATCAAGATGCTGCCATGGAAGGAAAAGAAAACAAAGAGAGTCAACGGCTAGCTCAAAGAGAGAGAGAAAGAGCAACGAAACATAGAGAGGATGATAAGAAATAAGAAGAATTGGTTACCAGTAACGACGCTCAACGGCGAAGTGACGGTGACACCACAAACATAGACAAATGAGGAAGGAATTTGCTGAAAATTGGAGAAAATTTCAGAATTGGATATATATAAACATTGAAATAGAAAATCTAGATTGTGAGAGAGAAAAATGAGAAAAAGAATGAAGAAAGGGAAGAAGAAGAAGAAGAATGAGAATTGCCTGTAAATTGATAATGAAAGGAAACCAAAAAAATTGAAACGAAGAAGAAGAAGCAGAGGAGCTTCGCTGGACAACATAAAAGAGGTGGAGACTGCGTGAGAGAGATAGAGAGGGAGAGAGATACATTTAATGTTAGGTTGGAGTTTTGTTTAAGTGCATTGACATTAATTGTGTGAGTGACTTCAAAATCACTGTTATAACCCTTGAATTTCTTAGGGTATTACATAATCAACAGATGAAAATCTCTTGGTGATCTTTAGGGTCGCTAAGCATTGATTGGGATTAGATCTCAGTAGAAGACACTTAAGTTATCTCAATGTTCTAGCTAAAAGCAGAAACATGGTTTTTTAAACATGATGGTCCTATCTGAGTTATTTTGGGATAAGCTTTTGGAACAATTATGTACCCCTTTTCCTTAGTATTATATAAGACATTATTAGGGACACCACTTGAATTAAAAATTTGTTAATCGAGGAGCAACATAATTATGCAAGAAGACCGAACAACCGCCAAGTTGTCGAAGACACGTCAGGCGCCCTCTAAGTTGACCACCCTAGCAACTAATGGACTATGAAGGGGTAGGTGAACGGGAACTGACCGAATCACTGTAGCAAACCCTCCCTTTACTCAATGGATAGAGCTTATCCTCTTTTAATCAACAAAATTAGAAACGATGGAGAAAAAAAGAAAGAGGTCTTTATTGAAGAGGCTTTACACCTGAAATAGGACAAATATACAAAAGAAGAACATAGCATGTTAATCCAATTAGTTATAGAGAAGAAACTAGTAGTTGGTGAGAGTCTAAATTGTTTGAGAAAACAAAGATAAAGTAAAGTACTTCTTAGTATTACATAACCTTGTGTAGTGGAAGGTTATTCTACTCGTTGATAACTCTAAGAAATTAGATTTATCCTTGCATTTTCTAGTTTAATTCATTATAATCTTAGTGTGATGATTCAAATTCTAGTCTTATTTATTTCATTTTCATACATCTCTCTATTAGGTTTTAGCTACCTTTTTAGCTTATATAGAAGATTTTTAGCTAATCAAGCATTTGAGGTTTTTGTGTGTAGGGACTCTTGTAAGAGTAATGGATAAAGAGGATGTTGCAACATGGAAATCTATATCAATATAGGAGTGCAGATGCACACATGGCATGAACTTTTCCATTTAGTTTAGCTGGTGTGTAGAAAAGGAAGAAAAGCTCGTGCGCTAAGAAGTATGTTATCCATGTAGCGTTAGCGCTTTCCTGGTGGTCCTTATTGCTGTTGTTGTTGGACACACATCCTTATAGAAGCTAAAGTCCTACTTTAGAGGGTCCATATATATTCAATACATTTTTCGTGGAAGAGAGCTGACACCTTTGCTAAAAATGGAGAAGAAAAGAAAGGAAACGAACAGAAAATGGGAAGCAAAGATGCGAGCAAGAAGACAAAAGGGGAGGATATTAATTTATTCTCCACTCTATTTTCATCTTTGCCCTTCTTTAAATTATTGCATCTTCCTCTTTAACTTTACTTCTGTAAGCTTGACAATGCTGATGGTTGTAATCGAATTTGCTCTTAAGCTTGATATGAGCTAAAACTCTTAAGCTACTATGGTTAATAAACCTTAAAGCTTTTATTCCTAATAAATGAAGTTCAGTTTGCCCATTTCATAATAGCATTTCGTTCAAGGATATTTAATGCTCATTCTTATTAATGATTGGTCATCCTTGGTAAGATAAACGTTGGGCTAAATACTATAAAGGGTTTAATTTAATGGACGTAGCTTGAACGATACTTGATACTTACATCTTGAAATCTAAGTATGACCAATCATTCTTATTAGTGAGGAATATTGGTATCTATGCTCATTCTTATTAGTGAGGAATATTGGTATCTATGCTCACGTTGTAAACGAATCAACTGGATTGAACATCAAGTAATTCTAATCTCATATTAGCTTAGGAATAAGTTAATAAAGATAAATTACTTCTTAGTATGATATAACCTTGTGTAGTGGGAGGTTATTCTACTTGTTGATAACTCTAAGAAATTAGATTTATCCTTGCATTTTCTAGTTTAATTCATTATAATCTTAGGGTGATGATTCAAATTCTAGTCTTATTTGTTTCATTTTCAGACATCTCTCTATTAGGCTTTAGCTACATTTTTAGCTTATATAGAAGATATTTAACTAATCAAGCATTTGAGGTTTTGTGTGTAGGGACTCTTGTAAGAGTAATGGCCGAAGAGGATGTTGCAACATGGAAATCTATATTAGTATAGGAGTGCAGATGCACACATGGTATGAACTTTTCGA
Source organism: Datisca glomerata (assembly GCA_003255025.1). Classification (NCBI taxonomy): domain Eukaryota; kingdom Viridiplantae; phylum Streptophyta; class Magnoliopsida; order Cucurbitales; family Datiscaceae; genus Datisca; species Datisca glomerata. Next base: position 416,644 of record QANY01005074.1, read on the forward strand.
TTTAGTCTAGTTGGTGCGTAGAAAAGGAAGAAAAGCTCGTGCACTAAGAAGTAAGTTATCCATGTGGCGTTAGCGCTTTTCTGGAGGTCCTCGTTGCTGCTGATGTTGGACACGCATCCTTAATGAAGCTAAAGTCCTACTTTAGAGGGTCTATATATATTCAATAGATTTTTTTAGGAAGAGAGCTGACACCTCTGCTGAAAATGTAGAAGAAAAGAAAGGAAAAGAACTATAAAAGGGGAAGCAAAGATGCGAGCAAGAAGATGAATGGGGAGGATATTTGTTTACTCTCCACTCTATTTTCATCTTTGCCCTTCTTTAAATTGTTGCATCTCCCTCTTTAACTTTACTTCTGTAAGCTTGACAATGCTGATGATTGTAATCGAATTTGCTCTTAAGCTCGATATGAGCTAAAACTCTTCAGCTACTATGGTTAATAAACCTTAAAGCTTTTATTCCTAATTAATGAAGTTCAGTTTTCCCATTTCGTAAAAGCATTTCGTTGAAGGTTATTTAATGCTCATTTTTATTAATGATTGGTCATCCTTAGTAAGATAAAAGTTGGGTTAAATACTGGAAAGGGTTTAATTTAATGGACGTAGCTTGAACGATACTTGATACTTACATCTTGAAATCTAAGTATTTAGTGAGGAATATTGGTATCTATGCTCACGTTGTAAACCAATCAACTGGATTGAACATCAAGTAGTTCTAATCTCATATTAGCTTAGGAATAATTTAATAAAGATAAAGCACATCTTAGTATGACATAACCTTATGTAGTGGGAGGTTATTCTACTTGTTGATAACTCTAAGAAATTAGATTTATCCTTGCATTTTCTAGTTTAATTCATTATAATCTTAGGGTGATGATTCAAATTCTAGTCTTATTTGTTTCATTTTCATACATCTCTCTATTAGGTTTATATAGAAGATTTTTAGCTAATCAAGCATTTGAGATTTTTTGTGTAGGGACTCTTGTAAGAGTAATGGCCGAATAGGATGTTGCAACATGGAAATCTATATCGGTATAGGAGTGCAGATGCACACGTGGCATGAACTTTTCCATTTAGTCTATCTGGTGCATAGAAAAGGAAAAAAAGCTTTTGCGCTAAGAAGTAAGTTATCCATGTGGCGTTAGCGCTTTCCTGGTGGCCCTCGTTGCTGCTGTTGTTGGACACACATCCTTAAAGAAGATAAAGTCCTACTTTTGAGGGTCCATATATATTCAATACATTTTTTGAGGAAGGGAGCTGACACCTTTGCTAAAAATGGAGAAGAAAAGAAAGGAAAAGAACAGAAAAGGGGAAGCAAAGATGCGAGCAAGAAGACAAATGGGGAGGATATTCATTTATTCTCCACTCTATTTTCATCTTTGCCCTTCTTTAAATTGTTGCATCTTCCTCTTTAACTTTACTTATATAAGCTTGACAATGCTGATGGTTGTAATCGAATTTTCTCTTAAGCTCGATATGGGCTAAAACTGTTAAGCTACGATGGTTAATAAACCTTAAAGCTTTTATTCCTAACTAATGAAGTTCAGTTTGCCCATTTCGTAATAGCATTTCGTTCAGGGTTATTTAATGCTCATTCTTATTAATAATTGGTCATCCTTAGTAAGTTAAAGTTGGGTTAAATACTGGAAAGGGTTTAATTTAATGGACATAGCTTGAACGAACTTGATACTTACATCTTGAAATCTAAGTATTTAGTGAGGAATATTGTATCTATGCTCACGTTGTAAACCAATCAACTGGATTGAACATCAAGTAATTCTAATCTCATATTAGCTTAGGAATAAGTTAATAAAGATAAAGTACTTCTTAGTATGAGATAGCCTTGTGTAGTGGGAGGTTATTCTACTCGTTGATAACTTTAAGAAATTAGATTTATCCTTGCATTTTCTAGTTTAATTCATTATAATCTTAGGGTGATGATTCAAATTATAGTCTTATTTGTTTCATTTTCATACATCTCTCTATTAGGTTTTAGCTACCTTTTTAGCTTATATAGAAGTTCTTTAGCTAATCAAGCATGTGAGGTTTTATGTGTAGGGACTCTTGTAAGAGTAATGGCTAAAGAGGATGTTGCAACATGGAAATCTATGTCGGTATAAGAGTGCAGGTGCACACGTGGCATGAGCTTTGCCATTTAGTCTAGCTGGTGCGTAGAAAAGGAAGAAAAGCTCGTGCGCTAAGAAGTAAGTTATCCATGTGGCGTTAGCGCTTTCCTGGTGGCCCTCATTGCTACTGTTGTTGGACACGAATCCTTATAGAAGCTAAAGTCATACTTTAGAGTGTCCATATATATTCAATAAATTTTTTGAGGAAGAGAGCCGATACCTTTGCTAAAAATGGAGAATAAAAGGAAGGTAAAGAACAAAAAAAGGGAAGCAAAGATGCGTGCAAGAAGACAAATGGGGAGGATATTCGTTTATTCTCCACTTTATTTCATCTTTGCCCTTCTTTAAATTGTTGCATCTTACTCTTTAACTGTACTTCTGTAAGCTTGACAATGCTGATGGTTGTAATCGATTTGCTCTTAAGCTCGATCTGAGCTAAAACTCTTAAGCTACTATGGTTAATAAACCTTAAAGCTTTTATTCCTAATTAATGAAGTTCAGTTTGCCCATTTCGTAATAACATTTCGTTCAAGGTTATTTAATGCTCATTCTTATTAACGATTCGTCATTCTTAGTAAGATAAAAGTTGGGTTAAATACTGGAAAGAGTTTAATTTAATGGACGTAGCTTGAACGATACTTGATACTTGTATGTTGAAATCTAAGTATTTAATGAGGAATATTGGTATCTATGCTCACTTTGTAAACCAGTCAACTAGATTGAACATCAAGTAACTCTAATCTCATATTAGCTTAGGAATAAGTTAATAAAGATTAGAGTTAATAGTTGCATGTATGAAAATCTATTGCACATATTGAGTTGTAGTTAATGCTACTAAGAAATTATAGCAGATTCAATAGATTTTGTTTTGAATATTATTGATAAGGGGACTTAACCATGCTAGCTCATTTCACCATTGAATACCTCCACATTACTATGTGTTTATGTCCTTGCTTAGATACATATTTTTTAGCTTACTCTTAAATTAGTTAAACTCAAAATTAATGCTATTACTGTGCTCCAATTAGACTTTAGCTTGATCTGGTTAATTACCCTATTTTTCATCAATCCCCATGGAGAATGACAATCACTTATCATTTTATTACTTATAACACGTGCACTTGCCTACATATCACAAACAACACCCGTGTAGAAGATAAATGTGCTTAAGATACTCATTAAGCAACGTGATTAACGTCCCAATAACTATACAAAGATGGCTAATGATGCCTATATAAATCATTGGCATAATAAAGTCATGAAGTCAAAAATTGTTCAATTACTCTAATTGGAATATTGAACGTGTAGAAGCACCTAGAGGGATTAAACCTATAGGGGGTAAGTAATCTACTAGCTTAGATAGAAAGGTAAAAACTTCAAAAACCTAGGTTTGTTGTGAAAAGGCATACTCAGAGAAAGGATATTAAGTATGATGAAGACTCTTAACTGATACCGTTCTTGGGCCTAAAAAGCTATTTTTATTCATTATTAATCTCAACTGTGAGATTTAGAGAAATGAAAGTCAAGTCTTCTATTTTCAAATAGATATCTTGAAGTGAAAAGCTTTATGTCTCGCCCTGATGGATTTGTTAGTATAAGCAAAGAATAAATTGAACACAAGTTGTACAAGTCTATTTATGGATTGTGCAAGCATCAAGATAATGGATAATATTCGATTAGAAAATCAAAATTTGATTTTGAGTGTACATTATTATGGAAGGAAGTTTTATATATTTCTAGTTGCTTTATGACTTTTTACTCATTAACGATTTGAGGTAAGATTCAATGTTAAAGCTAAAGATGTTCTAACTTATTTTAGGAGTAATGTCTTGTAAGATGTTAAAATAAGAGTGAATGCTTATCATAAACTGTAGAGATAAATAAGAGTTCACAAGTCATGGAATCTATGTTAGATTGTGAACTAGAAGAGATATCTATATAACAATTGGCATGACCAGTAATTACCAGTTGAATATGAATATAAATAAGGAAGAATGGATAATACTTAAGCATATATACATCTGAGTAGAATAGTGAATTTTATGGTTGTCTATTAGAGTCAGTATCTTATACCTTCAAGGTATATGGATATATATACTTAAAAAGTCATGCCTCATGGTCTATAATTACAGTGGAAGATTCTTTTAGATCTGGACACAATTTTGATACTCCTTCTAACATTCTAATGTTATAACATTTGAGCTATTACACATTTAATGGGATCCCAGAACCACATAGTTAAAGTGTTATTTCTTTAGAGATTGTACATAGAGGAGATGTGGTAGTCTTTTAGAATGCATCAACTCAATGAAGGTAGGAATAACCTTTAGGAAAGTATAGGAGCCAGGCTTATGCGAGATGTGTTGGATGTCGCGGCGCGTGCGCAGCGGAAGCGTGGACGCATGGCCTTTAAAAATTAAACTTTTATCGAAAAATAAGCGCAACGCCACGATAACCAAATAAAAACTTTTATTGAAAACTCTTTTCAATCAGGCTTCGTTATATATTTATATTATAAATCTAAGACATACATGGATATGAATCTTATACCTCTTATAGTGTATATCAAGCGTCCTCGCAAACCAACGATCATGCGTTCCCACAAACAAAGGACTTCAAGATCCACACCAAGATCTTCTGAGTCAATCCTCAAATGCACTAGGACATGTGTGAGTATGTAGAATAATTCAAAGATATTTTTCTATCTCTAGATGTACTCAACACATGAGATATAGAGATTTACTAGGAATGATTAATTCAGTGAGATAATCTTTTGAGAGAATATGATGATTATTTTTTCAGAATTTTTTATTAACTATTAATCATAGAGAAAGTTCAGTCTAATAGCAAAAGTGTTCTCAACACTTAACCAGTACTGAGGCCATTAGAATAATGTCCTATATATTTTCTAGACTCATCATATTTTTAGGGATATAAAATAACATTTAATTACCAAATTACCATTGTAGTGGGACCCACTATAATTTGGTGCGCAATTGTAGTGCCACATGGCACAACAATTGCAGTGAACTAACATAGTTCCTCACGGCGTTGTGTGCCACGTTACTACTGTAGTGCCGTGTGGCACTACAGTACTGCACGCCCACTACAATAGTGTCGTATGGTACTATAGTAGTTCATGTCAATCTCTAATTCCCAATCAACGATTGATATGTGACAATTATTGTGAATTAAATATTTATTTTAATCATATAAATATCCACATATCAATTACTTCAAAATTAACTTATCTGATCATCTCAATAAACTAGCTTAATTGTTAGTTCACAAATAACAAATTTATTATAATGATCTAATTTCACAAATTAGATATTATGTCTCACTTATCGATAATTAGAAAATTAATCAATATAATTATTTATATATAACTTCTAAAAATTAATATAAATAATTTAATTAATTAATCATACATAATTATCTCATAATTATATACTTGCTCCAGAATAAAAATTTCTTTCACAAGTCAGTCCTTTTCTCATGTCCTGAGAATAAAAATTACAGAGTATTATCGTGTAGTTCATTGATATAATATTTTCATGTAGTTCCTTCCTCCATTTAACACTTCTAATTACCTATTGATCCTTCCATGCCATTGAATCACTAGTGAATGAATAGTTTATAATCATATTATAAATTTGAGTTCAATAACCGTTCGGTTCTAGAATTAACACTTAAGAGAACCAATATACGATCCGTTAGAAAATCTAGGATTCCAAATCTTGTTAAATCATGTTCCTAGTCATCCATATTATTGAATCTCTAAAACAAAAGTTACTAATTTGTTTTACAAACAAACATTAACGAGTGAATCAAAAGATCCAATAAACATGTATAGGAGTTCATAACTTATTATATAAATTACATTCACTAAGATGTCTATCTACATCAATAATCCGGATCTAGATCACACGCTTTTATAATGCTTAGTGAACCATACTAGCAACCATTCATTAAAGATTCCATACTTTAATATGTTACTGACTATTTTATTCATTATATATGATCCTAATCATCTCATACTAATATAAGATCATAGTCTCGTTAGTGAATATGAAATTTTCAGATATTTATATAAATTATTCAACAATAATTTAAAAGAACAATTATATGAAAAATGTAATTCCGTTAAATTTGATATTATAATCTCAATACACATGTTTGAGGGCATAACCCCCAACAATCTCCCACTTGCCCTAAAGTAAATGTGGCATCTCTCTCAACCCCATGTTATGCACGTGGCCTTTAAATTACTTTGCAGGAGGTGTCTGAGTAAAAGGATCAGCCAGGTTCTGATCCGACACTATTTTCATAACAGTCACATCCCCTCGATGCACTATTTCTCTTGCAAGATGTCATTTCCTCTCTATGTGCTTGCCCCTCTTGTGACTCCTTGATTCTTTGAAATTTGCTACTGCACCACTATTGTCATAGTACATGATTAGTGGCTTATCCAATTTGGAATTACTTCCAGACCAGTATAGAACATTCTTAGCCATATCGCTTCTTTTACAGCTTCACAAGATGTTATATAGTTGGCTTCCAAAGTCGAATATGCAACACTAGATTGTTTGATACTTCTCCGGACTATAGCTCCACCATCTTGGGTGAATACTGATCCAGACATCAACTTTCATCTATCTCTGTCTGATTGAAAATTAGAATCAGTATGTCTAGTGGGATTCAGGTCTCCATCTGAATAAACAAGAATATAGTTTTTCGTTCTTCTAAGATACTTGAGAACGTGTTTTACTGCAACCCAATGTTCTAAACCTAGATTTGATTAATAACAACTGACAAGTCCCACTCCATAATAGATGTCTGGTCTCATACACAGAATGGCATACATGAGACTACCAATAACTGAAGCATAACAAATGTCTGGTCTCGTACACAAGATGGCATACATGAGACTACCAACAGCTGAAGCATAAGGAACCTTTCTCATATCCTTTTCCTCCTAAGGTGTCTTAGGACACTGCTCCTTAGATTGGACAATTCCATATTGGTCGGTAGTTGACCTTTCTTAGAACTCTCCATAGATAATAATCTCTCCAGTACCTTATCAATATAAGATGCCTGAAAAAGTGCCAAAAGCTTGTTCTTTTTATCCCTTAGGATTTGGATTCCTAGAATATAGCTCGCTCCTCCCAAATATTTCATTTGGAATTTCTTAGCTAACCAATTCTTTACTTTTGACAAAGTTTCTACATCATTTCCAATAAGTAGAATATCGTCAATAGAAAGAACTAAGAAAACCATTATCTTATCTTTGATATATTTATAAACACAAGGTTCGTCAACATTTTGCTCGAAACCATAAGATTTAATAATCTCATCAAATGTAAGATTCTAAGATATAGATACTTGCTTTAATCCATAAATAGATTTATGTAACTTGCATACTTTTCTATCTTGCCCCCTTTTCACTAACCCTTTTGGTTGCATCATATAGATTTTTTCTTAAAGAGAGTAATTTAGAAAAGTTGTCTTAACGTCTATTTACCATATTTCATAGTCTAAACTAGCGGCTATAGATAAAAGGATACGAATGGATTTTAGCATGGCAACAGGGGAGAATGTCTCATCATAATCGACTCTTTCCCTTTGTGTATAGGCCTTGGCTACCAGTCATTCCTTGAAAGTCTCAAGTTTCCCATTTGCACCTCTTTTCTTCTTGAAGATCCATTTACATCCAATGGGCCTAACATCTTCAGGTGGATCTACAAGTTTCCAGATGAAATTAGAATAAATCGATTCCATTTCCTGGTTCATGGCATCTTGCCATTTCTCCTTTTTAGGATCATCCATTGCTTCTTCATAAGATAATAGATTGTCCTTATCTGTATCTGGCACTAGGACATGTGCCTCTAGTTCATAGCGAATAGGTTATCTTACAACCCTCTCACAACGACGTTACACCGGGGTTTCATGAACAAGAACATTGGTTTCTATGGTTTATCGTTTATCCGTTGATGATGAAGGTGGTCTGATCTCTGCGCTAATTCTTTGAGAACTACTTTGCTTTGAGATTTGTAGTTTTCCATATAGTCATGTTCGAGGAAGGTGACATTTGTCGATACAAACACCTTTTGATCCTTGTGACTATAAAAGTATCCACTTCTAGTCTCTGGAGCATAGCTAAAAAATATATACACTTCTGACCTTGAGTCTAACTTTCCAGTCTTGAGTGTAAGAACGTGAGCTGGACACCCCCATATACATAGATGACTCAAATTGGGTTTAGAGCTATTCCATCACTCCAAAGGTATCATGTTTATAGACTTAGAAGACATTGCATTTAAAATGTAAGTTTCCGTTTGAAGTATATCTTCAAAAAGTGAGTGGTAGTGATGAGTAGCTTAACATCGACTTAACCATATCCAATAAGGTTCAATTTTTCCTTTGTGAAACACCATTTTGCTATAGCGTTCCAAGTGTTGTGAGTTGAGATAGAATGTCATACTCCAGCAAGTAATCCTTAAATTCTAAATCCAAGTATTAACCACCTTGATCTGATCGAAGTGTTTTTAATGAGTTAACTAATTGCTTTTCAGCTTCAGCTTTGAAGTCTTTAAACTTTCTAAAAGTTTCAGACTTTTTATGCATTAGGTAAGTATAACCATATCTTGAGTAATCATCAATAAAAGTGACAAAATAATCATACCCACATGTACCTTGTACATTTATCAGGCCATATACATCATTATGTACTAGCTCAAGTGGTTCCTTGGCTCTTTGGCCCTTTCCAGTGAAAGGTTTCTTGGTCATTTTACCTCTAGATAAGATTCACAAACATAAATAGTTTCAACTTTTAATTCTCTCAAAGTACCATGTTTTGTTAACCTGTTTAATCTATCAAGATTAATATATCCTAACCTAAGATGCCATAGATACGTGTTATCATTACCATGAGACTCTTTGTCATTTGTTACTTTTAGGATTTTCTAATTTAAATAATTTAGAATCATTTAACGCGCGTTCAGTCGGTTTAAACATATACAATCCATTCGATACTTTAGCATGAGAAATATTGAATCCATTGTTTGAAATAATAAACTCATTATTAATTAAAGAAACTTCAAATAATTGTTCATGCAAAAGAGAAAGCGAAATCAAATTTCTCAAAATATCCAGGAACATAATAAACATCATTTTAATTATTTCCAAAATTAAGGCGACCCACTGCCAACTCTCAATATGACCTCGCCATCAGCCGGCTCCCTTGACGAATCAAGTATCTGTAAAGAATAACATGCATGGTTAGTGGCTCCTGAATCTAGTATCCAGGATGATAAATCATATTCCACTAAACAAGTTTCAAGTACAAGTAAATCATATCTACATTTCTTTTTCAGCTCGAAAAGATACTTGTTACAATTTCTCTTCCAATGACCTTCAACCCCACAATGGAAAACATTTCCCCTTGGGCTTGTTGTCATTCTTGTTCTTCTTGGCTTTCGGAAATGTCTTGGCTTTCTTCCCTTTCTTGTTCTTTCTGTTGCTCTTTCCATTGATCTTCTTCCACTTGTTACTTTTAACAACAGTGAAAGAAGGCTTTTGTTCGGCAACATTTGCCTTGCCCTCTTTGGACATACTCTTATTGAGTGACTCAAAAGTCTGTAGTTCAATCAATAATTGGGTCATGTTGAATTGTAAATTTATTCATAACATAGTTTTTGGTGATCATAGAAAAAGTAGGTGTGAGCGATTCAAGTATAATGCTGACATGAGTTCATTTATCAATGGTTTCCCCATGTACTTCTGCCTCAAGCATTATGTTGATCATGCTCACGCAAAGAAGTACTTTTCTTCATCTTGGTCGTCATGTAGCTCCTAATAGACTCATGACGACTTTGATCAAACTGCTACCCAAACATCGCTTGTAAAGATTCCATAATCTCATAGGCAGTCTCCATGCTCTCAGGCTTGGTTCTCAGAACATCATTCACGCTCACAAGCATGTAGTACTTCACTGTTTTGTTGGATATAATCTAAGAATCAAACTTGTCCCCAACATTCTTAAGGGCATTAGCAGCGGGCACCTCAGGACATTATCCAGTAAAAACAAATTTGTGGTTCTCACAAATTAATATCAAGTTTAAATTTGATTTCCATTTTATGAAATTATCACCATTAAATTTTTCAAGTGTAAGTAAAGTAGTAATAGGGTTACCCATGGTAGACATAATAATAACTGAAAAATAAAATATACATAATTCAATATAATTGAAATAAACATAAAAAATTCAGAAAGTAAACGTGATTAATGAATACAATATATTAAACACATAAATTTAGCATTTACTAATCCACAATAAGACAAATTAACAATTAATGTGCCGCCTTAGGGTCGGTCAGATTAATTTTAGACTGTCTATGAGACATTCTTGACCTTATTAATTAAAACTCAAAATATCTCATATTTTCTTTTTTATTAATAAGATATCGCTTATTTGGTCAAGTCACAATTATCTACTCAAAACTTAATTGTGACTATGTGAGCGTAACCCATTATTTCAGATTCCATGACTTGATTTAGAATATGTCACCTTAGGATCGGTCAAAACTAATGTACATCACTTAGTCATATCTACTTTAGAAGTCCAACCTTGATATTGATACAGCTCGAAACCTTCCTTAGGGGGATGAAAACCAAGCCATCTTGAGGCCCTCACTGTAATTTACGGTGTTGTACTAATAATGGGGACCATAGGTTACATTGACATGTCAACCTTCTCCCATTCACTATTTTAGGATAATGTGTTTTTATTTTAACTAATCCATTAATTTCAAATTAATTACTAGTTATATAACCCTATGAATGTGAAAATAATAGTTAATCCAATCTAATTGGTCTAAGTTCATTGAACCTTCTATAGAGCCTAAGTCAGAATTAGTGAACTTATAATAACTGATTAATTACATTCATCAAACTTTAATGAGACTCTTTTAATAAAGTTGGTTACACTAAATGTTACCATAGCATTTAGAGTGATGTGATTATAAGGTTTTAAAGAATTAAAACCTAGCAGTTTTACATGCAATTGATTTCAGAAAGCAATCCATATAATTTCTAGTGATGAGATGCATGATTAAATAATTTTGTGTGAGGTTTCATGTTATGGAATGTGATTGACTAATACATGATCATGTTATCAATTGTATCAATAAATAATTATTTACTAATTAAATAAAATAATAATGGACTGAGTGACTATTGAGTATTTCTAAATTACAACCATTGAAATAAAGAAATAAAATTTCAAAGAGGATTTCAAGATTACATATTTCAAATATATCTCATCCACCTGGTGTCCATCTTCATAATCTTCAAGGTTCGAACAAAACCCTTTTTAGTTAGGAAAAACTATTTTTCTTAATTAAAAATTATCTCTATAATCATCTTTTAAAATTATTGACTTGGTCAAATTTGGATCAAACACAATCAATTAATTAATCTTTAATTTTTATAAAATTAAAAATTAATGATTAATATTAAAATTACATTAACTTCAAAATTTAAAAGATAAAAGATAGATTTAGGGTTTCATAAAACTCTGCAGTGATAGAGTAAGTTGGTATCAGAGTTTCTGCAAAACTTCCCTAGTTGGGAAAACATTTGCCACCATTGACATGACTCTTCCACCGCCGTCCATCACAGCCAGCCAACCCCAATCGTCGTTGACCACCACCACCGGTCGCCGTCAGCCACCGTCGACCACCACTGACCGTCGTTGTCAATCATGACGCCACCACCGCAGGAGCTGATTTTTCCGGCAACGTTATCACCGCTGGAATACTGGCGACACCAGTGCCAGAAATCATATTTCTGGTACTAGCACCAAAAATCACATTTCTGGTACCGGCACCGAAACTCCCTAAGAATTCCTATTTCTTTTCTTTTTCCTCCAATTTCATATTCAAAATAAAATTATAAAATAAAATTATGGCTTACACAAGAGCTAAGAAAAAATTAAAGAATAAATCTTAACCCAATAATCACCATACAATTAACGATTACATCCACTCATACTTATCAAAGATATTATGAATAATGGAAGAAAAACACACACAATATTTCATACAAAAATATATAAGGACCATTTTGATACCACCTGTTGGATGTCGAGGTGTGTGTGTGGTAGAAGCTGGGTGCGTGAATTTTTAAAAATTAAACTTTTATCGAAAAACAAGCGCAACGCCACGATAACCAAATAAAAACTTTTATTGAAAACTCTTTTCAATCAGGATCCATTATATATTTATATATTAAATCTTTGAAATACATGAATATGATCTCATTCTTCTTATAGTTTATATGAAGCGCCCTCACAAACCAGTGATCCTACATTCTCATGAACAACAGACTTCGAGATCCACACCAGAATCTTCCAAGCGAATCCTCGAATGCATTAAGATGTGTGTGGGTACGTAGAATAATTAAAGTCACTTTTTTGTCTCTATATGTACTCAACATATGAGATCTGGAGATTTACTAAGTAGGATTAATTCCGTGAGACAATCCTCTTTCAGAGTTTTTGATTAACTTTTAATAACGTAGAAAATTCATTCTGATAGCAACTATGTTCTCAACACTTAACCAACACTGATGCCATTAGAATAATATCTATATATATTTTCTAGGCTCATCATATTTTTAGGGATATACACAAAATAATATTTAATCACCAAATTACCATTACAGTGGTACCCACTACAATTTGGTGCACAACTGCAGTACCACACGGCCATGTAGTTGCCGTGGACTAACACAGTGTCTCACAATATTGTGTGTCACGGTACTCTGTAATGTCATGTGGAACTATAGTACTGCACGTCCACTACCATAGTGCCACATGACAGTATAGTAGTTCATGTCAATCTCTGATTCTCAATCAGTGATTGACACGCGACAATTACTGTGAATTAAATATTTATTTTAATCAGATAAATATTCACATATTAGTTAATTTAAAATTAATTTATCTGATCATCCCAATCAACTAGCTCATCTGTTAGTTCACAAATAACAGATTTAGTTGATTTAATTATTATCTAATAATAATTTATAATTATCTAATTTCACAAATTAGATATTCTGTTTCACTTATCGATAATTAGAAACTTAATTGATATAATTATTTATATATAACTTCTGAAAATTAATATGAATAATTTAATTAATTAATCATAAATAATTATCTCATAATTATGTACTTGCCCCAAAATAAAAAAAAATTGTAAGTCAGTCCTTTTCTCATGTCTTGAAATATTCATACCCTAGACTGCATAGTACAGAGGTGACTTTGGGGCCATGGACCTATAATCTTGAGCTTTGATAAACCAGATTATTAATTAAACTCTTTAATTAAATAATTTTATTAATTAATTCCATTATTACTCTACTATAAATCTTGAATTGCAGTCTCATAGATTATATAATATATTTACAGAATATTCTCGTGTAGTCCACTAATGTAATTATTTCATGTAGTTTTGTCCCTCCAATTATTGGTTCATAAATTAGAACTGATCAAAATTTCCATTTTACCCTTCTAATACCTTTTGGTCCTTAACTACCATTAATTCACTAGTGAATGACTAATTTATAATCATACTATAAATTTGAACTCAATAACCATTCATTTTCAAAATTAATACTTAAGGGCACCAATATACGATCCGTTAGGAAAGCTTGGATTCCAAATCTTGTTAGATCATATTTCCAGTCATCCATATCACTGAATCTTCAAAGTGAAAGTCTCTAGCTTATTTTACAAACAAACCGTAACGAGTGAATCAAAAGATCCAGTAGCCATGTATAGGAGTTCATGACTACTCGTGATTCATATCAATCTACATATGATCATTAGATTGATGTGTTTTAAATCATTATGATAAATGATATGTTAATAAAGATATTAATTCACATCGGTCCTGTCATATATAATCTTATTATATAAAGTACCTACACTAAGATGTCTATCTACATCAATGATATGGGTCTAGATCATATGCATTCATAATTCTTAGTGAACCATATTAGCAACCATTCATTGAAGATTTCATATTTTAATATATTATTAACTATTTTATTCATTATCTATGATCTCAATCTTCTCGTACTAATATAAGATCATAGTCTCTCATTAATAGTATGAAATTTTTAGATATTTATATAATTTATTCAATAATAATTTAAAATAACGGTTATAAGACAAATGTAATCCCATTAAATTTCATATTATAATGTCAATACACATACTTTGAGGGCATAACCCCCAACAAGACGTTCTTTTCGGCAAGTGAGAGATTGTTGGGATTGCACTCATAAATTGCATTTAATTACACAAACATACATTCTTAATGTAAGGGCCATAAGCATAAAGTACTTAGTTTTTTTGTCATAGAGACATGGTATAACTAAGTGTTCTTTATGACTTGCAAATAAACATATTCACAATTTAGTGAAGCTAGGCTCTTCAATTGAAAATTGTAAATCATTAACTCTATTATGTAGCATTGGTCACTAGGAGTACCTGAGAGGATTATGAACTCGTGTTTAGTGACTTAGTTATTTTGATATACTAGGAGTGAGACTCTATGAGTCTATATATCCGTTAGGTTGAATAACTAAAGTAGTAGATAGTGAAGTCATAGATTCTACATAGAGAATCCATAAACACATAAATAAAGTGATAAACACCTCTTAAGGTAATTCATTTATGTGGTCGTTGTAATCTAAGTTCTTAGTATCTCTAGTGGTGTATTGGAGTCTTGATGATTTTACCTTAGGCATCAAGTAAATAAATCAACATATGTATGATATGGGTACCTTTCCCAATTTACACATGATGTTCTACATATGGAGGGGATTTCATGATGAATAATAGGTAAAGGATAATTACTTCGAGTAATGTAAAATATTTTTTGAATGCAACTATAATTTTATAGTGGAGTTAACTATAATTAATTGTATATAAATCCAATTAAAGAGTTAACTACTGGCCAAGAATATTTTTGTCCTATCGGTCCCTCTTCTAGCCTTGATAAATATACCAACAATGGTATTATGGACAGCAGGCTTGTTAGAAACCTAATAAGTACATAAGGAGGTGAAGAACCCTGTGAAAAGTACTCCAAAGGATTCCAACGGGACTCGTGTTAGCGATCTTGTGCAAAGTCCACTTTTTTCGTAACACACTTTGCACACACGAAGAACATTGTTATTTTTTAATTTTTACAGCATTTTCTTACACCTTTAGATTGTCATTTAAATGGTTTCTTAGGCACCTATCTAATAATTTTAATAGGTGTCCACGACCCATTATAGAATAGACTAATAATAAGGGTTTTTCATTCTATAAAAGGAGATAGCATAAGGTTCATTGGACCTTATATAATAGTCAATGTGTACTACTATAGTTAATGCCATGATTGCTACGGTTAGTTTCTTATATTAAATACTTTCAAAATGATAATTTTATGTAACATAAAATACCACCATTATAACAATTAATATCATTAACATACATCATTTCAACAAAATGTTACATCATGTATTTGATCATTTAACAAACAAAAATAAACAGAAACCAACTTGCTTATCCTTAAAATATACAAGTAACAGTTGTTCCAAGAAATGAAAAGGGCTAGGTGACGGCAAATAAAAAGGGCTATAACATTTGCTACTCACTGATACTGAATTCAAGTAGCAACTGAGACAAGTTTGCAAGTTGAGATTCATCCCTAAAAGATTTGTTGTACCTCATTCGTGAAGGAATCAATGTAGCATGAAGATCATAACCTCATTGTCTTCCTTACTATTCCTTAAACCGTCAACAAAAACTACGAGCGGGTGGGCCCACTAAAACTAATTCATCTTTTTCTCTTCCAAAACATTGTTCGGCCATGTAGCTATTTTTTATATTTATGATTAACTAAATTAATTTTAACTAATCTTTAGCCATCTAAAATTAAGGCTGAGCTATATCTTTAAATCGCTTAGTTGACTATGGGGTATCCACGTTAGGTCACTTCTTTATCAAAAAAGACCGGTCACAACATATCCCAAATTCAACGCTAGTAAGAGGACAATAATGATAAAAATACTCTTAGTTACATAATGAATAAAATCTATCGATTAAAGTCACAATCAAATTTATTAATTATTAATAGCTAATAACTCCATATAAAATCATAATTGAACTTTAAGTGTGTATTTTACATTACTCGACATAACTACCTTTGAGAAACATTTCACCATGAGAGGAGGGAGGGAAAGAGGGAGAGAAGGAGGGAGGGAGGGAGGGAGAGGTATTGAGAGAGAGAGAAAGAGAGAGAGAGAGAGAGAGTGTGTGTGTGTGTGTGTGTGTATGTGTGTATGTGTGATAGAGAGAGAGAGAGATAGTGATAATTCTAAGGATTTAGAGATATCTTTACATTTCTAAGTCTCAGTTATTGCTAATCTTAGGGTGATGTAGCATTTTATTGCTTAAAAATCTGTCATTTCCTTACATTATAGTTTTCTATTGAGTTTAGATGCCTTGCTAGCTTTCTAATAATTTTGAGCAATGTTACGCATAAACCAGTGCTTCTATGCAGGAAGCCATGGGAGCTTAGTGGCCAGAGAAAGTGTTACACCATGGATTCCTTTGTTGTTATAGTAGTGCTCATGCTCACTTGGCATGAGAATTTGTTGCGTAGTCCAGCTGGCGTCGAAAAGAGAGGAAAAGCTCGTGCGGTCAAAGAGAGGACATCAGCGCTTTTCCAGTGGTCTTCATTACAGCGCTGCTTGACACACGTCCCTGCATGAAGTTAAAGCCCTAATTACAATACTCCTTATATAGGAAGTACATCCTTTTGAGAAAAAGAGTGACACTTTTGCCCAGGATAAGGAAACATCTTGGAGAGATGAAAAAGGAGAAAAAAAATGGACAAAAAGGGCAACAAGGATGTGAGGAAGAAGACAAGGAAGAGGATATTCGTTTATTCCCTTCTCTCTTTCTTCTTTCTTAACCTTATTTTCTCTACTATATTTTCTATTCTTACCTCATTTTCTCTAAGATAAATATGGAAATGGTTGTATTTGAATTTGCTCTTAAGATCATTATGAGCTAAAATGTTTTAGCTAATATGAGTAATGACCCTGAAGTTGTTATTTCTAGTTAATGAAGTTTATGTTGCTCATTTCTTGTTCACATTTCATTCAAGGTTATTTAATGCTCAAATTCTATTATTGACTGGCAATCTCTAATAAGATGCAAATTGGATTAAATACTGGAAGGGCTTAATCTAATGGATATAGTTTGAATGATGCTTGGATGCTTAAATCTTGTAGATCTAAGTGTTTAGTTAGTAGTATAGGCATATATGCTCACTTTGTACACTAGTCGGCTGGAACTAATAAGAGATTATTGAAATATTAATAAGGCTTAGGAATAAGTTACTTAAGCGTAGAGTTAATGATCACAAGGATGTAAATGTATTGTGCTAATGAGTTGAGGTTAAGAATATCAAGAATATGTAGCAACATAAACAGAGTTAACTAGGAATCATAACGATAAGGGTCAAGAATATATAGCAACATAAACATAGTTAACTAGGAATCATAATGATAAGGGGAATTAACCATGCTAGCTCACTTCATTATTGAATAACGAGTGTTACTAAACCTAAATCCCACATTCTGCAAGTGTTACTTTCAACAATTTTACTTAAAATTAGTGCTTCTACTTTACTCTCAGGTTACTTGAAATCACTTATTGTTGTTACTCTGAATCTAATTAGGTTAAATTTGATTTGTCTAATTGCTTAGCAACTCCTTAAATTCACAAAGCAAACCACCCTATACTCCTGGTTTTGCACAACAAGCTCAAGGACAAAAGCAAGTTGAGAATCTCCTGAAAGAATACATAGCCAATAATCTCCTAAAAGAATACATAGCCAAGAATGAGTCAGTAATTCAGAACCAAATTGCAATGATTCAGAGTCTAGCAGTATCTCTAAGAAATATGGAAAATCAAGTTGGAAAATTAGCCAATGCATTAAATACCATACCACAAGGTGTTTTACCAAGAAATAATGAAAATCCTAGAAGGGAAGGAAAAGATCACTACAAGGCAATACATTTGGGAAGTAGAAGGGTGGCTGCCCAAAAAACTAATGGAACGGTGGAGAAGTCTCAAAACAAAGCCAAGGAAGTAAGCCAGAACAAAGATTAGCAAAGAAACCAACTACTGTAGCATTTAAGTTTACAGATTAGAGAGTAGAAGACATAGAGAGGCCTTTGCCTCCATTTCCTCAAAGGTCGCAAAAGAAGAAGCTAGATGGTCAGTTCGACAAACATCTTGACATGCTGAAGCAGTTGCATATAAACATACGTTTGGTAGAAGCTCTACAGTAGATGCCAAATTATATCCAGTTTATGAAAGACATCTTGACAAAAAGGAGAAGGCTTGGTGAATTTGAAAATGTAGCTTTGACTGAAGAATGCAACTTGATCTTACAAAACAAAATACCCCCAAAGCTTAAAGACCTTGGAAGCTTCACCATTCCCTGTACAATTAGAAGCATCTCCTATCCATCTTCAAAAAGCTGGGTAAAGAGAAGCTTGGCCAACAACCATTACTTTGTAGCTGGCTGACAAGTCTTATGTCTATCTAGAATGAAAGATAGATGATGTTCTGGTACTAGTGGATAAATTCATATTTCCAGCAGATTTCATTATTCTGAATTATGAAGCAGATAGAGAGGTAACTATCATAATAGGAAGACCATTTGCTGCGATAGGAAGAATAGTCATTGATGCGTAAATATGAGAGCTTACTATGATGGTCAATGATCAAGAGATAACCTTGAATGTTTTTAATGCAATGAAGTACCCTGATGAAGAAATAAAAAAATGTGTAGCTATTTCTATGATGGACTCCATAGTTATAGAGAAGTTGTGCAGAAGTTGCAGCAAGGCAACTCAATCAGAGTCAACTTTGAAACTTCTAGAAGAAGATAATAGTGATGAGGAGGTAGTAGCAGTCACATGGATGGATGCAAATCATCTGAGGTTTGGAAAGCGAATTGAATCATTAGAGTTGTCTGAAAGAATATTCAAACCAACCCTGCCTTCTATTGAATCACCACCTTTTATTGAATTAAAACCTTTACCATCTCATTTTATGCTTACCTAGGTGAGAACAATAATCTACCCATTAATATTTCTTCTTTCCTAAGTGATGAATATGAGAATTTATTGTTGGAAGTCTTGAGAAGGTACAAAAGAGCAATTGGCTGGCAGATGGCTAACATAAAGGGAATAATCCCTTCTATTTGTATGCATAAGATACTATTGGAAGAAGGGAGTGGCAATTCCATAGAGCCGCAAAGAAGGTTGAATCCATGGCTTGATGCTAGAATAATCTAGAGAAAATTGCATGGCTTGATGCTAGAATAATCTACCCTATTTCAGATAATGCATAGGTTAGCCCTATCAAATGTGTACCTAAAAAGGGGGAGTAACAGTTATAGCCAATGAGAACCATGAATTGATCCCCATAAGAACAATGACTGGTTGGAGGGAATGCATGGATTACTAGAAGCTATGAAAGCTATCAGAAAGGATCATTTCCCTTTGCCCTTCATGGATAAAACGTTCGACAGGCTTGCTGGAAAGGGTTATTATTGTTTTCTGGATTGATACTCAGACTACAACCAAATAGCTATATCACTAGAGGATCAAGAGAAGACCATTTTCTCGTGCTCCTATGGAACCTTTACTTTCAGAAGGATGCATTTTGGGCTATGCAATGCTCCAGCAACATTGCAGAGATGCATGATGATAATTTTCACCGACATGGTAGAGCAAACACTTGTGGTATTTATGGATGACTTTTCAATTTTTGGTGAATCATATTTGAAATGTTTGTATAACCTTGAAAAAGTGTTAGAAAGATGTGAAGAAAGAAACTTGGTCCTAAATTGGGAGAAATGTCATTTTTGATGCAAGAAGGGATACTCTTAGGACATAGTGTTTTGAAAGGAATTGAAGTAGATAGAGAAAATATTGAAGTAGATAGAAGTAATTGAAAAACTCCCTGCCAAAACCATAGAGAAAGGAATTAGAAGTTTTCTAGGGCATGTTGTATTTTATATGAGATTTGTTAAAGATTTCACTAAAATATCAAAACCTTTATGCATGTTACTAGTAAATAATATGGCTTTTGAATTCACTGATGAATGTAGACATGCTTTTATTGAAATGAAAGAGGCTTTAGTATCATCACCTATCATTGTAGCACCTAATTAGGTGTTACCATTTGAACTAATGTGTGATGCTAGTGACTATGCAGTTGGAGCAGTCTTGGGGCAAAGGAAAGGTAAAAATTTTCACTCTATCTACTATGCTACTAGGACACTAACAGATGCACAATTAAATTATACCACAACTGAAAAGGAACTGTTAGTTGTTGTTTTTGCTTTTGACAAGTTTAGAGCATATCTTATAGGTACTAAAGTGACTGTTTACATTGACCATTCTGTAAGTATTTGACTTCAAAAAAAGTTACGAAGCCTAGAGTCATCAGGTGGATTATGGCTCAAATAATTTGAGCTTGAGATGAAAGACAAGAAGGGCACAGAAAGCCAAGTGACAGATCATTTATCAAGACTGGAAGTAGGGAACAATGCTACAAAAGATCCAGCTATTGTACTTTTCCAGATGAACAGTTGCTGGAAATCTCAAGAGAAAGCCCATTGGTATGCTAACATTGTGAATTACTTAGCAAATGGAGTGCTACCTCTTGAGCTCAAATAACAACAATTGAAAAAATTCTTTCAACAAATCAAGGCCTACTACAAGGATGGCCTATATCTCTACAAATAAGTGCCTAAACAAATCTTTAGAAGATGTGTCCCTGAAGAAGAAATCCAATGTATATTATAACAATGCCATTCTTCCTGTTGAGGGCATTTTGGAGGGTTAAGGACATCAACCAAAGTGCTTCAATCTGGTTATTTTTTGCCTTCAACGTTTAAAGATGCACATGAAGTAGCAAAGAGCTGTGACAAATATTAGAGAACTAGAAACATATCTCAGAGGTAATAGATGCCCCTTAATAACATCCTGGAAGTTAAACTCATCGATGTATGGGGAATACACTTCATGGGCCATTCCCACCTTCATTTGGGAATCTATACATCTTAGTGGCTATAGATTATGTCTTCAAAGGGGTTGAAGCGTCAGCATTGGCAACAAATGATGTAAAGGCAATGGTAAATTCATCGAGAAGAACATTTTCACAAGATTTGGGACTCTTAGAGCCATCTTGAATAATATTTTTTAACTATGGAAACTATGTAAAAACATACTTGCTCTTGACATTTAACTTATAAATAGTAATTAATACTATAAGGAGTGTTATAGATGACGAACATCATCAGGTGGGGTGGAAAAAGCAATTCAGTAAAACTTACTAATTTAAATGAATTTATGTTAAAGGTTAAAAGCCTCTTAAAGGTAACTTGTTGTACTGCTCTACGATTTGGCTAGGTGTGACAGCTACACAATGGCCTCATTTCCCTTTAGTGAGTGATAAGCCAATTAAAGGAAGATTTTTTATGTAATTATGTGGGCACAGAGCTTGCTGCGTTTTCGTTTTTCTCTTTAGTCATCATTGGATCTGAAATTTCATCACCTCCTAAAAGAGAGTTTGATTACTTTTGGTAAGGTATGTCAACTATAGTTCATTTCCAGCCAATATATCAAGCGTGTATATTCATTTGTTAACACCTTCCCTTCAATCCCATTGGATATGTTGATAGCCAAATTTTTTATTTGAGATTTTATTCATAAAGCAATAAATTCCAATATCCCTTCGTAAGATGATAAAGTTAATCTTACATATCAACAATCAAGGCAGTGACCATTCATTAGGGATCTATCAATATGATGGTAACCAAGGATAAAGTGCAAAATGAAATAATGGAGAATTATACCTTCATTGTTGTGGTTGTTATAGATATAGGTGAATTGGTGAGGATTTATATGACTTCTTTTCCCGGTTTTGAATTGATTTAGCTAATTGATTTTCGATCTTCAAAAGAACATATGTTATATTGATATTATTGGTTTGGATTAATGTCTTTTTCACCAAATTATATGTCTTTGTTTCTACCAAATAGATTGGTATTATTTTCATGTAAATGCTTATAGAAAAAGAGTCATGAGAAGGCAATTTTTTGCATTTCCATGACAATTATTTTAATTTTTTTTGCCCTTCCAAGAATTTTGTTTAGCATGGTCTCATTAATGGCGGGGACACCCCATCATTAAAATCCTTCTATGATGGAGAATCCAATCGTAAAAGGAAAAATCAGGGGTTTTGTAAACTTTTTTATGATGGTTTTTTGAACATTCGAAAAGATGACAGATTGATAGATGACAATGAGAAAAATGTCATTAAAGGGTTCTGATGACAATTTTCCACCATCATTAAAACCAAATTTTGTAGTAGTGAAACATGTTTGTTGTATCAAATGTGAGTTCGAGTACAAGTCATGCCCAAAATATTCAAGTTTAGCCAAGTTCATTTTTTGACCTCACATTGGGTCTTTTTGACTTCCCATAGCAGTAGAAGAACCCCAAACAACAACAATGCTCAATGTTCTTATCCCAAACGTGTATTCAATTTCAAAATTCAGTTCGACTACAAGTTATGCCCTAAAGATTAAAGTTTAGCAAGTTATTCCATTTGGTCTGAAACATGTCTCATCGGATCTTTTTGACTCCCTTTGGCACTAGAAGCACAAAAAATGACCGCACTACTAAAAGATCTTATCAAAAACATGATTTTAGTGTCAAATGCATGTTCGAGAAAAAGTTTCATCCAAAGGATTGAAGGTTAGCCAAATTCATCTGGTTTGGTAAAAAACACATCACGTTGCGTCTTTTTGAGTCCCTCTAGCACTAGAAGCTCCAAAGACAACTACAACGCTCCAATTTATTTTCCCAGACATTTATTTCATGACAAAACTCATTTTTAGTCACGCTATGCCCAAAAGATTCAAGTTTTGCAAAGTTAATCTCATTTGCTCCCAAACACATCAAATTTAGTCTTTTCGACTCCCTATGGCATTGGAGGCACCCAAAATGGAAACAACGCTACCTGTTCTTATCCCAAAATGTATATTTAGTTTTGAAACATAGTTAAAGTACAAGTTATGCCTAAAAGATTCAAGTTTACAAACCAAATTCATCGTGTTTGGTCCTAAAAATGCCCCCTTGGGTCTTTTGACTCCCTATGGCATTAGAGGCATCCAAAACGACCACAACGCTCCATGTTCTCATTTCAAAATTGTATATAGTAAATTTATCTTGAGTACATGTTATGCCTAAAAGATCAAAGTTTAGCCAAGGTCATATTTTTTAGCTTAAACACATCCAATTGGGTCTTTCCGACTCCCTATCGCACTAGAAGATCAACGACCACAACCATGTTCTTATCCCAAACTTGTATTATTTGTCAATATTAAGTTTGAGTACAAGTTATGCCCAAAAATGATATATTGACTTGATTTCTCAACAAATATCTCCAAAATGTCCTGTTTCATTCGTAATAATGCTCTAACTTTATTTCTCAATCAACTACTACTACTATGCAAACTATTAGTATTAACAATGGGTTGTTGAGAATCCTGATATTAATCCATCTACTTGATGTCTATAAAGTCATCGAGCTTGAGAATCCATTACTTGGTGGCATTATTTGGATCAGTATGTGCCCTCTCAAATTAAACAATAAGGAGATGAATTTCCATTATATGAAGATATCATATAGACTATAGAGATCAATTAGATCATTGGCACTTTCTATTGTAATCACTGCCTCCCAAACGATACTGATAAACCATACACCTTGTGGGATCCCATAAGTCGTTAGTTTTGTGGTTAGTCACTGTGTAAGCAACACATCACCAAGTAAGTGAGAAATAGAAGCATGAGTTGTTTACTGAATAGCAAAATGAGGGTAACATATGAAAAAATTAGGGTCAATTCAATCTTAAGTTTAGTGTAGAATCGCTCAAGCTAAACCATTGAAGGATATACAATATTTGTAAAAAAAAATTCACGACCTTAAAAATACATTACTCTATAAGAGTCTCTACACATCTTATGCGTGTTAGTCCATTGTATTTGTATGAAAATATGGTCGTAAACAATATACATTCCATTACTTATACTAGTTCATTATCACGTTGTTTGATTATTTGCATTTAGAATGAAGGGTATTATTTGGTAATATTTAATGGTGAACCCTATACCATGAGGTGTCTTCAAACCTTCTAGGAGAGAAGGACATTGCGATGCTTTCAGCTCTAACTATACGATTTTTGACAAGTAGACACAAACGTCACCAAAATATTAATTCCATTATATAATTTTAATTGGTTCATTTAATATCTAAGGATGACAATTTCTTGTGCAATATGTCGATCTGTTTCCCAAATGATTTTTATAAGATCATGCAAATTTTAATAAGAATGACAACTAAGATATCTAGAAATATCAATTTTATTTTTATTAATAAATATATGTGTGTGTGTGTGAAGGGTGTATCTTGATGACTTCTGGTTCTCAGTTAAAGACATCAAGTCTCAAATTGATTACTTTACTTGTGACTAATGAAAGCTTAATCATTTTGATTATACAACTAGGTCAACCAAAGACTTCAAGAATGAACTCGAGAAATTTGAGTCTGAACTGAAAGTTATCAGATGTCACTTGAAGTCTTTAATTGGGCATGTATTACAAACATCTATTAATCCATAAAATCAACCTACATTTTACCTAGCAACCAAAACGGTTTGGGGGATTGGCAATTATAGGCCATAAAATCTTTGAAATCAAAAGTGATAAATAAATCTTGATGAAATGCATATGACATTTTCCTTGATCGAAATGCAGTGGCTGTCTCCTAAGGGTATTAGTTCAACTAGGGCTACCCCATCAAACTTTAGCTTTCTTAACTTCTAAAAAGAATGGAAGAACACTATGATTCTAGCACGTGACCTCGAAGCCTTTAAGCGTGAAATTGATGTCTACGAAAGTGAAGTTGAAGTCTCCATGTGCGACTCATATAGCATGTTTAGAAAAGTTCATCTCTTTCGGTCCTATTCTTACGACGTTCCATTTATTCTTTTTGACACACGTTTGCACTAGCTCACCTAAAACAACCACAACGCTCTATATTTTTAAATGAAACATGTATTTGGTGTCAAAGTCAAATTGAGTACAAGTTATGTAAAAAAGATTCAACTTTAGGCATGCTCATCTCGTCTAGTCCTAAACACGTCCTCTTAGATCTTTCTGACGCTCTATGAAACAAGAAGCACCCAAAACAACCAAAACTCTAAAAGTTATTATCCCATTGGTGTATTTACTGTCAAAAGTTAGTTCGAGTACAAGTTATGCCTAAAATATTCGAGTTTAGCCATATTTTAACTCGTTTGAACTTAATCGCGTCCCATTGTGTCTCTTTGACTTCTTTTGGCACTAGAAGCACCCTAAATGATCACAACACCCCAAATTATTATCTCAAACATATATTTAGTATCAAAAGTCAGTTCGACTACAAGTTATATCTAAAAAATTCAAGTTTAGCCAAGTTCATCTCATTTTCTCCTAAACGCTCACATTGGGTCCTTTCTACTCCCAATTGCACTAGAGGCACGTAAAATAATCACAGCATTCTATGTTCTTATCCCAAACGTGTATATAGCGTTAAAAGTCAGTTTGAGTACAAGTTATTCTAATTGTGGGGAGGACAGTTCCTCTTCACCTAGTTCAAAAGGTGGCAATGCAACTTTCGGCTAGAATAGGGATTCAAGAGATTACAACCTCTAAAGGTTTATTTTACTTCAAGTTTGGATCTATTGAGGAGAGAAACTCAGTCCTAGAAGATGGTCCTTGGCATCTTGTGGGTAGACCAATTGTTCTCTATGAAAGCCTAATGTTAATTTCTCTTAGGAGAAACTCTCCAAACTTTCAGTTTGGGTTAAATTGTGGAATGTGTCAATCGAGTTGTGGACTGAGGAGGACCAAAGCCATATTGCTAGTGCCACTGATGTTCCTACTTATTCTAATTCTCTTACTTCCTCAGGCTCTAGTCAAGATTATGCTAGAGTGTGTGTGGAAATTGAAGCTTTAGCTAGTTTGGTAATATGGTTTACCCTTGATCTTGGTTTGGAAGGATGGATCCAGTCCAAGTTGAAGTGGAATTTGAGTGCTTGCCTAAGAGATGTGCCAAGTGCTGCCTCTTTGGTCATGATTGGGAGAGTGTGCCAAATTATTTCTAAATCTATCCAAAGTCTTACCTTAATCACAATGCATGTTTTGAATGTTTTAGAGGCTTTAGCTCAGCTAGTTTCCTACGAGGTGAATCCTTATTCTAGCTGATTGGGGAAATAATTTAAGCTCATATAGATAGGTCCTCATATTTTTTTGGCAAATTGAATGATTTCTTTCTTTGTTATTTTTTATTAGATTCATGATTTTTATATTTAGGCACTTGGGTTGTTTGTCTTTTATTAGTTTGAATTATTTTATAGACTAATGACTTTTTGATGAAATTTTCTCCAAGTTTGTTGTTGTTCAACAGAGAGGTATAATCATACTTATTTTAATGGCTCTATCCCTGAAAAGTAAGGTTGTATCTAGTTAAAGAGGACATGTTTCTGTCCTAGGTTATGTTGTATACAGAATACAAATAAAAAAAGTTTCATTCAGAAAATGCTTATGCCCTTTATTGAATGTCCTTCCTTAATATTGTTTCTTTCCTAAGATTAAAATTAAAAGTGCTGGAGGAAAAGACTTTTTTTACTTGTCAAAGTCAAACTACCTATTTTTATTTATTTGTAAACGACCAGGCATCACAAGGAAAAAGAGCATCTTATACTTGCATATTTGTCTATCATTGTTTCTCCTCCCTTTAATGCGTTAATTCCATTTTGTATTTTTGTTATTACTTTCTTGTCATTCCACTTTTGTTGGGGGATATAATTATTTGCGTCATAACCACTTGATGTGATTGGGCCTAGACCTGTTGACGATGGATTTGGGAAAGAAGTTGCAAATCAATTTACAACAACCATGAAAACCAATCAAACATTCTAACCATATTCAAATGGGCGTGATCGTGTTAAACGGATATGCATGATGTGTACATTTTCATCTTTATCATCTTGGACTATTGATTGGGCACCACTTCGATTCTAACTTGCTACCAATATGCTAGCGATTTCAGTTAGTTACTATTAGTGGTTTTCTGAACTGAATTCATGAAGGAACACATTTATGCAACAAGCTTTGTGAAGGACTCTTGGTTAAGTATGTGATAAAACACAAAGTTTCTACAACATACCATCCACAAATAAGTGGGCAAGTAGAGTTATCTAATAGAAAGATAAAGAATATTTTAGAAAAATTTCTAAACGCATCATAAAGGATTGGTTTATTAGACTTCATGATGCACTATGGGCTTATAAAACTACCTTTAAGACTCCTTTAGAAATGTCTTTGGCAAAGCATGTCCCTTACCACTAGAGCTACAACACAAAGCTTTTTAAATGTTAAGAAGTTGAATTTGGACATGCAAGCCATTGGAAAAAATAGATCCCTTGCACTTGTAATGACAACTGTCGAGCAATGAAATGAATTCTTGAGAATTACTTACTACAACCCCATAAGTTGAAAGCTATAGCAAAGTGTGTGCCAGCTCAGCCAAAATATCTTGTAATATTCGTGTTTAAATTAAAAATTTATGAAATTCAAATTTCCAATGCGAACTATCATTATTTTGAAAATTTTAAGTTAAATTAACGGTGGATGCAGACACATGGCTTAACAGGGAGAAGCTTCTTAGGCTATAAATTCAAAAGCCCCTGGCCACTTTCAACATGCAACCTCATCGAATTCAAAAGCTTTCTCATTGCATCTTTGTGCGAAGTTCCCTGTCAGTCTCCAAAGCCCTAAAAATTCATTTTGTCTTCCATAAAACATCTCTTTCATTTCTCAAAAGAAAAAGAAAATGAGTAAGATGAAAATAAAAGGGCAAACAAAAAAGTTTATGGCCACTAAAAAGTTCATCAATGTGGATGTTGAGAAGAGGTATGAAGAAGAAATTTGTGTGAAGAAATTCCATGAAGAAAAATGCTTCATGATAGAGGTCATTCCCTCTTTTGGTCTCCCAAAGTACAATACAACAATCATCAGGCAAAGAGACTGGGGAAGGTTTTGTGAACATTCAGATAATATTGTGGTTCCTCTGGTAAATTAATTTTATGCTAATGTCTTAAATCATGAGCAAACTGATGTTTCAATAAGAGGTACCTTAGTTTCTTTCACTGCTGAAGCCATAAATTCTGTTTTTGATCTGGACGATGTGGATAATGAATAATCTATTTTAGCTAAGAAATATCTGAGGATAAGTTAAATGCTATTTTCAAAGCATAGACAGTCCCTGGTACAAAATGGCATATTGTGTCTACAGAGGGGGTTAGGACTTGTCTTAGGTCAACACTTAAGTCTAGGACCAAAGTCTGGTATCATTTTATTCGCACTACTATCATGCATACAACACACATACAAACTGTCACACATGAACGGTTGATTTTGTTGCATGCCTTGTTGACTGGAAAATTCATTAATGTTGGTCGTATTATTTCTAGAGTAATACGAGTTTATGCTTGTAAGAAGATATGGTCTCTATTTTTCCGTGTTTGATAACTAAGATGTGTTTTTGTTAATCTTGTTCCTTTTATGAGTGTTGAGGAAAAGTTGATAAACTGTGGGGCAAATAATGTTACTATTATAACAAGGTTTAGTGCAAAAAAGAGTATGGATCCAACGACATTAGGGGAGCAATCATTCTCCGAACAAGCTGGTAAGCATAAGGAAGTGGACACCATTGATCTTGACCAAATGTTGGAAAAGTTTCATGATAAGATTGCCCAGCAGGAAGCCCTACAAAAGAAAGCTTGGAAATTACTTCTGTAGCTGGAGCACCAAAGTTAAACATATTGGTAGTATGTGTAAACCTGAGACATAGCATTGTAAAAAAGCTTACAGAAGAAGTTTATTAAGACCAGTTGGCCTTTTCCTTCATTTCCAAATGTCATTCTTTACCCCTCGAAAGCCGAGGAGGAGGAGAAAGTAGAGGATGAGTAAGGTGAGGAGGGGCAATTTGGCCAGGACGATGTGGTCCCTAAGGATGAAGGAGAAATGGAGGAGGAGGAAGTTGTGGTTAAAGAGGATGAGGCAGAACTTGAAGAGAAAGAAAGAGATGTTGAAAGTGAGGATGGATAAGATAAGGATGAGGAAGATAAAGAAGATAGTAAAGATGAGGAAGAGGAGTAGCAAGAAGAAGAAGCTGATGAGAGTGAGGATGAAGTATTAGCAACACCACCACCAAAATTATTAGCCAAGAAACAAAATGACAAAGGGAAGAGGAAGTTATTAACCCCATCCCAGAAAAACAACATTCTAAGAAGCAAGAAGAATCCCCTAAGACTGTCAAGTCTAAAGGGAAATCAACTAAAAAGAAGAAAGAAGTAGTAAATGCTGGATCTAGTTTTAGTGCCAAGAACAAACTCAAAACATTTGAGAATGAGCAATCTTTAGAGGACAAAATTCAAGAGGAATTGCAATCAGTGCAAAAGAGACTAGTAGACCTTAAAGCTTCCTCTAAAAGGAGAGGAGGGCTTAAGAGCTCCTCCAAGTAGTGAAAGCTGTTGGACTGTTGTAGCACCCTACAATAGTATCAAGGGAGTACTTATATGGCCCCTTTTTCTTTTTATTTGCTTGATGTTTCTATTTCATTTCTAATTGCTGGTGAAGTTTGTGATTATGGTTTTTGTTGAAGTGATTAAACATTTTAAATTTATGTTTTTGGTATTGTTATTGTCATCATTTCTTAGTTGTAGTGGGGACATTGCAAGTGTCAAATTTGGGGGAGAGGGCCTATGCCCTTTTTCTCTGTTGCTATTTAGTTATTTTGCTTTCCTAATTTTAGGTTGCCAATTTTGTGTTTTTTGTAAGTTTTTAATTTAGGTTCTCTTATAATCTTCTCAACCAATAAAAATTAAAATTATTTAAAAATGATAAAACAAAATAAAGGTTGATAAAAAATGTTAGTTGTTGTCAAATAATGCTGAATTCAGAGTGTTTAGACTAGTTCCCTTTCTTTTTACACTTAGAAGTTGAGTTAGTTATTTTGGGAGGTTTAGGATGTTTTAAATCTTAGTAAGGCTTAATTCTCTTTCTGGCACCTAGAACTTCTAGACGACAGTGTTGTAGCCATTCTTCATGGCAAATATTCAAGTTGGGGGGGGAGAGGATTTCTTTATAATGTTTGTGTGTAGCTTTGCTGCTCTTTTGGCTTTAAAGAAAATTTTCATGGATAAAAAAGGTCATAATGACTCCTCTATCTTAACTGCTGAGTTAATGGGTATCTTCACCACAAGTGTTGACTATTTGCACAAAAGACAGCTAGAGTTATGAGCTTGCTATAGCAATAGAAAATTAAAGAAAGATAGCAGCCTTGCTTGTTATATTGTTGAGTAATCAAGTATCTTCACCACAAGTATTGATTATTCATGTAAAAAGGAATTATATAACATAACAAGTAATATAATCTAGTTAAAAAAAATAGGTAAATGTGTTCTCTTTATTAGCTTATGAAATTAATGAAATTTCTTAACTAAATGGTCTTGTTTTGATCTGAAAAGGTTTATATGATCCCTTAATATATTAATTTTGTATTCGTCTTCAATCATCTGAAATTGATAAAATATTTTAATATGTAAAATATTTTAGTTTTGATACTTTGAACGTTGGGCACTCGAAACATTCTATATTCCTATTATTTAGCTAAGGACACTAGGTAAGTAAAATTTTACCCAAACTTTAATATTTGGCATACTCTGAAAATTGTGGTGGATGAATTGTATGTCTTTCTACTCTCATTTGTTTGCCCTTGTATGTAAATTTCATGTATATTAATGTTCTTATGTGAGTAGATGTTAATTGTATGTTAATGAATTCTTAAGAATGTGTTCATTATTTTGGTAATGTGTGATAATATAAACACTTAAATACTTCACATTATGATTCGTAAAATGAATATATTTAATAATAAATAAAGTTTTGAAAGATTATGTGTATGTTTATGTCATGAAAGGGGTGAGTGGTAAATGGGACGTAGAGGACCGACGGACCTGAAAATGTTTAAAGGTTAATGTGAATGAAAGACCGTTTGACTTGTCCAGTGATATTATTAAGGATTTGGTAGTTGAAACGGTTTTTATAATAATTGCCCATTACGTCTAATTGACTAAACATTGCACAAGTGAGCTCGCGATTAATGAAAGAAAAGAATAAAATGAAGAACGTAAGAATGTCTAAGGTTTGCATGGAAAGAGTTTTTAATGAAAGGTGTAAGGATAAAGCAAAAGCAATAAAAGTGATATAATGATATATAAAGTCTATGTGAAACACAAATGACTTTAGCAAGATTTGGATGTGAATGAGTTTGCTAGGTATGGGTAAGGTTTTACATACTGGGCTTTATCTTATTCCATATTTCCTTAAACTCTTCAGGTGAGGAGTAATTGCGAAATAACACCTTGTGGGCGGACCAAACTCAGTAGAATATTTTAATAAAGATTTCAGACAAATGTTTTATGATTAATTATTCTCTATTTCAACATTTTAGCTTGAAAATATTGATTGCTAATTGACTATGTTTCCACATCTAATTTTTGTTATTTAAATACTTTGAATTCAATATTTGCTAAATTTAATCATTAAGATTATTTTTTTAGTTAGGGAGTGTAATAATTTGGTATCAGAGTAAGGTTTAGACGATTCTGTATACTTAATCATTATTTTTATAATAAAAGGAGGAAAACTAATGAGTCACGCCACAAGAGGTTTTCTCACAATCTCCTGGTAGGATTTGCATATTATATGATTTGCATGTTATATGGAACTACATGATTTACATGTTATGTGGAACTACAATGATATGGTAGGCGTGTTAAGTTATTAAATACCGATCTTTGTTCCAGAATGCCTCATAGGAATGCTCAAAATCGTATTAATGGTGAACCAGTTCGGGTGAACAGTAATGAGACAGAGAATGATCAGCATCGCACCTCGTTGACTTTGGAGACGTTTATGCAAGTGATAGATGCTTTAAGACAAGCTCAGCAACAAAATGTGGCCCTTCCGCACAATGGTCAAGGGAAATTTTCTGAATTTAAGAAGTTATCTCCACCACCATTCGAAGGGACTACCGACCCCCTTAGAGCTTAAATGTAGATTACTGAGATGGAAAAATTATTTCTTGTTGTGAGGTGCATCGATCTAGATAAGGTTAGCTTTGCTTCCTACATGTTACAAGGAGACGCTTATGATTGGTCGCAACTGATTAAACGTCAACATGAAAATGATACTGAAGCTTTCACTTGGAAAATGTTCAAGAATGCATTTTTCGACCATTACATTTTGAAAAGCGTAATACATGAAAAAGAGAGAGAGTTTGTCATGTTAGAGCAAGGGAATAAATCTGTCACTGAGTATGAAGCTACTTTCGCATGATTGGTGAACTTTGCTCCAGATTTGGTGGCCACAGAAAATAGTCGAGCCAGACGTTTTGAGGAAAAGTTGAAAGCTAGTACAGGCAAGCAGTGATTCCGTTCGAGCTCACTACCTATAGTGGAGTAGTCAACAAGGCACTGCTAGTGGAAAGAGCACAACTTTTATTCTTTAACCAGAACAAATTCTATTCCAATGGTCAGAAGCCTAATGGAAGTAACTCTAAAGGAAATTCCTGGACGGGAAATGATCAGAAGAGGAAGTTTGAAGGTGAAAACAACAACAAAAACCCACAAGGAAAATAGCTAAGGAAGACATGTAAGAAGAGTGGAAGAGAACACCTTGGTGAATGTCGAATTGGTACAAACATGTGTTTCAGGTGTGGTAAACATGGCCACTGTGCTAAAGACTGCAAAGAAAATTTCTATAGCAATAATGATCAGAAGAAGACTCAATCTTGAGTTTATGCGATGACTAAAGAAGATGTTGAAACCTCCTTGATAGTTGTTTCAGGGGTACTATTTTGTGTGTGATCTAGTTGCTTGTATTTTGTTTGATTCTGGTGCTACTCATTCGTTTATAAAACCTTTGCTAGCTCAAAAATTAGGGAAGCCTTTTGTACTTTTAGAGGCACCATTTTATGTATCCACACATTCGGGGAACGTTATGGAGGCAAGTAGAGTTGTAAGGGACTACCCATTATGGATAGAACATCACGTACTATTTGTCGACCTTATCATCTTGGATGTTCATGACTTTGACATTATTCTAGGGATAGACTGGCTATCGAAGCACTATGCAACCATTGATTGCCATGAAAAAGAAGTGCTATTTCATCCCCCTAGTGTACCCAATTTTCATTTTGTGGGAGCTTAGTCAAAACCTCGCAATCCATTTATCTCAGTAATGAAGGCATGACGATTGCTGATTAAAGGATGTATGTGGTACTTAGCATCATTGATAGAGTTACTGGAAGAATGTTCTTCTATAAAATATTTACCAATAGTATGAGAGTTTATTGATTTGTTTCCCGAGGATCTACCAGGTCTACCACCAAATAGAGAATCGACTTTGTCATCGATCTTGTACCTGGTACTTCCCCAATATCTAAAGCACCCTATCGAATGGCCCCGGCTCAACTCAAGGAACATAAAGTCCAATTGGAGGTACTTTTGGATAAGAAATTTATTCGACCTAGTTTTTCCCTATGGGGCGCTCCAATTTCGTTTGTAAAGAAGAAGGATGGAACGTTGAGGTTGTGTATTGACTATCGTGAGCTGAACAAGGTGACTATCAAGAATAGGTAACCATTACCGAGGATTGATAATTTATTCGATCAACTTCAAGGTGCAAGCTATTTTTCCAAGATTGATCTCCGTTTTGGGTATCACCAATTGAAAGTTAGAGAAGAAGACATTCCCAAAACTGCATTTCGAACCTGATATGGGCATTATGAATTCTTGTAATGTCATTTGGGTTGACGAATTCCCCTGCATCTTTTATGGATCTTATGAACCGTATTTTTAAAGACCACTTGGAGCAACACCTTCGGACAACACTCCAAATCCTCTGTGGGAAAGAGTTATTCGCTAAATTTAAGAAATGTGAGTTTTGACTGGATAGGGTACCAGTTTTGGGGTACATAATATCAAAAGAAGGTATAGCAGAGTATATCGACAAGATCGAAGCAATTAAAAGTTGGCCAGCTCCGACTAATGTTGGTGAAGTTCGTAGCTTCCTGGGATTAGCGGGTTATTATTGAAGATTTGTTGAAGGATTTTTAAAAATTTCCTCACCATTAACTCAACTAACATGGAAGAATGTGAAATTTCAGTGGTCTAAGGAGTGTGAACGAAGTTTTCTAGAGTTGAAGGAACGTTTAACAACTGCATCAATCTTAACAATTCCTGGAGGTAATGAAGGGTTTATTGTTTATAGTGACGCTTCAAAGATGGGTCTTGGATGTGTGCTTATGCAACATGGTAAGGTGATCGCTTATGCCTCAAGACAACTAAAAGATTATGAAAAGAATTACCCTACCTACGGTGTTGAGCATGCAGTTGTTGTGTTCACGTTGAAGATTTGGACACACTACCTTTATGAGGTTAAATGAGAAATCTTCACTGATCATGAAAGCCTCAAGTATTTCTTCACTCAGAAGGAGTTGAATATGAAGCAACGAAGATGGTTAGAACTAGTCAAAGATTATGGTTGTGCAATTAATTATCAACCCAGCAAGGCTAATGTAGTAGCGGACGCTTTGAGTAGAAAGAATTCAGGTTATATCACTTCTCTGCAAGTTATTGGAGTCATAGTGGGACAGCTAAATGTGTTCTCTTTATTAGCTTATGAAATTAATGAAATTCATAACGAAATGGCGTTGGTTTGATCTGAAAAGTTTATATGATTCATTAATATATTAATTTTGTATTCATCTTCAATGATCTTAAATTGATAAAATATTTTAATGTGTAAAATATTTTAGTTTTGGCACTTTGAACGTTTGGCACTCGAAACCTTCTATAATCCTATTATTTAGCTAAGGACATCAGGTAAGTAAAATTTCACACATACTTTAATATTTGACATACTCTAAAAATTATGGTGGATGAATTGTATGTCTTTCTACTATCGTTTGTTTGTCGTTATATGTAAATTTCATGTATAGTAATGTTCTTATGTGAATAGATGTTAATTGTATGTTAATGAATTCTTAAGAATGTGTTCATTATTTTGGTAATGTTTGATAATATACACACTTAAATACTTTCACATTATGATTCATAAAATGAATATATTTAATAATAAATAAAGATTTGAAAGACTATGTGTACATTTATGCCATGAAAGGGGTAAGTGGTAAATGGGACATGGGGGACCGGTGGACCCGATAATGTTTAAAGGTTAATGTGAATGAATGATCATTTGACTTGTTTAGTGATATTACCAAGGATTTGGTAGTTGAAACGATTTCTGTAATAATGATCCACTACGTCTGATTTACTAAACATCACACAAGTGTGCTCGAGGTTAATGAAAGAAAAGAATGAAATGAAGAACGTAAAAATGATTTTTAATGAAAGGTGTAAGGTTAAAGCAAAAGGAATAAAGTGATATAATGATATATAAAGTCTATGTCAAACAGAAATGACTTTAACTAGATTTGGATGTGCATGAGTTTGCTAGGTATGTGTAATGTTTTACTTACTGGGTTTTAGCTCATTCCATTTTTCTTTAAACTCTTCAGGTGAGGAGTAATTGCGAGATAACACCTTGTGGGTGGACCAGACTCAGTAGAATATTTTAATAAAGATTTCAGAAAAATGCTTTATGATTAATTATTCTTTACTTCAACGTTTTAGCTTGAAAATATTGATTGCTAATTGACTATGTTTTCGCATCTAATTTTTGTTATTTAAATACTTTGAATTCAATATCTACTAAATTTGAATAAATGATTTGATTAAGTTATGTTTTAAATTAAATAATAATTATATATATATATATATATATATATTTAATCATTAATTAACGTTAAAGAGGTGAACACTTTCTAGAATTTAATCAGTAAGATTATTTTTAGTTAGGGGGGTGTTACGGCCTAGTGGCTGGAGAAAGTGATGCAGCGTGTAGTCCAGCTGGAGCCAAAAAGAGAGGAAAAGCTCATGCGCTCAGAAGTTAGTTATCCTGATTGCGTCATCACTTTTCCAGTGGTCCCCATTGCAGCGCAACTAGACACGTGCCCATGTACAAAGTTAAAGCCCTTATTCCAAGGCTCCTTATATGGGAAGTGCATCCTTTTAAGAAGAGAAGATGCCACCCTTTTCCCAGAATAAGGAAATATCTAGCAGAAAAAAGGGACAGAAAAGGCAGCAAGGATGCGAGGAAGAAGACGAGGAAGAGGATATTCATTTATCCCCATCTCTCTTTCTTCTTTCTTTACCTTATTTGCTTTACTGTATTTACTATTCTTAGCTCATTTTCTCTAAGATAAAAATGGAAATGGTTGTGCAAAACATTTAAGCTAGTATGGGTAATGAACCTTGAAGTTGTTATGTCTAGTTAATGATGTTTTTGTTGCTCATTTCTTGTTAGCATTTCATTCAAGATTTCTTAATGCTTAGATTTTATAATTGACTGGCCATCTTTAATAAGAATCAAGTTGGATCAAATACTGGAAGAGTTTATTCTAATGGATATAGCTTGAATGATACTTGGATGCTTAAGTTTTGTAGATCTAAGTGTTTAGTGAGTAGTATAAGCATATATGCTCACATTGTAAACTAAGTAGCTGGAACTAATAAGATATAACTCTAACCTCAATTAGGCTTAGGAATAACTTAATTAAGATTAGAGTAAATTATCACAAGGATGGAAATGTATTGATCTAATGAAATGAGGTTAATGCTATCAAGAAGTTGTAGCAACATAAATAGCGTTAACTAGGAATAATATTGATAAGGGCAATTAACCATGCTAGTTCACTTCATTATTGAATACACCAGTGTTACTAAACCTGAATCCCATATTCTGCAAGTGTTACTTTAAACCATCAAATAAGTGCTTCTACTTTACTCTTAGGTTATTTGAAATCACTTACTGTGGTTACTCTTATTCTAATTAGGTTGAATTGATATGTCTAATTACTTAACTTCTCATCAGTCTCTATGGAGATCGACACTCATTTATTTTTTTATTACTTGTTAATGACATGTACACTTACATATATAACACACACAACAGAGAGAGAGAGAGAGAGAGAGAGAGAGATAGAGAGAGAGTTAAGCTAAAAATAAATAAAATATCCTCTGTTGTACAAGTAAAGTTTATGGGTGGTTGTTATCTGAGTGTTTTCTTATACTCCCCTACTCCTAACATCGCATAGTAAATTGAGATGAAATCAGCAACATGATGTACTTGACATTTTGTTTACCTATTATCATGTGTTTGGTTCTATTTTTCTACTTTGAGTCGTTCAACACAAACAAGTTGTTGGAAGAAGACTTGACAATTTGACTTTACACTAAATTTGAGTACCATTGCTTGATATAGTCCTCATTAACATAGAATTTTAATCAAATCATTTAATTCTATTAGCCAAGAAATAAATGTTTGACAATTACGAGGTTATTTGACAAAGAAAATGCTAAGAATCGGTGTTTAACGATATCGTCTAGAAATTTAAAATTGTCCTTACAGATCCATGATTGGGAATCGTTTGATCATCTTTCTCTGAGTAAGAGGCAAAAGATAATCAACTTGAATTTATGACAACTACTTCAAATCTTAGTAAAAGACTGGTGTTATCTCATATTTACTTTTCATGAAAAATATCAATTAAAGTGGAAGATTGCAGTCGATTTTATAATGATCTAGTGACATTGCTTCTTTAGCTCGAACCAAAGAATCACTTGGATATGATGTAAAATGGATCTTGTTCTATTATTGATTAGAGATTTCTCTATGAAGAATACGATTTGAAGTTTGAAGAAGGGGAAGGAGAAGGAGTCCTCAACCCGCATATATATCCTTGCACACTAAGAAAATCACCTTTTATATCATGAACCTTCCAAAAGTTAGGTGTTACACTAATAATATTTTGTTTTATTCTACCTCACCCAAATGTCTCTCTCTGAACCAGCTTAGCCAAATCCAAAGTTTTACTTGATAGAATGGTGTTTGCTGCAATACCATGAATTTTAACAACTTCAGGCAATTTAGCTAACAATTCATGGTTCCACAAGAACCAAATTTAACCAGTTTTATTTGATTTAATCAAAAGGCTTATGGAAACCTGAGCCAAACATACTACTACAATTTTGGCTTTAGATGACGGTGAAAACCCGTCATTATAAGCCTATAATGATGGTTGACCGCCTGTCATCTATCAGACTATCATCTTTACTTTTTTTCAACAAAAACCGTCATAATAGGGTGCCGCGAAAACCAACTAGATGATGGGGAATCTCCTTCATCATAGGTTCCGCCAACATCTATTAGATGACGGGGAATCCCCATCATCATAAGTGCCGCCAAAAGCATTTAGATGACGGGGAATGTCCAAATTATTTTTAAAAAAAACTGTGACGGAAAAGAAAAAATGCCTTTCCATGATAGTTTTTTTCATTTAATTACCTTCTCATGATAGATTTTTTTTATATACATTACTATCATTAAAAGGAAAAAACTGCCTTCTCATGATTAAGCCAGGCCTTCCACCATGATCCTACACCATATTTGTGCATATATAAGCCATAGTAATAAATTACTTAGACTAACATGTCCTTATATAACCTCAATTCTCATCATATTAATATAACAGACTAAAATCAGCACTATCCTTTAAGTCTCAATCAACAAAGAGATGTTTCTAGACAAGTAATAGACATAGAAACACACCCAAGAATTCTGTAAATCAGCATGCTTCAATTAAAAACTATAAACCAAATCAAGACTTTATGGCTAATTCAAGTTCATTTAGAGCAGATAACAAAATCAAGACTTTGGCATCTAATTTGAAAATCAAGACTTTGGCATATATGAAATAGAAGATCCAGTCACAAACTAAGCATGTGATTTGAATATAATAGTTCAAATACTTACTATTTTTGAAGATAATTGTCCGACTGTGCGAAGTAAAAACTATAAACCAAGGGAGCACCACATCTGAATATAACTATGAGAAACACCTATCACTTGTGGACAACACCTATTACTTTCTGGACATCTTACTTTCTCACAATCATATTCAACAATCGTATTCCAGAAATAATTTACTCTAAATCTCATACCTAACTATCCCAGAGAGAACTACTCCATTAACTTCCTTATTCTTCTTTGACTACTATCCATGAAAAATGCATCAGGTCTACTACTGTAATTTCTAGCATAAACACCCAAAAATGGCTGATATAGTAGCATTTTATCTAAAATGCCTTAAGACTTCTAATTTAATGATCAATCTAAGAGAATGCCTTTGAAATTTACTTCAAATCTGGGGAGAATATATTGACAACATATATAGATATGAAATTAACTTTACCAATATAAAACTTTTCTTTGAAGCAAAGTATCAAATAGATGAAGTGCATTTAATTTTAGCTTGCAAATAGAAAATGCATTGTTCTTTTCAGCTGTAGAGAAAAGAAAGTCAAAAACTACAGACAATCTTACCTGACATTACAGAATTCTTACAATTTCCCCCCTAAATTCTCACTTAACAAAAGAAGATGCACAACTAAGAAAGGAATCAGTAACAAGTAATAGAATAATGAGAGCCTATGTCTAATTTATGAAATGAAAAAAAAAACACATTTTTAGAGGGGGGAATGAACTCACAGATTCAAGATCTGAGTCTGGGCATTAGAACTAAAGAAAAGAGAATCACCTCACCATCTCCACCATCAAATCCACTATGGTTCAGTGCCCACAAGGAACAAACAACCACTGTTTCTGATAGTCTGACGAATGCTAAAAATGAAATGAAAAAAGAAGATTAAATTGGAAGCAAATGCCAACTCTCTCTCTACTAGTGAAAGCAGAAATCAGAATAAAAAAAAGATACTTGTTCTTAGTCCCCATATCTGTAATATACATATATAGCCTTGGGAATTTATATTATAACTTGAGAGAGAGAGAGAGAGAGACCCAAACCTTACTTTATTGGCTGCTCCAATCATCCTTATCTTTTCCTTTGTGATAATACCATCATATATGATTATGTCAAATACCTGCACACTAAAGAATGTTAAGCATATACAAAATTGGAATCAATTTTATTCAATTTCCATCAAGTTTTATAAGAAATTCATACCCAAATGTCAAGGAAAGGAACAAAAGGACCAGAGGTCCATGTTGCTAATATGAAATCGCATAACTGTAAACATGAGATAAACCAAATTTACTTATAGAGAATCTAAGTTTGTTAACCAAAAGACATTATCATAAGGTAAATGTGTTTTGTTTTTCACCTTGGGTGATCTTTATGAACAAAACATCTTTCAGTTCCACCGTGTAGATATGCTATGGCCTCCGCAATTCCAAGAGCAACCATATACCTTACTAACCATGAAAGTGGTGGTCTACCATTCACTTTCCTCTTATTTTATACAATTGGGTATTCAATATTTAATCAAAATCATCATGAAAAAAATGAAAATAGGGAAACCATTTTTTATTTAAAAAGTGATTTAATATAAATTCTATGAAAATTTGTTTAGAAACAATTTTCAAAATACGTTGAGATTGGAATCTGTGTTTGTTTGTATGGAAAATATAAAAGCTAAAATGAAAGCTCTACCAAACAGGCTTGTACCGTGCAAATGTTTCTCTAAGCTTCCACCATAGACATACTTAGAGACCAAAAACAACCCTTCCTCTGGATCAATGCAAAAACCAAGGAGGGGGACGATATTTGGGTTGTGAGAACTAGCAATCATCAATTCTCTGCAGAATGATTTTACTGATTACTTATCTTCCTTGTCCAATTTCTTAACCGCCATTGGAGTTCTCAAAATCCCTACTATGCCCCCAAAGACGCAACTTAAAGCCCTTCTTCCCAATACTCTACCCACCCATTCAAATAAATTAGTTTAAAAAATCTCAATCAAACTCTGATTTAAGTAAAGCATACCCATTAAATTAAACTACCTTTGGAGAAATTACGCGTAGCTGAAATGATTTCACTATAGCTGAATCTAACCAAAGTATTGGCAACTGGAGAAATATCTTTTCCACTGACTAATTCCTCCTCCAATTTTGCTCTTTGGCTTGAGCCTCACTCATTCCACAGTCTAAGTGTACCATTAAAACAGCTGCAGTAGTGAAAGATCTAATATTCATAGACTCCAGCTCTATCTGTGAACAGAGGCTGAACCTGAAAGACTAGTGAAATGATTGGGGATCAACATTTTCCAATTCTATACAACACCCACCAGATTCCGCTAGTAACCCAGTAAAAGTCACGTGTACAATGAACCCTAACCATCTCAACCCCAAGATTTTGAGAATGAGAGAGACCGAGAATGAGTTCGGGAGATCAGGAATTTGAGGTAGAGTGAGATGGTTAGAAGAGAAGAGAAGCAAGAGAGAACAAACCCTAGGTTCTCTGATACTCAATTTCCTCTCTATCTCTAATGTAAAAACTGAATGAAAGTGTT
Organism: Datisca glomerata; assembly: GCA_003255025.1. Lineage (NCBI taxonomy): Eukaryota > Viridiplantae > Streptophyta > Magnoliopsida > Cucurbitales > Datiscaceae > Datisca > Datisca glomerata. The sequence goes on from QANY01005074.1 coordinate 458,591, forward strand.
AAAATAGCCTAACCTCACCCATATGAAAATAAGCACTATCAAAACTCCTCCTCTTCATGCAGACACCCCATCGTAGCCTTTCACCGAACCGCAAAACCAACCCCGCCATTTTCCTATGGCCTAATCGCACCTAGCACAGCATATAAACATGAGCTTATAGTGTTGGCGCTAGGAAGATAAGATCCTATGAACAGTATCTTAGAGAGAGAGAGTGTGTGTGTGTCTAGAATGTTCGTGCATTTCAAAGAGAGATGTAGATTATGAACTTTGGAAATGGCAACATGGAGTGCAAGAAATGAAATTAGGGTTTAAGGTGGGTTAAATGGGATGAATTTTTATAAATTTAGTGAAATCAGATGACAACACAGATAATAGTTATCATAATAGGTGAACAATTGATGACAACTTGCTTAAAACTTGTCATATTATCTATATTATCCCATCCATCACCTTTTTCCTTTGACAAGTTTTACAAAGGTGTCATTAAATTAAATAGGATGCTGTCACTGAAGCCCACTTTTATAGTAGTGACAGACCCACTATCAGACTACCTCATTGCAAGTGAATATGACTATTAAAAGTTGTGTAGCTGAAAGTGAATTCAGACATAAAGTAATTCAATTTCAAAGTTGATGTCTCAATGTGTGCACTTGAAGACATCAAGTTTACACTCAAAGAGTTAAAGGTAATTGAACTTAGATATTAAGGTAACCTAAAGCTGTATATACAACAACCAATGTTATTCGATAAAGAAAGTGAAAAAAAAAGAAACTTGCCAAGGGTCAGCTTTAGCAGTGTCATCTTTATGATTAAAAAAATTGTAGATTTTTCATTATGTAGTTAGGCATATTGGATGTGACTCCTACTTTTAAAAAGTTGTGTAATTGGAGGTGAATTCACACGTAAAGTAATTAAACTTAAAGTTGATGTCTTGAAGTGTTCACTTGAAGAATTCAAGATTACACTCAAAGACTTCATGGTCATTAAACTTAAAAACTAAGGTAATTTATTGGGACCAAATGTAGATTGGATGGATCAGAACATACATTCATGCGAAGGGAATGGCGATCGGATGGCTCTCTACTCTTAGAAAATTTCTAAGAATCAATTTTTCCTAACTTCATATTAAATTTCTAAGAACCCATTGATAATTAAAGTTTCTCACTTGAAGACTTCATTTTTTTTCTTGAAGACTCCAAATTTCAAATTTCAAGACCCTATTTCTCATTGAAGATCTCAAGTTTCTCACCTTAAGTCTTTAAAATTTATCTAGCAGTTTTCAAGATGGATCTTGATGATTTCATGCTTAGATGGCTCTCTACTCTTAAAAAATTCTCGGCTCAAGTTTTTCCTGATTTCATGTTAAAGGATCATGAGGACCCAATTGCAATTTAACGTTTCTCACTCGAAGACTTCATTTTTCTTCTCAAAGAGTTCAAATTTCTCATTTGAAGACCTCAAGTTTCGCATTGAAGGCCTAAAGTTTCTCAGTTGAAGACTATAACTTGAAAACCTCAAGTTTCTCACTACACAATCTCACTCAAATTTCTCACTTGAAGACCACAAGATCTCACTCCATGATGTCTCACTCCAAGGTCTTACTTGAATCTTCGTAATGACTTCAAGTTTCATCTTTCAGGTCACTTAATGTTTCTAAATTTAGGTCACTTCAAGAAATATCTAAATCAAATTTGTAAATAGTTGAGTTAGTTTCTATTTGGAATTTGTTAGGTTATTCTTTTACCAATTAAGAGCATGCTAGTTTTAAATTTTTAGTAAGTCACAACAAAGGCATTCAAGATAAGATCTTATCAAATGATCAAATGTCATTACAAACTATGCCTAAATTTCATTACCATGTATGCCAAGATCTTATAAAATGATTATATCTCATTACTTAACAAGTGCATTAGAGGTGCAAATATTTCATTTACATATCTAATAACTCTAAGTCTCATTGGGTTAAGAACTTTTTGATGACTTCACGAATCATGATCAAATAACATAACAAGAAGACTATAACAACTATCAAGTGAGAAAATTGAAGAAAAAATATACATCACAATGAATTAAACGGATGAGCTTGAGTGACAAAGCGGACTATTTATGGGCAAGATTGGAATGCTATCTTGAGCTTGTTACACTACTCGAGGAGTATACATGCATTGCTTAACAACAAGATTAGTAAATATGAGATCATCTTGAAGAACTACATTAGTCGATTGCCTGCATTTGAGGTTGTCATAGGGCAAAAAAAGTCCACGATTGAAAAATAATCGATGGACAAGATCAGTTCGTAAAGAGTAATTTTTTTCGCTAGCACCGGGTTTCCGAAGAGTAGTTCTCAACTAAGTTCCGGGGATTGTGTAGAGACCGGGTAAATCCATATTGGCCATGAGGCAACGTGCATCTCCTGATTTGAACCGGTGATCTGAGGGCAGTCAATTTGCGCTACTGCCCTCATTGTTAGTAAATTTAGAAAAGCCTATATTATCTCAATTTCCCTTGTTCTTAACTAGTAACAGCAAGCGTGCGTTGCACATGAAAAAATTGTAAAGTCTATATATGTAATGTATCATGTTTTATGACTATCATGCATTATCAACTTATATCATATCGGTCAAATGTCACGCGCAATGCATGTGCCTTGACCTATGATGTTTTAATTCATTCACAAATTTTGTCCACTTGGAGGTTTAAAATGATATGCACGACCTTGAAAATAAAGCACGGGGTCGGGGTATTAATGTAAAAATATACACAAAATTGCGCACCTCAAAGTTATAATCAAATTAACTATTTGGATGGATTTTTAGTTGTAAGTTTACTAGTTAAAACATATTTTACTTTATATATATATATAAGCTATAAATCAAAGATTGTGAGATATATCTATACTATATATAAAAGTGTAGAAGTTGGAGAAACATTTCTGGACATCATCAACCCCAACAACCTTTGAATTTATCATCTTTTAAAAACATTTTCACCCATTATTATTGTGTAAAATATAAAAATACATAAGGAAATGATCAGCTTCAAATTAAATTATTAGTTTTTAGCTAATTACTTTACGTAGCATAGATTTCAAGACTATTTTGAAACTTAATGAAAGAAAATCAATATTAAGCACATTAAGTGAATCCACTTTTTCTATACATAATTTTCTTTGCTTCATTTCTGGAACTGACTTTTGACACTAAATACATTTTTATGATAAGAACATGGAATTTTTTTGTCATTTTGGGTGCTTCTATTTCCATAGGGAGTCGAAATGACCTATTGTGATGTGTTTAGGACCAAACGAGATGAACTTAGCTAAACTTGAATTTTTGGGCATAACTTCTAGTCAAAATGACTTTTGACACTAAATACATGTTTGTGATAAAACATTTGAGGGTTTTGGTCGTTTTGAGTGCTTCTAATGCAACATGGAGTAAAAAAGATTGAATTCGCCATGTTTAGGATCAAAAGAGGCAAACTTGGCCAAACTTGATTTTTTTTTGCATAACTTGTACCTGTGCATATTGTTAACACTAAAAACATGTATTGGATAAGAAATTGGGGCCTTGTGGTCATTTTGAGTTCTTCTAGTCCAAATGGGTGTAAAAAAGTTCTAATGGGATGTGTTTAGTACCAAACGAGACAAACTTGGCTAGACCTGAATATTTGGGCATAACTTGTAGCCACACTTACATTTGACACTAAATACATATTTGGATATGAATCTTGAGCATTAAGGTTGTTTTTAGAGCTTCTAAATCCATTGGGAGTCAGAAAGACCCAATGTTCCTTGTTTAGGACCAAACCATATGAACTTGGCTACTCATGAGTCTTTTCGACATTAGCTCGAATTGACTTTTGACATAAAAATAAGCTTGGGATAAGGATTTGGAGTGTTTTTCTTGTTTTGGGTGCTTCTAGTACCATAGGGACTGAAAGTCCCAATGAGATGTACTTAGGATCAAACGAGTGAACTTGGCCATAATTTAATCTTTTGGACAAAACTTGTACTCGAATTTACTTTTGACACCAAATACACATTTGCGATAAGAACATGGGGCGTTGTAATCTTTTTTGTGATTCTAGTGCCAAAGGGAGTCAAAAGACCAGATGGAACATATTTAGAACCAAAAGAAATGAACTTGACTAAACTTGAATCTTTTTGGCATAACTTGTACTCAAGCTAACTTTTGACACTAAATACATGTTTGGGATAATAACATAGAATGTTATGGTCATTTTGGATGCTTCTAGTGTGATAGAGAGTCAAAAGGACCTAATTTGACATGTTTAGGAATCTTCTGAGCATAACTTGTTTGGGATAATAACATAGTATGTTATGGTTATTTTGGGTGCTTCTAGTGCCAAAAGAAATCAAAGAGACAGAAAGGGACATGTTTAAGACCAAACGAGATGAAATTTATGAATCAATAACTTGTACTCGAGCTGACTTTTGACATAAAATATACGTTTGGGATAAGAACTTCCAATGTTTTTTGGCCTTTTAAGGTGCATTTAGTACCATAGGCAGTAAAATAGACCTAATATAATGTGTTAAGGACCGAACAAGATGAACTTGGCTAAACTTGAATCTATTGGGCATAACTTGAACTCGAACTGATTTTTGACATGACGAACAAATTTAGGATAAGAATTTGGAGCGTTGTGCTTCTAGTGCCAAAAAGATTGAAAAAGACTCAATGGAATGTGTTTAGGACCAGAGGACACAAAGTTGGCTAAACTTAACTCTTTTGGGCATAACTAAGTACTCGAATTGATTTGACACCAAATACATGTTTATGATAAGAACATAAAGCGTTGTGGTCATTTTGGGTGCTTCTAGTGCCAAAGGGTGTCAAAAAGACCATTTGGGCATAACTTGTACTCGCACTGACTTCTGACACTTAGTATATGTTTGGAACAAGAATTAGTGTATTATGGCCATTTTAGGCGCTTCTAGTGTCATAGAGAGTCAAAACGACCTAATTTCATTTAGGAGCAAAAATGATGAACTTGGCAAAACTTTAATCCTCTGGGCATGACTTGTAGTCGAACTGACTATTGAAATTAAATTCAACTTTAGGATAAGAACTTTGAGCATTGCGGTTTTTCTAGGTAGTTCTATTCCACTAGGAGTAAAAAAGCCCCAATGTGACATGTTTACAATAAAAAGAGACGTACTTGGCTAGAATCTTTGGGCATAACTTGCACACATACAGACTTTTGCCACTAAAACACTTTCGAGATAAGAACTTGGAGCAATGTTGTCCTTTCTGGTGCTTCTAGTGCCAAAGGGAGTAAAAAATACCCAACGGGGTGTGCTTAGGACTAAACAAGATGAATTTGACTAAACTTGAATCTTTTGAACATATGTTCAAGTTGAACTTACTTTTGTCACTAAATACATAAAAACTTTGAGCGTTTGTTGTGGTTTCTTGTGCTTCTAATGCCATAGGGAGTCAAAAACACCCAATGTGACATGGTTAGGACCAAACAATATGAAGTAGGGTAAAGTTGAATCTTTTGGACATACTTTTACTCAAACTGACTTTACACACATAAAACACGTTTGGGATAAGAATTTGGAGCATTTCGGTTGTTGTTGGTGCTTCTAGTTCCATAGGGAGTCAAAATGACCATGGGACGTGTTTAGAACCAAACAACATGAACTTGCGTAAACTTGAATATGTCGAGCATAACTTGTACTTGAATTGACTTTTGACATGATACACATGTTAAGGATAAGAACATGTTGCGTTGTTGTTGTTTAGGGTGATTCTAGTGCAAGAGGACTAAAAAGACCAAGTGGAACATATTTAGGACCAAATGGAATGAACTTGGCTGAACTTAAAAATTTTAAGAATAACTTGTACTTGTGACCTTCAACACTAAATACACATTTGGGATAAGAACTCTGAATGATGTGATCTTTTTGGAGGCTTCTTTTATCGTAGAAGGCCAAAAACTCTTGTGTGACGTGTTTTGGACTAAACAGTATACAAAATATGGTATTCTACAGGAGGTGAAAAATCTTGTAAAAAGTAGTCCACAGGGATCCCATGCTACCTGTGTTAGTCGATCTCGTAGAAAGTCCACGTCTTTTGTAGCGCGCTTTGCCCCTTACGAAGAATGTTGTTGTATTTTGCTTTTTTATAGGGTTTTTCGGCTCCTATACAATGTTGTTTGTTAGGATTTTCAGACCATTATTGAATTTGTTTAACAAGTATTTTTACCCATATGAATTAACATTCACGTGTTTTTGTATCCTATAAATGAGATACCAATAGACTCATTGAACCTTATGAAATAGTTTTTGATTATATATTATACCTCTCATAAATTACTTTTACTGACATTTTATAAATGCTATTTTTTACAATAAATGTATACGTACATGTTTTACATACTCATTTAACGCATCCAAAATTATATATAACATTAAAAAGATAGTTAATAGCGTCAATACATTATTTTATTTTCACAAAATACATGACTAGACTAAAAAGTATCATCCAAAAGTATCACTAGTATCCGTGTATCATCATTCGTTTCAAAAAGAAAAAAGCATCTAAAAGTTTCACAGATGCTACAAAATAACTTCAAATGTTCACTGACAGCATCATAGCCTCAACTCTTCAAACTTTGATTCCATGTTGAATAGCTTCAAGTTATTGTAGGTCCCGCATTTTAAAGAGAATAGTCATTGCACCTCTGAAAAGCAAGAGATAGATTTTTCATTCAACGTCATTAACATAAGTACTAGTCAAAGAAACATAAGTTGATCAAACAAGAGAACAAAAAAGGATTGCATAATTCATAAGATGTTTCATTCTGTAGTTAAAATGGAGGGAGACATTAACCAATAATAAGAATATTGAAAGCACGAACCAACAACTCATTGATAGCTTCACCTATTTGCAACAGTAAGTTGACCACTGGTTTGAAGTATAGTGAACGGACATTTAAAGACCAAAGTAAAAATTACTAATGTGATATTTAAACAATAAGAAGACGAAGAATAATTCCCCTTACGCTTTTCAAATTAAATATGATTTACTAATATGGTTTGAAGTGCTAGATGAAATTCTTTAAACAAATTATTCCCCTTATGCTTTTCAAATTGAATGACTTGCTTTAAAAGAATCATGTCCCTTATGCTTTTCTAATTACATGATTTCAAGAATTATTCAACCTCCATTCAACTCCAACAACCAAAATAGTAAAGAAAACATACTTTCATATTTTGGTTCACATTCCATATTTTATGGCAAGCATCATCAATTGCTTGGAATGAAGTGGTCAAGGTGATGGATTAGGTGTCCAAGCATGTTGATCTCGAGAGAGGAATCGGCCTTCTAGAGGATCTCAGGGTAGGGTTCCCTGATGGTTTCATGGAGCACACCCTTGATATCTTATTCTTTCATCCCTATCTATTTCCTGACCCACTTTCCTTCTTTTCCTTTCACAAATCTTGACATTTAATCTGGTGATGCTGGCACACCTTGGCCGCTCTGAAGACCAAGTGCAAGAGGTTATTCAGGTATCCTCTTATGCGGAAGCTATGCTCATCGTGAGGACCAATGACTTCAATTCTGTTTGTAATGCCTATGGAAATGTCCAGTTGGAGGTTGGAAGACTAAAGGGCCTCAAGGGGGAGTCCACTCACCTTGAGAATGAATTAGGTCATGTCAGGGCTGAGGTTGATCGAGCTAATAGTGCTTGTAGGGATGTCTCCAATCTATAGTAGCAGGATAACATCTTGAAGGACAAGGTCAGGCTCCTAGAGGGCAAGATTTCTTGGGAGATTCATTCCCAGACTCAGGTGGAGAACAGGGAGAGGGAAGCCCAAATGAAGGTTGACTTGGCGGAGACCTAGTCGAAGGAGAATTGCGGTAGTTGGAATGAAGGTCACGATAAGGGGATGGAAGACTTGAATGCATCCTCAGAGGTCTAAACACCCTTATCGTGGAGTTTACCCTGGATATGAATACAGTCATGATGAGATCATCATCACCATCTTGAGTGGGACTTGAGTTTTCTTAGTTGCCCACCTGATCCTCCGCCCACTCCTATGTAGTTGGCCTAATAGTGAGTTAGGGTCCTCGGTTCTTGTGAAGCTTAGAAAGCTGTCGGGATGTTACATTCTCCCTTTCTCCTTCCTGATGTTCCCAGGTCACCACTTGTCTCTCTTGAGTTCCCCAATCCACCTAGCTCCTCAAATCTCATCGAGCTGGATGTAGAGGTCTCCCAACCTTTACCTTAGGGTCACCTTGAAGGGGACGTCCTTCCACCACTGCCCAACTCAATCGAGGCTTCCGGTCAAGTTGAAACTTCTTTGGCTCCAGCTACAGATGCAGCCAAAATTTTGACAGGCCCTATCATTTCTCTTGTTGTGTACTTTGTTAGTTTTAATTTTCCCCTTCTTTTTTTGCTTAAGTACTCTTGTTGAACTTTCGTCTCCCCTTTTACCATGATTCGTATGAACTTTGAATTCTTCGACCTTGTGGTTTCACTGATTTTGATCTGACCTCAAGTTCCTTTATTAATATTTGTTCGTCCTGACCTTTAGGCTTACTTTTTCCTTGTGTATCTTATGATTTTTGCTTCGGGTAGGTTGCCCCCTTCAGAATGTTACATTCTCCCTTTGTCCTTCCAGATGTTCCCAGGTCTCCACCTGTCTCTCCCGGGCTCCCCAATCCACCTAGCTCCTTAGATCTCATCGAGCTGGATGCGGAAGTCTTTTAACCTTTACCTTCGGGTCACCTTGAGGGGGACGTCCTTCCACCACTGCCCAGCTCAATTGAGGTTGCTGGTCAAGTTGAAACTTCTTTGGCTCCTGCTACTGATGCTGCCAAAATTTTGACAAGACCTTTCATTTATCTTGTTGTGTTCTTTGTTAGTTGTAATTTTTCCCTTTTTTTGTTTTTGCTTAAGTACATTTTTTAGACTTCTGACTCCCCTTTTACCTTTATCCGTATGAACTTTGAATTCTTTAACCTTGTCATTTCACTGCTTTTGATCTGACCTCAAGTTCCTTTATTAATATTTATCCTTTCTGACCTTTAGGCTTGCCTTTTCCTTGTGTAACTTATGATTCTTTCTTCGGGCGGGTTGCCCCCTTTGGAAGCAGTCGGGTCGAACAACTTTGTCCTATCCTTAGAAAGTCATGTTGCCCCTGCAATGGGTCTGTTCAAGTAGAACTTTTTCAGACTCTTTCCCTACATTTATCTGGGTACCTTTGCCATGGTTTAGGTTCCTTTCCCTCTTTTCAGGCAAAGAAGTGGGCATTGTTTCCTTTCCTTTACTACTCGATTAGGTGTTCCTTTCCCTTTTTCCTTAGGCATCTTGTCGACCATCCTTTACTCAGGTTGGAGCTTTCCTTTTTTCTTTTTGGATTTTTGTCGTGTATTTCTGCTCTTGTCTAAAGCTCCTTCCCTGTCCAATGAGCTAGAGTGCTCTTGTACATCTCCTTTTAGTTTCGATTGGCGGGCTAGAGCACCACATCAGTCATCACTTTTGATTTTTAGAGTCTAGCTAGGCATTTCAACTCTAACTAGAGCTCATTTCCCATCTAACAAGCTGGGGTTCTCGGTAAACATCATTTTTTAATCCCGACTGGCAAGTTCTGGTACCACCAGTCATTTATTTTTAATCCCGACTTGCGGGTTGGAGCACAACGCCAGTCATCATTTTTTAATCCCGACTGGCAAGCTCAGGCACCACACCAGTCATCACTTTTTAATCCTTATTGGCAGGCTCGAGTACCACGCTAGTCATCACAATTTGATTTTTGCAGTTTAGCCAGGTATTTCTACTCTGACTAGAGCTTCTTTCCCATCGAACGAGCTGGGGTGCTCGATAGATATCACTTTTTAATCCCAACTGGCGGGATTTTCCTTCCCCTTTTTTGTTTTCCAAGGTGACGAAGCCTTTTCCTGGACTGACTCCCTTGCCATTGTTGATTCCTTCCATTTAAGGGTGGTGGTGCAGCATTTCCTCGACGTCTTCTAGTCCCCCTTCACCGATCCTAAACCCTCAAGATTTGGGAACTTCATCACCACGTGATATATAAAGGGCACAACCTTTAAGTTGTGGATGGTGGGCCAACTAAGGATGGTGTGACACCCCTCACTACATCTCACCATTGTGAATTTGAGTAGCCTTGTGGTGAGTTATGTGGCTATGCTTAGGGTCATGGGGAGTTCCATCACAACTTTGGGAGTGATTTCATGTCCTATGAATCCCACTAAGGGGGCAGAGCATGGACAGAGCTTCTTGAGATCTAACGAAGGTAGAGTAGTTTATTATGTTGGTCGAGCTCCTGTTGTTGATGAGGGTTTGTTAGCCCTTTATTGGCGATCACCTGGGAAATGACCAGAACGTCAACCTGCGGCTTATGAATATGATGCACCTCCTCCTTAGTGAACACAATCACTTCCTCTACATTATCTTGGGGTTGTCTTGGGAGGAGACTAAAAACCACTGGATGCCCCGCCTCCCAAGCAACTTTTTTTCACTTCTAGTTGGAATTCGAAGTGTTTGGACCCCCAAATATCATCTTAATTTCCCTTATAGAGCTATGGGGTTGGTCAGCCCTATGATCGACTTACCTCTATACCCTTCTTTCTTGCTTAGGGGGATATTGTCCCCGTGATTCCTATGCCCAGCCATAAATTCCTTGTGATACTTCTTCTGAATTAGGGCCTCGATCAATCCCTCCATCTTGTGCTTGGAATCCCTATGATACTCGCAGTACTTCATGGTATCCTTCTTTTCATTAGGTGTTTGTATCACCTAGGGCTGTTTTAATAGGCTCCTATCCCCGATAACGTTGAAAATTTCCTCCCGCCTGGCCATGAGTGAGTGTGGGTGACAAACTGACTGTCCATGGGGTTTTTCACGTCACATCAGCTGGCGGGTGCGTGAGGATTTCACACGGAGGGTCTAGAGGAATGGGTTTGTTTGTCCTCCTGTGGCTCCTTTCCCTTCTGGGATTTCTCATTACTTGGCCTCTCTATCTCACTCTCAGCTCAGATCACCTCCTTAATACTTACGTATTGATGGATCCTAGTTTTGAGCTCTATGAGGTAAACAAGGTCATGCTTGGCCACTGGCCACCAAATCTTGGAATGGATGTTCCCACTTCTCAGTGCGGCCACCATCGTGTCCTCGTTGGTGTTATCAACCTGCAGGGATTCTAGGTTAAAACAATTCATGTAGTTCTTAAACACCTCATCAAGTTGCTGCTTCATCATCATCAGGTAAGAAGTTGGGCTCCTTCTCTTTGTTCCCACAAAAAATTATCTAGCAAACAATGGAGAGAGCTCGACGATTGAATGACTAGAGTTTAGCTTCAACTACCCTAAGCAGTTTTAGGTAGGTTCGCTAAGCATTAAGCAGAACAACTTACACATTAAGGGTTCTGGGATGTGATGAAAGTACATCCAGACCTTGGTACCATCATAATGGAAGATTGGGGGCATCTTGAACTTTGGGGGGAGTTCCACCTGCTGCATTTCCAACAAAAAAATGGGACTCGGTGTGCTCTAGGAGAGTATCGACATAGGCCCCAATAGTTTGCCCCCGCTCCTTCCTTAGCACCTTTATCTGCAATTGGAGCTTTTGTATCTCCATCCATTGTTTCGAGCTTTCACCGACCTGGTTTTTCACTTCCGTGTGCCTGGCAATTTTGGAGATCATCCCCACCTTTAGTTCACTCTTCGATGTTAGCGGCCACATTGCCCTTTCCTAGGTGGTCATCCCCTTTGGCTCCTCGATGATGGGAGGACCCGATCGACGACTCCTACTTTTGGGGAGTACTATTTATAGGTAGTTAGGAAGGGCCTTGTTGGCAGGAGGTCACTATAGCGATGGTGAGGGCCATCATTTCTCTATTCATTTAGTTGACCATCTTAGAGACAAAGCTTACCGATTCTTTCTTTTTCCGCTACATGACTAAGGCGGCAGTAGGAGGTCCCTCTCTCGATGAAGAGGAGGGTGGATCACCCCTCTCCGCTCCCAACCCATCATGGTTTTCGACTGAACAAGATGAGGATGTTAGGCCCATTTTGTCTTCAAAGATTAAACAAACTCAAGTGTTTGGTAGGGGAAGACGGCTTGGTTGTCATTCCCCAAAGATGATGCCAACTATTGTTATCAAAAATATCAACTGTGTGGTGCAAGAAATCTCCTCTCCAAGTAGGGGTCCTTTCGGGTGTGAACTTGCACAACTCAGACAACGAACTCTAAGGCAAAGAGAATCGAGGTGGTTTCCTCGTCGTAGAGCCTCTGATGCCTAAGTCAGTATCTTGGAGAAATTTTGCCAGATTTTCCTTTAGGAGAGAACTGCTTACCTTCTACTAATCAAAACCTTAAAAAATCAAAACCCTAAAATATTAGGTATAAAAATAATTCCCCAAAAAATACTAAAATCGAAAAAAGATATAAATTCTCCCTTAATCACATTCACATGACATAAACATGTTTTATGTCTTATGTAATGAAAATAGGCGTGGGAGGAAAATGACCAAAATGCCTTTATATTGTCGAGAGCATTTTTTTATTTTGAAAATCACAAAGGTATACTCAAATATCCAAATATAATATATTACATAGAATAAATATATTGTCACATCAATAAAATATTAAGGGTTAAAGTTATATCCCAAGATTCAAAAAAGTTTTCTTTCATTCTGATCGGCCATACAGTAGGGGCGTCAGATAAGAAGTTAAAAAGACCAAAAGTGACGTGCTTAGGGCCAAACAATATGAACTTCACTAAACTTAAATCTTTTGGGCATAAGTTATACATATACATACTTTTGACACTAAAACCAATATTTGGGATTAAATTTTAGAGTGTTGTGGTTCGTTTTAACTTGTTTTGTGCCAACGGCTGCCAAAAACACCAAAATGGGACTTGTTAGGACCAAATAAGATGAACTTGGTTAATATTGAAATTTTTGTGCATACCTTGTTGTCGAGCTAATGGGACATGTTTAGGAACAAATGAGACGAACTGATGGGAGTCAAATACACCTAATGGGACGTGTTTAGGACCGAATGAGGGGAACTTGCCCAATTTTGATTCTTTTGTGCATAACTTATAGTCGAACTGACTTTTCAGACTAAGCACACGTTGGGAATAAGAACATTGAGTGTTGTGGTCATTTTGGGTGCTTCTAATGCCATAGGAAGTCACAAAGACCTAATGTGACATATTCATGACCAAGAAAGATGAACTTGCATAAACTTTAATCTTTTGGCAATTACTTGTACCAAACTGACTTTGACTTGAAAAAATTTTGTGCGTTGTTTTTGTTTTTGGTGCTTCTAGTGCAGCCGGGAGTCCAAGAGACCTAATGAGATTCGTTTAGTACTAAACAAGATGAACTTGGCTAAACTTGAATCTCTTATTTATAACTTGTACTTGAATTGAAATTTGATAGAACTTACATGTTCAGGATAAGAACATGAAGCATTGTGGTCATTTTGGGTGTTTCTAGTACCAAAGGGATCAAAAAGATCAAATGGGACATATCTAGGACCAAACAAGATGAACTTGACTAAAAATGAAAGTTTTGCGAATAACTTGTACTCAAACTAACTTTTTAAACTAAACACACGTTTGGGATAAAATTTTTTGAATGTTGTTATCATTTTGGGTGATTCTAGTGCAATAAGGTGTCAAAATGACCAAATGTGAGTGTTAAGGACCAAATGAGATGAACTTGGATAACTTGAATCTCATGGACAAAACTATAGTCGAACTAACTTTTGGAACAAAATAAACGTTTCGAATAAGAACTTTGAGCGTTGTTGCCATTTTGGGTGCCTCAAGTAACACAATGGGATGCTTCGAACCAAACGAGATGGAATTTGGCTAAATGGAATCTTTTGGGAATTATTTGTATTCAAATGGATTTTTGATACTAAATACACATTTAGGAGAAGAAAAGTGAGCATTGTGTCTTGTTTTGGTGTTTCTAGTGCCAAAGGGATCCAAAAGACCAAATGGAACATGTATAGGATCAAAAGAGATGGACTTAACTAAACTTGAATCTTTTGGGTATAACTTGTACTCAAACTAAGTTTTGGCACTAAATACATGTTTAGGATGAGAACTTAGAATGTTATGGTCATTTTGGGTGCTTCTATTGCCATAAAGAGTCAAAATGATATGGCTAAACTTGAACATTCTTGCATTATCCTAGAAGAACTTACTTTTGACACTAAATACATATTTGGGGTAAGAACTTTGGGCCTTTGTGTTCATTTTAGGTGCTTCAATGTCGTAGGAGTCAAAAAGACCCAACGTGACATGTTTGAGACCAAACAACATGAACTTGGTTAAACTTGAATGTTTCGGGCACACTTGTACTTGAACTAAATTTTGACATGGAAAACATGTTTGGTATAATATTTTAAAGCGTCTTACTTGTTTTGGGTGCTTCCAGTGCCATAGGGAGTCACACTAACTCAACATGATGTGTTTAGGACCAAATGAGATGAGTTTGGATGAACTTGAATCTTTTGAGAATAACTTGTACTTGAATTCACTTTTGACACCAAATGCATGTTTAGGATAAGAATATGAAGTGTTGTTGCCGTTAAGGGTTCTTTTAGTGCAAAGGGAATAAAAAAGACCAAATTCAACATATTTAGGATCAAACAAAATGAACATGGCTAAACTTGAATCTTTTAGTCATAATGTGTACTTGGAATGGTTTTTACACAAATACAAGTTTGAGGTAAGAACTTGAATGTTGTAATCATTTTGGGTGCTTCTAGTGCAATACGGAGTCAAAAAGACCCAATGTGAGTGTTTAGGACCAAACAAGATGAACATGGCTAAACTTGAATCTTTTGGGAATAACTTGTAGTGCCAAAAGAATCAAAGAGACATAAAGGGACAGTGTAAGACCAGATGAGATGAAATTTGGCTAAACTAAATTCTTTTGGGCATAATAGGTACTTGAACTCACTTTCGAGCATAAGAACATTGAGCGTTGTGGTCATTCTTAGGACCAACATGATGTGTTTAGGACCAAACACGATGAAATTGGCTATGAAGCACTTGGGCATAAGTTGTACCCAAACAATTTTTTTATGCTTATTAAACGTTTGGGATAACAACTTGAAGCATTGTGCTTATTTTGGGTGCCTCTAGTACGATAGTGAGTCTAAAAAACCTAATGGGACATGCTTAGGACCACACAATGAATTTGGTTAAACTTGGATCACTTGGGCATAACATGTATTTGAACTGAATATTGACAGCCAATATAAGTTTCAGAACAAAATTTAAAGTATTGTGGTCTTTTTAGGCCCTTTTAGTGCCATGGGGAGTTAAAAAGGACCAATTGGATGTGTTTATGATTAAACGAGATGAACTTAGCTAAATTTGAATGACTTGGGCATAACATGTACTTGAACTTAGTTTTGACACAAAATACACATGTTGGGATAAGAATCTGGAGTATTGTCATTCTTTTGGGTGCTTCTAGCGCCAAAAGGAGTCCAAAAGACCAAATGCGAAACATTTAGGACCAACGAGAAAAACTTGGCTAGATTTGAATCTCTTGGGCATATCATGTACATGAACTGAGTTTTGACAACCAATACATATTAAAAATAAGAATTTAGAGCTTTGTAGTATTTTTAGGTGTTTCTAGTGCCAAAGAGAGTAAAAAAGGCACAATAGGATGTGTTTAAACCAAATGAGATGAAATTAGCTAAACTTGAATCTTTTGGACATAACTTGTGCTCGAACTTACTTTTGATACTAAATACACCTTTAGGATATGAAATTTGAGGGGTGTGGTCATTTTATGTGCTTCTAATGCCGTGGGGATTAAAAAAGACTTAATGGGACGTGTTTAAGATCAAACAAGATAAAAAAGCTATTTCAATCACTTGGGAGTAAGTTGTACTCAAACTATTGTTTTGATGCTTATTAAACGTTTGGGATAACAACTTGGTGCATTTTTCTTATTTTGGGTGCTTTTAGTATCATAGAGAGTCTAAAAGACTCAATGGACGTGGCCTTCAGTTTTCAATGATGCTCATGAAGTGGTAAAATGTTGTGACAGACGTCAAAGGACTGGGAACATATCACAGAGGCAAGAGATGCCCCTTAACAACATTTTGCAGGTTGAACTTTTTTATGTATGTGGGATAGATTTCATGGGACCATTCTAACCTTCATTTGGAAATCTCTACATCCTTGTGGCAGTAGACTATGTGTCTAAGTGGGTAGAAGCTTATGCCTTAGCAATAGATGATGCAAAAGTAGTGGTTAAATTCCTTCAAAAGAATATTTTTACAAGATTTGGAACTCATAGAGTCATCATTAGTGATGAAGGGACACAATTTTGCGAAAGGCTTTTTGAAGGACTTTTGGCAAAATACGAAGTGAAGCACAAGGTTGCTACAACCTACCGTATCCAGACTAGAGGACAAGTGGAGTTGTCAAATAGAGAAATCAAAAGAATATTGGAAAAGGTTGTCAACCCAAATAGGAAAGATTGGTTTCTCAGGCTTGATGATGCATTATGAGCCTATTGAACAACATTCAAGACTCTTTTGGAAATGTCTCCATACAGGCTATTCTTTTTAAAGCTTGCCACTTGCCATTGGAGCAACATGATAAAGCCTTTTGGGTTGTTAAGAAGCTAAACCAAGATTTGCTAGCGACTGGAGAAAATAAAGCCTTGTAGTTGAATGAGCAAAATGAATTCAGGTTATTTTCATACAAGAGTACAAGACTATATAAAGAGAAGACCAAAAAGTTGCATGATAAATGAACTGTGGCCCGAGAGCTGGAACTAGGAACCCAAGTCTCATTATTTAACTTCGGGCTCAAGCTATTTCCTGAAAAGTTGAAATCAAGGTTGTCTAGGCCATTTAAATTGGTCAAAGTGTATCCATATGGAATTGTTGACTTGCTTGATGAAAATACTGGAAGATAGTTCAAGGTTAATGGGTGAAGGGTAAAGAAATATTAGAGTTGTGAGGTAGACAATATGAAGAACTCAGCCCAACTCAAAGACCTGTGAAAAGAAGCCCAAGTCAGGCTAAGGACTTTAAACTAAGAAGTTATAGGAGGTAACCTAGGGAGATTCTATTTTTAATTTATTTCAATTTTAGCTTGATTTCATTTATAATAGATTTTGTTTAGTTTAGGCTAGAATATCCCACTTTATACCTTCTTTCCTTATTTTCCTAATTCATAATAAATATTCTTCGTTGATAGGAGTATCCTGATTTAATTTTAATATCCTAACTAAGAAAAAACCTTGTTTGATTTGTTAGCGCATGAAGGTACAATTGTGAACTCCGCTGGAAGGATAATATTTGTATGCAAAAGGGCATGTTTAGAATTCCCTGCTGCTTTGCTGCGAAAGGAAAGTTACAGCGTGTAAGTGCCAACTCAACTGAAATATCTTAAGATATTCATGCTTTAAATAGCAAATCACAAGAATTTCTCAACAAAATTTGAATTTCCATCCCAAAGCATCCTTCTTTCAAAAATTTTAAGCTGAATCACCAGTGGATGCTAACACGTGGCAAGATAGGGAAGGGTTGCATAGGCTTTAAAATCAAAAGCCCCAAGCCATCCTCAACACACAACCCCATCACAGGCCAACAAGCTCTACATCTTCTTTATTATCGAAGCCCTTTGTTTCACTTTGAAACCCTAAATTCCATCTCCATTCCTCATAATCCCTTCTTCCGTTTCAAAGATAAGGTGAATAAAATTGGATTCCCAAAGTATTATGTAGTCACTGAAAATTTCATGGATGAAAAAGTAGAGAAGTGGTACGAGGTAGAAATTCGTGTTAAAAATTTCCGTGAAGAAAATGGATTTCTGATGGAGCTCATCCCCTCCCCCGCGCTTCCTAAAGATATAGCGGCCATCATTACGTAAAAGAATTAGAAAATATTTTGTACCCATTCCGAGTGCACTGTCATCCCTCTCGTAAGAGAGTTCTATGCAAACCTGCTTGACCAAGAGCAAACTGTTGCCACGGTAAGAGGTACCCTCATTCCATTTACTGTTGAATCAATATATTATGTTTATGATTTACGTGATTTTGAGGATGAATATTCTATTCTAGCCACGAAGATTACTGAGGTAAAATTGAATGCTTTTTTAAAGGAGTTAACTTTCACAGGAACTAATTGGCATATTGTGTGTTTTGAAGGGGTAAGATCATGTCTTAGCTCGGCTCAAAAACCTAGGGGTGAAAGTTTGGTACGAATTTATTCGAAATACCATAGTGCCCATCACACACATTTTGACTGTGACTCAAGAAAGATTAGTTCTCTTAGATGCTCTGTTAAATGAAAAATCAATTAATGTTGGCTGTAAAATTTCTCGAAAGATTGGAATGTGTGCTGGTTGTAAAAAAGTTGGATGTTTATTTTTCCCTTGTTTGATTACTGAGATGTGTTATGCACATAGTGTCCCTTTTGTTAGTGGCAAGAAAAAACTTATCAACTATAGATCCATCAACCTTACTGTTATAGCGTGATTTGTAGTAGAGAAAGGTAAGGTCCTGCGGGAGGGGAGCCATCATCTTCTAAGCAAGTTTCTAAGCAAAAGGCAGTGGCCAGTACTAACCTTGATCAAGTATTAGAGAAACTAAATGAGAAGCTTGCTCAGCATGAAGCCCTACAATAGAGGACCTGGAAGTTACTTTTGCAACTTAAGCATCCACATCAAGCATACTTAGAGTATGCTCAAGCCTGGGATCATGCCGTGTAGAAAAGCTTCCAAAAGAATTTCACAAAGCCTACTTGGCCATTGTCTCTTTTCCTTGAGGTTATTCTTCATCCCTAGAAGACTAGGGAGGAAGGGAAGGTAGAGGCTCATCAGGTTGCAGAGGAGAAGCTAGGGTAATGATGTATCCCTAGAAGGTGATGAGACCATAGAAGAAGATGAGGTTGAAAATGAATAGGATGAAGAATGAGTTGAGGATGAGGAGGATAAGATGAGAGTTAAGAGAAGTAAGCTAAAGAAGAAGATGAGAAAGATGAAGAAGAAAAAGAAATAAATGAGGGGAAGAAGGAGAAGAGTAGAAGGATGAAGAAATTGTAGAAAATGAAGAAGAAGAATCGCCAACCCAACCACCCAAGCAATCTGCCAAAAAGCAGAAAGAAAAAGGAAAGAGAAAGTTGCTCACAACCAGCCCTGAGAAGCAACCAATGGGGAGAAAGGAAAGGCCCCTAATGTTGTAAAATCAAAAGGGAAATCTTCTGAGATGAAGAAAGATACAGCACAGCCCGAGTCAAGTGTCAGTGCTAAAAAGAAATTAAAATGACTAAAAAGGAGAGGTCCTTCATAGACAAAATCCAGGAGGAGATCCAAACTATGTAGAAGAGGTTATTTGATCTCCAAGCAACTTATAAAGGAGGAGGAGGGTTAAGAAGTTCATCAAAGCAATATAGGCTAGTGGACTGCTTAGCAGCATCATGGGAGTTCCTCCCTGGCTCCATTAATTTTGTTGCTTTCTATTTCTTCTTGCTCTCTATTTCGCTGCTGGTTAATTTTTGTCTTAGTTTATTTGGAGAATTTCAATTCTGGTTACGGTTTATCTGTTTCAGTATTTCTTTGGTGCAGTGAGAACACTAGAGTTTTTAAGTTTGAGGGAGAGGACCTTATGCCCTTTCTTGGTAGTTTATTTTTCCTTACATGTTTCATGTGTCATGTTATAAGTTCTTATTTCTAATGCGAAATTTTAATTTAGGCGTCAAGATATTTTCTCAATAAATAACATCAAAAGCAATATAAAAAAATTGAATTGAAAATGAAAATTTACCCTTGAATAATGTTGAATTTAGAAGTGTGTAAGCCTAGTTCCCTTATCTTTTGCACTCAGAAGATGAGTTAGCTTCTTTTGAGGTTTTAGGTTATTTTAAATATGACTGAGGCTTAATGTTCATTGTGGCACTTAGAATTTTAGGAAACTAGTGCTATAGCAAGTTCATAGTGGTCAATACTCAAGTTTGGGGGGGATTTCTTTAGAATTTTTTTATGTAATCTTGCTACTACATTGACATAAAATAAAAGAGCATGTTTTCAAAGAGATAAGAAAGGTTAGAATGGCTCGTGTGTCTTAGGTTGCTAAGTAACCAGGTGTCTTCAAAACAAGTGTTGCCATTCGTTTCAAAAGACAGCTAGAGATATGAGCCTACTGCAGTAAAAGTAAAAACAAGCAAAAAATTTTAGCAGCCTTGGTTGTTGCATTGGAGTAACTGAGTGTCTTCACGACAAGTGTTCTCATTCATGTAAAAAGGTAGTCTAACATTAGAGGTACTCTAACAACATTAAAAATGAAGAAAACAAGAGGAAAGTCAATGGATTAAGAGGAATGTAACTCGACACATAAATTTTCTCTTTGTGCTTCATGAATGTAATTGTTTCCCATGTTCTATAAACTTTATACTACTTGATGTTTGATTGTTGGGCTGAGTGGTCTAGTTTGAACGCTAAAGTTAAGCATATGATCTCTGTTGAAAGTAGCTTAAGCAGTTTAAAAGTGCAATTCTATTTTCTAGCACACACTCACTGAGGGAAATAGGCTTGTATCCAATTTAGTAAGTTTGAGAGTAAAATTTTAATCTTCTTTTTGGCTTGATATTTTTTATTGAGCATGTTATTTCTAAGGGCTCATATTTGTTGCTTCAATTTAAGCCAAAACTTAGTGGAGGGTATGTGTTTTCTTCATTATCGTTTCGTTATTTGGTGGTCTTAGTCAATATCACTCAAGGACAAGTAATGTGTTAAGTTTGGGGGTGTGATAACTCTAAGAAATTAGAGTTATCTTTGCATTTTCATGTTTAATTCATTACTAATCTTATGGTGATTCTTCAATTTCTAGCCTTATTTGTGTCATTTTATTATTGATAGATGTCTTTTAGAGTTTAGCTGCTTTTTTAGCTTAAGTGGAAGATTTTGAGCAATTTAAGCATAAGGATATTTTTTATGTAGGGATTCTTGGAAGGGTAGTGGCTAAAGAGGATGCTGCAGCATGGAAATCCATACCGTTATAGCAAAATTGATGCACTCATGGCATGGACTTTGTCATTTAGTCCAGCTAGCACTCAAAAAGAAAGAAAAGCTCGCGTGCCCAAAAAGTTAGTTATCTAGATGGCGCTAGCATTTTCCCTGTGGCTCCACTGCAGTTGTTGCTCAAAAGTGTTCCTGCTGGAAGTTGAAACCCTAATTTTGAGGCTCAATTCATAGAAAGTATGCCTTCTAGGAGGAAAAGCCGACACCTTTGCTTAGAATTAACGAATATTATTGTAGAGAAGAAAAGGGAGAATAAGGACAGAAAAGGCAAGAAAGGATGCAAGGAAGAAGACAAAGGGGGATGATATTTGTTTATTCTCCACTTTATTTTCATCTTTGCCCTTCTTTAAATTATTGTATCTTCTTTTCTAAACTTTATTTTATGTAAGCTTCCAATGGCTACGGTTGTATTTGAATTTTCTCTTAAGCGGGATATGAGCTGAAACTCTTAAGCTAGTATGATAAATTAACCATAAGGTTTTTTATTCCTAATTAATGAAGTTCAATTTTTCCATTTCTTTAGAGCATTTCATTCAAGTTTATTTAATGTTCATTTTTGTTATTGATTGGCCATCCTTAGTAAGATACAAGTTGGGTTGAATAATTAAAGTGTTTAATCAAATGGACTTGCTTGAATGATACTAGACACGTGCACTTGTGTATATTTTCACACTAAATACATGCTTGTGATCATTTTGGGTGCGTCTAGTTGTTGTGTGATATGTATACGCAAGTGCACATGTCATTAACAAGTAACAATGTGATATGTGAGTGTCAATCTCAAGGTACTAATGAAAGATATGCAATAAACCAAATCAAATTTAATTAAGATATAGAGTAACATCAGTGATGGTTTTCAAATAACTCAATATTAAAGTGAAGTAATAATGCTCATTGAAATAGTTTAAAATGACACTTGTATATTATAAGATTGAATTTGTATTGATGGTGTATTCAATAATACAGAGAGCTAGCATGGTTAAATCCTTTATCCATTACATTTTTAGTTAAATTTGATCATGTTGCTATAACATCCTAATAGAATTATCCTCAGCACAAAAGCATAATGGATTCCCATCCTTGCGATTATCATCTCCAAGCCTAATTACCTTATGTCTAACCTTAATTCAAATTAGAGTTTTCTTCTTTTAGTTCCAGTGAAAGGATTTACAAGGTGAGCATATATGCCTATATTACTCACTAAGTAGTTAGATCTATAGAATTTAAGTACTCAAGTATCATTCAAGCTGTTTCCATTAAATTAAACATTTCCAAAGATTTATCTAACTTTCATCTCACTAAAGATGGCCAGCCGATAATGAAAAATAAATGTTAAGTATGCTAGAAAGAGATGAGCAACAGAAATTTCATTAACCAGAAAAGCAACTTCAAGATTCAATACCATACTAGCTTAAGTGTTTTCGCTCATAATGAGCTTAGGATCAAAATCAAATATACCCATTTCTATAATTATCCAATAGATAATGAGTGAAGATGAAGAAAATACAGTAACTAAATGAAGCTAACAAAAAGAAAGAGAAATGGGAATAAACGAATATTCTCTGGTTTGTCTTCTTCCCTGCATCCTTCTTTCCTTTTCTATCATTTTCCTCCTCTTCCCTTTCTATAAATAGAGGCCTCAGAACTAGGGTTTCAGCTCCTTGTATGGACATGTGTTGAGCCACGATACAACAGGGACCACTGGTAAAAGCGCAAATGCCGATTCTCAGTGCACCAGCTTTGCTTCTCTTTTCATCACTAACTAGACTACGCAACAAATCTTCTTGCCAAGTGTGCACAAAATTTGCTACAGCAGCGACATAATCTGCCACAACAAGTCACTAGCCATCAAGCTTCCAAGGGATCCTGCAAAGAAGCACCACTTAAGCATAAAATTGCTCAAAATTACCTAAAATGCCTGCAAGGCAGCTAAACTACAAAGAAATGACACAAATTAAACTATAAAATGTTAGATCACCCTAAGATAAGCAATAATTAAGACATATAAATGCAAGGATAAGTCTAAAATCCCATAGTTATCACACCCCCATAGTTCAAAGCATTACTTGTCCTTGAGTGATGATGACCTACACAAAAGCTAACTTAAAAGAATTAGACCTATACACACTACCACCTCAAATTTCTCAAAGCAAGCTAAAATTTTAAACCCATTTGCCAACCAGCTCAACACTTAAATGCACAACTAATTAAAGCAGACTCATTCTTAACTTACTGAATTAAGATGTTGCATAATTCCCTTTAGTGTGTATGCGCTAGAAGTTAGAGCTTCTTGTTCAAAATGCTTGAGACACTCTAGTTAGGCAACCTATCTCAACAATAAACTTCATGCATCACGAAGATTACAGTCCAAAGGGGACATGCAATTACATGAAGAACAAGGGAATTACATATACTAAGTTGCAACCTTTTATTGATTTGGCTACTTTTTCTCTTTGTTCTCTTTTTTTATAAGGATTAGAATACCTCTTATGTTATATTGCCTTTTTACACGAATGGTCAACACTTGGGTGAAGATACCCAGTTACTCAGCAATATAACAATCAAGGTTGGTAACTCTTTTGATTGTTATTTCTTTTATTATTATAGCAAGCTCATGCCTCTAGATACAATTTGACATGAATGACAACATTGGTTATGAACGCCCTTGATTACACAGAAGCCTAAAATAGAGCATCTTCTCTATCCTCTTTTATTTATGCAAATTTCTTTTGAAGCCAAAGACTCTAGGCAGCAGGATTACACAAAGATAAATACTAGTAGTAATCCCCCTTAAAACTTGAATTATGCTATGATGCATAGTTGCATTACTGATTTCTAGAAGTTCTAGGCACCTATCCATGCTCATATGTAAAACATCTCAAACTTCCCAAAATAGCTAACTCTACTTCTAAGTGCAAAGAGAAAGAGAAGTAGCCTATCATCCTCAATTCAGCATACATTGCACATACATATCATTTTATTTCTCTCTTTTTTTCTCTTTCCTTTTTTAGATGCTTTTACTTTATATTTACTGAGTAGGCAGGCCACAGGCTTAAACTAAAACTTGCAAAAAAGAAAACAGAATCAATTTCTTAACAATTAATCAACAAAAATTTTAAAAAATAATACTAAAAGGAAGGGCATAGGCCGTTCCCCCAAACCTAAAACTTGCAGTATCCTCACTGCAAAACCAGAACAATAACCAAAAACTGAAATCCATTCGGAAGATAGAAGTAGAAAGAAAAATTAAAAGAGGGGATAAGAAAGGTACTCCCCTGCCACTATTGCAAGATGCTGTAGTAGTCCAGCAGCTCTCACTGCTTGGAGGGGCTTCTAAGTCCACCCCTATCCTTTGAGGCCGCTTTTAGATCTAATAATTTTTTCTTTGCAAACTGAATTTCTGCTTGCAGCTTATCCTCATAGATTGCTCATTTTAAGATGTCTTCGAGTTTGCGAAAAATATGACCACACAAAATCTATTTAGAATAATTTAGAATCTATAAAAGTTTGTACATCACTTATAATAAATATTAAAATGTAACATTTCACCAAAAAAATTATATACAATCATAAAAATTAAAATGCAACCTAAAGCTATCTCAACCGGACTAAGCGAAGTGATCGGACCATTCAAACTGTCCTTGAGTTGCCATAAAAAGTAACAATTATGTTGGTCAACTATTGTACACTACCATAGAATAAAATATTGTGAAACAATAACTAGTGTAAGTACAATTTCAATCATATGCTTATGACGATTCTTGATTATATCTTGCATGAAACGCATAACGAAATAGCCACATTCAATGCTCCCAGGTTGCTTAGGACACTAATATGTAAATTAATTATATAGATTAATAAATCAAACATGCTAGTATACATAAAATAAATGTGTAAATCAATACATCAGGTTTTATCCAATTCATGGATTTCTAATATTTGTACTTCCTACAATAGCTCTAGCAATCTTTAAGGCCCTGTGTAATTCATAATACATTGAATTCTTAATTATAAAGTAAAAAATACTGTAAAACAATATCTTTTGGATCGTGATGATTAAGACAAAGAATAGAGTCGAAGCAATATGCAGTGTTCTGCGTCAACATCCAAGATCAATAGTATCCAATGATGTGAGAAACTAAATGGAGAAAAAACATATTGCCCAGGTCACGTGACTCTCAAAATATCAGCAGTGTAACGCGCACCTCTCCTCCAACTTGTTCTATGATGCACCTATGGATGCTTGATTGGCAAAGAAAACTAGGTTGCCGATGTTTTGCTCTAGCAGCTTCCGATAAAGGGACCTACAAGAAATAAAACATCAAAATATAAGAAATGAGCACCATCTTAAAAAATGTATATAAAATTTGTATCGATTATTAAGCATCTTACAAACAATTCGCACGCAAAATCCTTATCATAAAGAAAATTTGTTTCACACACAAAATCCTTACAAATTTTAAATAACTAATAAATATAAAAAAATTATTACCTCTATGATTCTAAGTAGATGATCAGGCTAGGGCACATGACATTTCATAGCCTGACCCAAAGTTTGTAGCTCATTGTGAACTAGAATAGCGAGGGGTACATCATCAATCATGACTAAATCAATTGACACACATATATTCCCCTCTCATACCGGAACATCATCGCTAGTTGTGTCGATAATCGTGTCATAAACGATGACCTCATCGTCAATATTCACAAACAATTCACATGTAATTTTCTAAAATAATTTAAAATATTATGAGTTTGCATATGTACGAATATTATTCTGTAAGAAAGCAAATCACGTTTAAAGTTACCGAACATGCCTTTACATCTTTTTTCTGGTCATAGAAAGCTCATCCTGGCATTTGGAATAGCTTGCCTTATCTGATGGAGAAGTTATCTTAGGATCACCTTTAAATTTCTCCTGCTCCAACTATGTAAATTTTGGCACTCTACCTTAAGTTCTCCTCATTCATAACTTTCTCATGCACTTGCGTCAATTTTTTTCTCAATTCCAGCCATTGAGTTATGTCTTGGAAGTTTAAAATATGTTGTTGAAGTCACAAAATAACACAAACCCCTTACCCAACCACCATGCTCGAGAGTACGTAAAACCTTGGTGAGAATGTCATGGGCACCAGAAGTAGGCACTCTTTTTTCCTTAATTTTGTGCTAAAATTAAAAGCATAATTAGATAAAAACATTATATTAAATTCAAACTAATTATATAAAATGAATTAAACACACACTTACAATTTTTTTCTTTTTCTTCAACATTCTCATCCTTGAATCTTCTTTTTTTCGTCCATTAGGCATACTTCCACAATGTTTCCTAATCTATTTGCTCATTGGTACCTTTTTCATTTTGCTAGCATAGGAATTTTTCTTTTTGCTGCCGTAGTAGTAGTAAATACATAGTAATTTGAAAATGGCTATGGTTATATTTATTATTCACTTGATTATTTTGTTATTTTTCCCTTAGTTACTACAGTTTTACAATGTATAGTAAAGATGCCAAAATTTTTAATAAAAAAAGAATGTGAAATTAAAAAACAAACGAAAGAATTTTACCAAAAAATCAAGAGTAAGACGAGATTTCACAAACTCATCCCGATGCAGTAGCTCGATGAAGTTATAGTTAAGAGGTGGATGCCTAAACTTTTCAGGTTTATCCAAATAAGGTAAAATATTAAGGCGACCGAGGTGACACTTAAAGTGATGCCATCTTTCGCCAGCAACAAGTATAACATTCTTCTTGTGTGCTGGATCTGTCATGTATTCCATCTACACTAAAAGTAATTACTAAAGATAAATAAATTTATGAATCATGAATAATAACAACTGAAAAATAATTTATCAAGACATATAAATACCTCAATACTTTCATAGACGTTGTTCTTCAGCTCTTTTGGAACATGGTGGTCCTAATCAGTGTAAGATATTGGAACAATTGAACGTTCATAACTTCCTATAAAGTTTTTAAATTTGGTAATGTGCTCTCCCAGAGGTCACAACTTCCTATAAATTTGATAACCTTCTTTTCAAAGTTCCATCTATTTGTTTTCAAAGCAGTAAGGAAAGCTAGCCCTATTTTTCCTCTTCCTTTTGTCGTAGTCATCGTAACCATATTCAAACTATCTAAGTTATCCATAATAATATTATCATAATTCATGTCATCTCCATCCATATCTACAAGTCAAAAAAATTAATATGGCGTGCACATGAAATGAATCCATATCAAAATACCAGTAAGCCGACCCTCATGGCCTCAACCAACATTATATAGGCTTTATAATAAAAGAATTTCAAATTTCAACGGCAAAATAAATTAAACACACTTACGAATTAGCCAATTTGACCCCTAGACACTATCATCATTAATAATCTAATAGTAACTTATTTTCTAAAATTAAAACATAATTACCTCCTTTTTTTCTCTTCTTCGTTCCCTCTCTCTCTTCTTTCAGTGCTTCTCTCTCTCTATGTTTTCTATCTCTATTTCTCTCTTTCTTGATTCTATCTCTGTTTTTAAAATACAACTAAAACAATATCTCCTACTTTGAGATCTTTGAGCTACATGTACATATTACCATCCAAACCCAGCATTAGCTACTATATACGAATATCCAATATGAAATACTAATTCCTAAATCATAAATAATCTATTATCTAGCACATTACAAATTTCTACTTCCCTGTGCAAAGCTATAGAAAAATGAGTACCAATGTTTTACATTTAAATTACCTAGTAAGCAATAAAAATGAACAATAGATATGCATGATAAAGCATCGACAATCAATTCCCGGAGGAGGTGTAAAGATAGCACACAATAGTAATGTAGAAAACTAGAAACTTCATTGAGAAAAGAATTAGGGGATTGTGTGAATCATATGATTTGGAAGAGCAATCAGAAGTTTTTAAGAAAATAACAATGTTCTATTATGATTTTAAGGATCAACCAGAACCATAAATGAATGAAGATATAAGTTTTCAAAATAATTCCAACTTGTAGAAATAAACATATTACATATAAACACGGCTTTGTAAAGTTCTTCTCTCAAGGCCATGTCTCTATTCTGGACGTACTCTCAATAAGCCTGTTGTAGCAGTTCCTAATGCTGCAGCAATTTCACAAGCTTCTTCTGGGCAGCTTCATGTTGCTTAGCATTTTCAAATAGGGTACAAAACATGATTTAGATATCAATAACATCAAATTCATACCACTGGGTGCCCAAAGGATGAGAAGATGATGGGTCAGCAGATGGTCTAACTAGGTCTTTAGCCTTCTCAACAGTAAACCATTTTATGGCCAACAGGTTTATGGGTCCTATGTTTATTATCTTCTCTTCATTTTCATGTTTGGGAACAACATTAGTGTTGAAATTATGTACATAAAGTAGGGTGTAGTAACTATTTATGAGTATTTAGTTATTTCTCATACATTTTGTATTACTGAATTTAATTAATGAATGAAATTTTTTCAATGAAAGTGTGTTTATAATTTACTCAAGTCGTGGAACAATTATCAACGTTAGAAGAGTAAAGACTGAGGGGTCTTCCAGATAAAATCTTCTAAAATAGTTTAGAATGTTATTCACAGTCTTAGGATCGACTGGGCAATCGAGTTTGATTACGACTGTTAGGTTGAACCAAAGGATTTCGATATTGGGGCATGGGAGTGGAGACTCTAACAGTTGACCTAGACATGTTATGAAACATGTTAAATAGACTAGTAACAAATTCGTTTGGACCAAAACCATTTATCTAGCTCTAAATCTAATTGTCAACACCTTAAGGTTATTTTCATGATTACCTTAATCCTTAGGTGAATACGAAACATGACTTAGTTACTTGTGGTCTTTGATACCTGAAAGGAGTGTGTTCTAATTATCGGACAATACATCGACTGTTGGGATCGTGATTTAACTATATTGGAGCTACGTGATTCATAGATACGGAATGCGTGGTGAGATTGTAAAATGCAACAATATCACCTTATGCTTTATTGATGGGTATGTGAATAAATAAGCCTGGCCAAGTACTCGATGAAATGAATCATTGAATAAGACATGGTGAACTATGCGAGACAATTCACTGTTATGTCTTTCTTATTCACAATCAATAAAGGAGTTAAGAAAATAATAACTAGAGGGTAAAATGGTAATTTTACATCTCACTCTAGTTACCGATATTCACAAAGGGTAACATAGAGAAATATTTTGTGGACAATGAAATAAAAAGTGTTTATTTGCACCAACAAAAAAATGTAGCGCGCATGAATCGAGAGTTGATTCGGCATCGAACCTACAGTGGAATCGTATGATGTCATGATTAAATAGGTCAGAATTTTATGAAGATAAATTTTTCGTAAAGCTTTATTCATGTGGGTTCGTTCAGTCTCAAAAGTAGCTAAAAAGACAGGAATGGGAAACAACACCAGTTGGATGAAAAATGTGTTTTGGACCAAGATATCCTTCCCGAACCCATATGTGATGGGTATCATCGCTAAAGTAGTGAAGAGCAAAAATTAATGTTCCAATTAATTAATTATAATTTTCTAACCATTGGATAATTAGTAAATAAAATAGATCAATTAACTAATTGATTCTGATCAATTTAATTTATCAATTTGGATTGATGAATTTGGACACGGCTTTGGCTCTAGAGAGATGTAAAATTTTGGCAATTACAATAAAGGGAGGAGAATTTTAGCAATTAATAGTACTGGGGTATATGTGTAAATTCTATAATCTTTATATAAGGGATGGCAATGGGTTTGCCTCCCTAAGTATGTTGACACAACCCTGATTACAATGTGTGATTACACACTGAAATGTAGAGGAAGAAGAGAAAAAAAAATTTCCCTTCTACTGTTGGTTTGAGAGCCCACACTCAATTCCTGACGACATCCTATTGAGATATACTTTTGAATTCTATGAATGGTTGGTGCGTAGATTGATTTAAGTTCTACGAAGTTGGAAGAACGCAAGACAATCAATAGGATTTCACCAAGTCAAAACTTCTCTGATACAAGAAAATTATAATATTATTTCCACCTCTTCTAAATACGTCAATCCTAAATATGCATGACCATAAAATGTTTTATTTTTTGTATGATCAAATAGTTGATGTGAAATTTTTTTTGATTTCCTGCCCGCGAAATGTTTGTGGTTCATTGTTTTTTCCTCTAATTTTTAAAACATGATCCAACTAATTGTATTAGAGCCTTGGGTTCTTGATTTTGCATATTTAGTAATTAGATGAACATATCAATGGATGTTGTGATATTGGCATATGTTTTTGTATGGTAGATTCAAAGCATTTTGATTGTGTTTAATGAATAGATCCCGATCGTTGGCTCTAGGTGTTTATTATCAATTTTAGAATTGATGTACCCCGAAAATGAGGTATAGAATTTGATGTAATTTAATTTTTTCAAAAGTTGGATCTTTAAATTCCATGTAAATCTGTCATCGTGAGAAAAGTCATCATTCGTTGCCGCCATCACTGTTGTTCGCCGCGGCCGTCGCTTACTGCAGCGCCGCGCCATCGCCCGCTGCCCCACGCTACTTCTTTCCATTGTCTCTCACTGTTGTAGGTTTCCTAATTATTTTTTAGGAATACCATAGGGATTAAGAAACCTTAAGGTTTTGTAAAATTTAGAGTTTAGAAAACCTTGAGGTTTTGGAAACTTTAAGGTTTAGGAAACCTTGAGGTTTTGGAAACTTTAGGGTTTAGGAATCTTTGAGTTTTTGGAAACTTTAAGGTTTAGAAAACCTTGAGATTTTGGTAAGTTTAAGGTTTAGGAAGCCTTGAGGTTTTGAAAACTTTTGGGTTTAGGAAATCTTAGGGTTTTGCCCAATCCAGTCCCTAAAAATTATTTTTATTTAATTTGGTAATTTTTCAACCCTAATTAATTATAATTTATTTTATAAATTGTTTTTAAAAATAAATCAATTGACTAATTAGCTTGGTAATTTACTAATCAAATTAAAAAATTGTTGGAAAACTAAATTTTAAATTGAAATTTGAATATGAAAATGGGACTGGACTTTTGTGAAGAGTTGCAAATTAGTATTTAAATTATTATAACTTGTTTATTATTCTTTTTATGGGTTGTAATTAGAAATGAGGCATAGACAGGTTTTGAATTATGATTTGTTATTAATCATGTATCATCATATAACATGCCATATAGAAATAGGGATATGCCAAGATCAAAATGTCATGTAGCATGTACATGCATCATTGTAGTTTAAATTTATAATGGGTTATAATTTAAATACAATGTGAATTTGATAAAAGTTAAAAATTTCAAATTGTGAGTTAAATTTTATAAAAGTTTATAATTTACACAACTTTTTTTTTCAAATTTATAAAAAATAATATTTTTTTTGAAAAAGCAAAGAAAAATCCATTTTCCAAAAACTACGTGGGTGGGTCGTTTACATTAAAACGTTCTCAAGGTTCTCAATGAAAATTTGATCGTGGCACGAGAAATGGTTTAGAGCCCCCTAGCGGTCCTCTCTTCAGTGAGAGAAACTTAGGAATCATGTCGTTTTGAGTCATCGAATTGCTTAATAAGATAAAACTTGTAAAGGAAGTTGTGAGGCAGGATCATTTCTAGACGGACTGTTAGTTCATGGTAACTTTTAAAGCCGATACGTTAGTTAAACACTTAGACCGAAGTACATTAGAATCCCTCATAGGGGCTAGTCAATGGGGCCAAGGTGACTAAAATCATTGGTGATTGGTTAAGCTAGATGTAGTGACATCTTGAGAAGCGTTAACCAGACGAGAGAAGTCTGGATGCAATATGAGGTATCTTATACGTTGTCCTTAGTTGAGATAGGCTATCATTGTTGATCGTAACATCATGGAATAATTACTTTTTTATTAGATTTTTAAATATTTAAGTATTTTCATCATACATCATACTTTCCTAAATGATTGAGTATTTATTTACATCATTTTATTTATTCTTTTTAGTAATCATGTCACTATCACCACTCTCAACTATCTTAAATGCGAACAAACTTACTGGTGAAAATTACGTGGATTGGAAACGTAATCTTGATATTGTGCCAATGGTAAAAATCACAAGTTCTTACTCACCATCCCTTGCCCCTTGAGCCTATTACTGAATCGACTTAAGAGGAAAATGCTGCTTACGCTTCTTGGCTGCATTCTGATGTGATCTCCAGGTGTTATATCTTGGCTTCTGTTAGCAATGTGTTATAACAACAGCATTAAAACATGGAAACTTTCATTGATATGATGTTAGGCATCACCGAAACGTTCGGTATTTTTAGAAATTATTACTTACTGCACGTTTGATAAATAAACTATTTTACATAAAACTAATAGTTTCAATGATATGTAACACTAAAATAAATATTGATTTACAAAGGGATAGTAAAAGGTTGAAATCTGACTTAACCAATCTAACATATTTGTGGCACTTACGTCTTGGTCACATTAGCTTGGACAAGATTAAAAGACTTGCAAAGGATGGTACATTGCAAAATTTAAGTGTGGTATCACTACCTACATATCAATCATATATAGAAGGAAAAATGACCAAGAGACCCTTTTCAGTGAAGGATGAAAGAGTAACTCAATGCCTCGAACTCATACATAGTGATGTATATGAGCCATTGAATATCTAAGTAAGAAGTGGTTATGAATACTTTGTAACCTTCACTGATGACTACTCATGTTTTGGACATGTTTATCAAATGCACCAAAAGTCTAACATTTGAAAAGTTGAAAGAGTACAAGGCTATGGTCAAAAAGCAATTAGAGAAACAAATCAAAACGCTACCATCTGGTTGTGGTGGAGAGTACTTGCTAGGAGAGTTCGAAGATTTTCTTAAGGAGGAAAATATTTTTTCTTAGCTTACAACACCTTACACTCTAGAACACAATGGTGTGTCAGAGAGAAGGAATCAAACTCTATTGGATATGGTTAGATTTATGATGAGTTACTCATTCTTTCCAGATCCGTTCTGGGGATATGCCTTCGAAACAGCAACATACACTCTAAACCAAATTCCATCAAAGATGGTGCCTGGTAGCCATATGAAAGATGGAATGGACGAAAGTCATCCGTAAACCACCTTAGAATATGGGGATGCCCAGCACATGTTTTGAAATTAAAGACATGCAAGTTGGCCAATCGATCAAGATTATGCATGTTTGTAGGATATCCCAAGGGAACATAGGGATACATCTTTTATTGTCCAACTAACGAGAGAACATTTATAATCACAAATGCGCATTTTCTTGAAGAGGACTACATAAGAAGTGTGAAGCCGAGAAGCACTCTTGTGTAAAAGGAATTATTGAGTGGGAGGACACTGAACCGCCAATCGAGAACTATTTCTGATTCAATAATTTAAGAACCACAACAGGAGCCAGAGCCTATGGAGCTTTGACATAGTGGGAGGATAGTTAGACAGCCTAACAAGTACATGTCTTATGGAGATACCTTAACAACAGTCTCAAATAACGATCATGATGAATCTGTTTCCTACTCACAGGTCATGGCTGGTCCTGAAGCAAATCTATGGCAAGAAGCCATCGACATTGAGATACATTCATGTACTCGAACGAAGTCTGGAAACTTGTAGATCCTCCTGAAGGGCTAAAACCCAGAGGGTGTAAATGGATTTATAATAAAAAGAGAGGCCTATATGAGAATTTGGAGACATTTGAAGCTAGGCTAGTAGCCAAGGGCTATACCCAAAAAGAAGGTATTGACTATGAAGACACTTTCTCACTGATGGCACATGTCATATCCATTTGAATCCTCATGTCCATTGGTACTTCCCTCGATTATGAAATCTGGCAGATGGATGTCAAGAATTCTTTTCTGAATGGCAATCTTGACGAGCTCATTTATATGGCTCAACCACACGAGTTCATAGACAAAGTCCAAGAGGGAAAGGTTTGCGAATAGTTGAAGTCCATTAAGGACTTCAGCAAGCATCCCAATCGTGAAATATCATATTCGACGAGACTGTCAAAAACTTCAATTTTGAGCAATTAGTGGACAATCCTTGTGTGTATAAGCTGATACACAAAGTGAATGTGGTTTTTTGGTTTTGTACGTGGATGATATTCTGTTCATTGTGAATGTTGTAGGAAATTGTATGATGTCAAGATTTTGCTTGCAAAGTACTTTGATATGAAAGATCTTGGAGAAGCTGTCGTTTCCTAGGTATTCAGATCTTTCAAGATCAGAAGATAAGATAAATGGCACTGTCTCAAGCATCTTATATTGATAAGGTGATGAACCGCTTCAGTAAGCAAGACTGCAAGAAGGGATATCTTTCTTTTAGGCATGGAGTCAGCCTTTACAAAAAGCAGTCTCCTAAGACTCCTCAAGAAGGGGAAGAGATGAGAGAGATTCCCTACGCCTCAACCGTAGAAAATCTCATGTATGCGATGCTTTGCACTAGGCTAGACATTTTCTATGCGGTGGGCGCAGTGATTTATTTCCAATCTAATCCTAGACTCTAGCATTGGAATGACATCAAACATATCCTTAAGTATCTTAGGAGAACAAGGACCTACATGCATGTGTATTCAAGTACTGACCTGACTATGATGGGGTATACTAATTATGATTCCATGTAGATAAGGATTCTAGGAGGTCCACTTCAAGATTTATGTTAATCCTGAACGGTGGAGCAATTATATGGAGAACTATCAAGCAATTTTGCATTGTTGATTCTACCATGGAAGTTGTCTATGTGGGAGCTTGTGAGGCTTCAAAGGAGGTTGTATCACTTAGAAAGTTCTTGAAGACTCTAGAAGTTTTTTCAGAAGCTGACAAGCCCATGACAATTTATTGTGATAACAATGGGGCTATAGCAAATCCGAAGGAACTAAGGAGCCACAAAATATCGAAACACAGAGTGAAAATATAACCTAATTAGTGAGATTTTCCAGCGTGGAGATATTGTAGTAATACACATATCGACGGTTAACAACCTGACAAATCCATTCATGAAGTCTTTAAGCAGTAAAGTCTTTGATGATCATTTGGAGGGAAAGGGGATACGAGATTTTTGTACACGCCTATTTAGTCCAAGTGGGTGATTGTTGGAATTATGTCCATAAAGTATGGTGAATAACTATTTATGAGTATTTAGTTATTTCTCAGACATTTTGTAGTACTGAATTTAATGAATGAATGAAAGTTTTTCTTTAATTAAAGTTGATTTGGCATCAGACCTATAATTGAATCGTACGATATTAGCTTGAACCAAAGGATGCCGGTCTTGGGGCATGGGAGTGGAGACTCTAACGGTTGACCTAGATATGTTAAGAAATGCTGAATAGACTAGCAACAAATTAGCTTGGAGCAAAGCCGTTTATCTAGATCTAAATCTAATTGTTTACACCTTCAGGGTATTTTCATGATTACTTTAATCCTGAAGTGAATACGGAACTTAACTTAGTTACTTGTGGTATTTGATATGCTAAAGGAGTATGTTTGAATTGCTGGACAATACCTCGGCTGTTGGGATCGTGATTCAACTATGTTGGAGTTACATAATTCACAGATTTGGAATTTGTGGCGAGATTGCAGAATGTAACAATATCATGTTATGGCTTATTGATGGGAGTGTGAATAAATCAACCCGGCCAGGTACTCGATGAAATGAATCATTGAATAAGACATGATGAACTTTGCGAGACAATTCGTTGTTATGTCTTTCTTATTCATAGTAAAAAAATGAGTTAAGAAAATAATAACTAGAGAGGTAAAATGATAATTTAACATCCCGCTCTAGTTACTGATATTCACGAAGGGTAACATAGTAAAATATTATGTGGACCATGAAATAAAAAGTGTTTATTTGCACCAACAAAAAAAGGTAGCGTGCATGAATCGAGAGTTGATTCGGCATCGGACCTATAGTGGAATCGTACGATGTCAGGATTAAAAAGGTCGGGAATTTATGGAGATAAATTCACCGACTATTTGAATCCTATAGCTTTATTCATGTGAGTAAATTCGGTCTCAGGAGTAACTCCTAAGGATATGAATGAGAAACAACATCAGTTAGACCAAGAATGTGTTTTGGACCAATGTATACTTCCTGAACCCATATGTGATGGGTATCATCACTAAAGTAGTGAAGAGCATAATTAATGTTTAGATTAAATAATTTTTATTTTCTAATTATTGGACAATTAGTAAATAAAATAAGTTATTTAATTGATGGAGATCAAATTAATTTATCAATTTGGACTAATGAATTTGGACACCGTATTGGCTCTAGGGAGATGTAAAATTTCGACAATTATAGTAAAGGAAGGAGAATTTCGGCAATCAATCTAGAGGACGTTAAGGATGAATACTTAGTCATAGCTGCTAATGTTATTGAACCTGTTTTGAATAAAATGTTGTGAGATCTAACTGTGCCAGGAACCAAGTGGCACAGTACTTTTGCTAAAGGGGTAAAAACATGCTTGAGGACTGCTTTGATACCCCGAGCCAAATTCTAGTACCACTTTATCCGTACCACTCTCATCCCAACCACTCATATTCAAACAGTAACATAAGAAAGGTTGACTTTAGTGCATTTAATTCTAGTTGGAAAGACTGTTAATGTTGGCAGAATTTATTAAGAGAAATTAAGTTTTGTGCTCCTAAGAAAGTTGGCTCTTGCTAATTGTCGTGTGCTCCTAAAATTTTCTTGCTAATTGTTGGATCGAGTTTTAAAAATTTAAGAAAAAAAATGATGAACCAAAAATGGTTCTTGCTAATTGTTGGATCGGGTTTTAAAAATTTGGAGAAAAAAACAATGAACAACGAACGGTTAGTGGGTGGAAAATAAATCACATAACCTTTTTATGATCATGCATATTTAGATTGACATATTTAGAAGAGGTGAAAATAATATTATACCTTTCTTGTGGAGGAGAAGTTTTGGCTTGGTAAAATCCTATTGATTGTCTTGCGTTCATCGTAGAACTTGAATCAATCTTCGTATCAACAACCACTCGAAGGATTCAGATGTATATCCCAATAAGATGTCGTCAGGAATTGAGTGTGGGCTCTGAAAATAACAGAAGAAAAAAACAAATTTTTCTCTTCTTCCTCTAGATTTTTGTGGCAATAGGGAGGGGAGAGAGAAATTGCTTTCTTTGCTCTGTGCAATCACACACTATGATCAGGGTTGTGTCAACACACTTAAGGAAACAACCCTAATGTCATACCTTATATAAAGATTATAGAATTGACACATATAGATTCCATTTAAGTGTGCAGATGCTACATCAATTTCCTTACCCTCAAGCTTACCTTTGATTTCTTGGGATTGTAGTTAGCGTAGAACACTCTTGCCAGGGGGACTAAGATGGTTTCATGATGGCTGCAAAACTTCTCCCATTTTAATTGCTTGATAATCTCTCTTATATTTTTGGTTAATCCCAAAGATGGCACATGCTCTACCTAGAATCCTTTTTTCTTCATGAAATTTCCTAGTGCGGATTTCATCCTCGAACTTTTACTTTGCTTCATCAGTGATGAATCTCTCAAATTCTGAGAAACGCTTACCCACAAATTTCTTTCTAGGCTGGGTTGATTTTGAGGAAGAAAGTTTGAGAGGAAGAGGATTTGAGAATCGGGAAAGATTGTGAATGAAATGATTGCTTAGGGTTGAAGGAGAATGGATTTTGAAATGACAAGCTTGCGTGAGAGATAGGGAAAGGTCTTCATATATTTTAAGGCATTTGGTGCCCTTCTCTTGCTGCCATGTATTCTCTCCCTAGCCGTTTGATCCCACGTTAGAATAAATCAAGGATAATGCCATTGCAGATATTTAAGGGGAAATTTCAAATTTTTTGAGATTTTATTTATTGGTTATCATTTGGGCGTAAAAATTGGTTGGCATATTCACGGCACTGGCACTTTTGATGACGTATTTCAAAAGTTCTCTTTCTTGTCACAAAAATTCTCTTTTTTGTGTCAAAATAGTCAACCAAACAATTAATACTTCCTCTAATTGACATACGTCCAACCAGTGGACTCATTCGCTGCTTATGCTCGCACGATCATTCAAACAAAGCTTTTTATAGGTAATATTTTATACTAATATTGAGCTTTCATCTAAAACATCTTACTATAAAAAATGATTCTATCTTTATGAAGAATATATTTGCTTGAAGAGGGAGATATTAGCACCTAATATAATTAAAGAAATCTATAACCTAATTTGCATTAGCTTAACCTACATAAGCAATAAAGTTAAGAAAATAAAATAAATTTAAATGAATTAAAAACATAAATTAAAAATCCCATTGGGCTGCCTCCCAAAAGCGCTGGAGTTATAGTCCTCATCCTGACTTTGTCCTTAAGCATCAAAGATCACCGAGTTGGATTGAGGTCTTCACACAGTCAACCTCATTCTCCCAATATTGTTTAACTCTTTGGACATTCACTTTAAACTATTTGCTAGTCTTCTCATCAAGTAGATCTATAGCTCTTTTGGGATAGACTTTGATCAATCTGTAGGGTCCCGACAATCTTGACTTCAATTTTCTAGGGAATAGGTTTAGCCTTGAGTTAAATAATAAGACTTGCCTACCTGGCTTTAACTCTCCACTCATAATTCTCTTGTCATTCCATCTCTCTGTTTTCTCTTTGTAAAGCTTGGAATTCTCCTAAGATAACATCATGAATTCTTCAAACTCATTCAACTACAATGCCCTTTTTTTCCAGCAGCTTGCAAATCTAAATTCAGCTTCTTGGTGGCCCAAAATGCCTTATGCTACAACTCTAGAGGAAGATGGCAGGCTTTTCCAAAGACCAACCTGTAGGGGGATATTCCCAAAGCTGTCTTACATGCATTCATGTAGCCCATAAAGCATCATCCAATCTGATGGACCGGTCTTCTGTACATGGATTACCACTTTTTCAAGAATCCTTTTTATCTCCCTGTTTGAGAGCTCCACTTGGCCACTAGTTTGGGGTGATATGTTGTAGCAATCTTATGGTTCACCCCATATTTGGCCAACAGGCCTCCAAATAGCTTGTTGCAGAAGTGAGTCCCCTCATCACTAATAATAGCTCTAAATGTTCCAAGCCTAGTGAAAATATTCTTTTGAAGGAACTTGACTACCACATTGGCACAATTAGTTGGCAAAGCTGTAGCTTTGATCCATTTTGATACATATTCTAATGCCACAAGTATGTAGAGATTTCCAAAATATGGTTAGAACTGTCCTATGAAGTCTATGCCCCACACGTCAAAAAGCTCAACTTCAAAAATGTTGTTGAGAGGCATCTCCTCTATTTTGGATATGTTTCCTTATTCTTTGACATCTATCACGATTTTTAGCAATCTCATGAGCATCTTTAAAAAGTGAGGGTAAAAAATATCCAGACTCTAGCACCTTAACAGTTATTCTCATCCCTCCAATGTGTCCTCCATAGGGAGAGGAATGGCTCTATTGGAGAGGAATGGCTCTATTGTAGTATGTTATGGGTTTCTATTGTAGTATGTTATGGGTATCTATCACACCTCTTAAACATTTGATCAGGGGTCTTCTTGTACATGAATAGAGACACACCTCTTCTTGTACAAAAAGTTATTGTCACTGCAAGTAGTTGTTCAACAGGGAAAGTTTCTGCTATAGCAATGCCTTCTGACTCCAGTCTAGATAAATGATTTGCTACCTGATTCTCATTTCCCTTTTTGTCTTTAATTTCTAAATCAAACTCATGAAGAAGTAGTATCCACTTGATCAAACGAGGCTTGGCATCCTGTTTAGATATTAGAAATTTAATGGTAGAGTGATAAGTGAAAACAATTACTTATGCCCCAATTAAATAAACTTATCAAATGCAAAAATAGCAGCCAAGAGTTCTTTCTCAGTAGTACTATAATTTAGTTGAGCCTCAGACAAAGTTCTACTTGCATAGAAAATGGAATTAAAAACCTTACATTTCCTTTGCCCCTAGCATTGCTCCTACAACATAATCACTAGCATCGCGCATGAGCTCAAATGGCAGCTCCAAGTCAGGTGCTACTATAAAATGTGTTGTAACTAATGTTTTTTTAGCATAAGGAAGGTATTCATGCAATCATCTGTAAAATCAAAAGTTCTATTATTTTCTAAGAGGATTCACAAGGGTTTTGAAATTTTGGAGCTTATAAATGACTTCAATCTTAGCTTTATCCACTTCTACTCCCTTTAGTGAAACTCTATGCCTTAAAACTATAACTTCATGAACTATGAATTGACATTTTTTCCAATATAAGACTAAAATGGTATCTTCACATCTTTTAAGTACTTTCTCAATATTAGATAGACATTTAAGTCTGATTCTCCAAAGACATAAAAATCATCCATAAATTCCTCTAAAGTTTGCTCTACCATATCCATGATGATGGCCCTCATGCACCTCTGGAAAGTTGCTAAAGCATTGCAGAGGCTGAAAGACATTCTTCTAAAAGAAAATGTTCCATACGGGTAAGTGAAGGTAGTTTTTTATTTTTCCTCTAGAGTTATGGAAATTTGATTGTGCCCTGAGTAACCATCCAGGAAGCAATAATACTCCTTGCCAGCCAGTTTATCAAGCATATGGTCAATAAAAAGTGGAGGAAAGTGGTCTTTTCTAGTGGCTTTATTCAACTTTCTATAGTACATGCACACCTTCCAGCTAGTGACTCTCCTTGTTAGGATCAACTCATTGTTTCCATTTGCTACTATTGTGACCCCACCTTTCTTTGGTACGCATTGAACCAGACTAACCCAATCACTGTCAGAGATTGGATATATTATGCCTGCATCCAACCACTTCATGATCTCTTTTTTTACCACCTCCTTCATAATTAGGTTCAACCTCCTATGTTGCTCTATCAAGTTGCTACATCCATCCTCCAAGACTATCTTATGCATATAGATTGAGGGGCTTATCCCTTTTATGCTTGCCATTTGAACCCTATAGCATTTTCGTATCTCCAAGCACCTAAAGTAACAGCTTATCACGATCATTACTTAAGGATGATGAAATGATAATGTGTAGGGTGTTGCTTTCTCCCAAATATGCCTACTTTAAATAAGCTAACAGGGGCTTCAATTCTAATAAGGGTGATACGTCAATGGATGTAAAGGATGGCTTGAAAGTTCTCTATAATAATTACAAGGATTCAATCTACTTGCCAAACTTTAAAGTGCTCTGCCTGGCATCCATCCATGTAATCACAGCTTTTTCTTCTTCACTATTATTCCCCTCATCCAAATCTTGTAAGCTTGATTTTGGCAGGTTGACATTGCTACAGCTCACGCATAGCTTTTTCATCACTATAAAATGCAATAGAACTACAGCAAAATACTCTTCCACTCCTTCCTCTAAGTATTTCAAAGCATTAAAGACGTTGAATGTTATTTCCTGGTCATTCACTTATGGTCAGCTCACCCTTTTAGACATTAATAATTGTCCTTCCTGTATCCAGGAAGGGTCTTCCCAGA
Organism: Datisca glomerata; assembly: GCA_003255025.1. Taxonomy (NCBI): domain Eukaryota; kingdom Viridiplantae; phylum Streptophyta; class Magnoliopsida; order Cucurbitales; family Datiscaceae; genus Datisca; species Datisca glomerata. The sequence goes on from QANY01005074.1 coordinate 500,161, forward strand.
ATTACATGCTCTTCCTTATCAGCCTCATAGTCAATGATGATGAAATCAATAGGGAAAATGAACTTATCAACCTTTACTAGCACATCTTCTATCTTTCCCTCAGGATACACATAAGATCGATAAGCTAACTGCAATGTGACAAGGGTATTCCTTCACCTATGCCCAATTGCTTAATACAGGCAAAGGCATAAGGTTGATGCCAACACCTAAGTCACACAAAGCTCTGCCACAATTTGTATTTCCTATTGTCCAGGTTATTGTAAAGCTACCCAGATCTTTCAGTTTAAGGGGGATCTTATTATGGAGGATCATACTGCACTCCTTGGTTAGGGCCATGGTCTCGAACTCTCCCAACCTCCTTCTCTTCGTGAGAATGTCTTTCATAACTTTCACATAGTTGGGCATGTGTTGTAATGCCTCCACTAGAGTTATGTTGATGTGGAGATGCTTCAATATGTCAAGGAACTTGTTAAATTGACCATCCAACTTCTTTTTCTGAAGCGTCTGAGGGAATGATGACATGAGCTTCTTTATTTCCTCCACTAGCTTTTTTGCATCCTTAGATGATGTATCAGGTAGTGCTTCAGTTGATAGCTCTACTTCATTCCTTCTTGCACTAGCTTCTTTATTGCTTAACTCAGGTCTGTTTTCTACTTCTTCAACAGGCTGGGCTGCCACTTTACTACTCCTTTAATGTATAGCCTTACAATGCTCTTTTCTTCATCGTCTTGGATTTTTTGTGTTGCTTAGCTAAGGTCCATGAAGTCTTGAATTCAGTGCATTAGCTAGCTACCCACTTGATTCTCTAGGTTTCTCAATGACACTGCTTGACTTTTTTATCATGGCTGATTGGTTATGGATAACAAATTCATTTTTCATAATGTACTCTTTAAGAAGACTCTCGAAAGATATAGTTTGCTCAATCGCTTGCTTCTGCCCTTGAGGTTCCTATACAAATCCAGGAGGGTAAGCTGGCCTATCACACATTCGATGCCGCTGCATTCTGATAGTCCCAAGAAAAGTTTGGGTGATGCCTCTATCCAGGGTAATATGTGTTAGAATAAGGGTTGTTGTTGCTGTTATTTTTCCTGTTAAAATTTCTAACATAGTTAACTGATGTTGAATTCCTAGGACAGCTCTCGAACAATTGCCCTTTTTTGCAATAGACACAAGAAACTTCTACCACTTGATTAACTACTTATTTTATACTTTGGCTTTGGTTCTGAACTGCTAGAGATTTCATACTCCGATTCTTAATCATATTTGTCATGGAAGAAACTTTGGTTGTCAATGCAGTCATTGCACCAACTCACGACTCTCGTAGTTAGCCACTGATAGTTGTTACTAGAAACCCTCTACAAATCTCGTAAGCTTCGTTATAAGACTTTGATTAAATAGATCCATTGGTAGAGGCATCTACTATCAACCTTGTTGAAGAATTCAATCCATTGTAGAATGTCTCCATCAGTATGCAATGAGGGATGCCATGATGTGGACATTTCCTCAATAACTCTTTAAATCTCTCCCATGCTTCATACCGGGGTTCATCCTCCAACTGGTGGAAAGAGGTAATCACATTTCTCATCTTAGCATTTTTTGTGGGAGGAAAATATTTCATCAAGAATATATCAACCAAGTTATTTCATCTATTGATTGAATCTGGCTGCAGTGATTTGAGCCATGCTTTAGCTCTATCTTTTAAAGAATAAGGGAACAACCTCATCCTTAAGGCATCTTCAGTGGCTCCAGGGATTTTGAAGGCATCAATCATTCCATGAACCATTTCAGTTGTAAATGAGGATCTTCAAAGGGTAGACCATTGAATTGCCTACAGTCTCAAACATTTGGAATATCAAAGGCTTCAATTCAAATTGAGTAGCTTGTATTTTAGGTCTCATTATACCAGCATTCATTTTGGGGCTGGAGTGTACCAGAATCTCTAATGGATCTCTCCTTGTTATTCGCCATTACAATGACATTGTTTCCCTTATTGGCTTGATTTCCTTGTTGATTCCTTTAATTTAAAACAACTTCATCTCAGTAAGTGCATCCATTTCTCTACAGCAGCTATACCTCTTTTCTCTATTATTAATTGTCTCAAGGTTCTATCAATTTTTGGATCAAAGATGAAGTCCAATAGTCGCTGCATGTGCATATATTAATTAACTTTCCTGAAAATAGAGAAAAGGCAAAAAATTCAGTCAAGAAACTCACAATTTAAATTCTACTTGGTCTAAATAAAGATACTCTATATCTAGTCCCCGGTAACAGTGCGAAAACCTTGTTCTGATGGTGTGTGTCTCCACACAAGTGCACGTATCATTTAAAAAGTAATAAATTAGTAAGTACGAGTCGATCTCCATAGGGACTAAGTGAATATGAAATATGTTTAGCAAAAATAGAATTATTACGCAAGAAAAAGTAGTAACAATAATGATTGGATTGATGAGATTTAAATTAAAGTAAAAATTTATAAGAAATAAGAGTAAGGTGAAATGAAAATTGCAGAGCAAGAAACTACTTAATATCAATGAGATATCCAATGAGAGAGAGGGCTAGTATGGTCAAATCTCTTATACTTTACTTTATCAAAATTAACAATGTCTAGTTGCTATATCATCTCAATAGTATTACCTTAGCTCGTAAGCACCATAAACTGACATTCAGGAGATTACCAATTTCAGCCTTAACTAACTTATGCTAAGCTTAGTCAGGTTAGAGATCGGTTCCTTAAGTTCCAGCCAAAGGGTTGCAAGGAAAGTTCATATGTATGTGTAACTCACAAAGTGTCGATCTACACAATTCCATATTCATGTATTTTTTATTTGAACACCCATGCATCAACTAGTTTTTCCATTAAACTAAATCCTTTCATATCTTAATCTAACATCTATTCTAATTAAGATGGTCAATCAATAATAGAAATTAACTTAAACTGTACTTAATTGAAACACTAAAGAGATGTTAACAACATAAACAATATCAATAAGATAAAGCAAATTCCAAGTTCATATTACCATACTAGCCACAAAGTGATTAGCGTATAATGAGCTCAAAATTAAAAAATGAATATCCTATTTCCATTGTTATCCCGCAAAATAAGCGATAAAATGAAGCTAGATAGAGAGAGAAATGAGGTAAACAAGAGAAATAAAGGAAGAAAAATGGATAAGTTATTCTAAGCCTTTCTCTTCTTCCTCAAATGCCTTCTTTCCTTCTGTCGTCTTCTTCCTTGTCCCTTTCTAGGAAAGGTCCTTTTCATAACAAGTGATTATCGGCCACTTTTTGCTATTGTCCAACCTGCTTCACGAAATAGTTACATTTTCATTTTATAGCTACCTCGAGATTAGGGTTTCTTCTAAGCACTAGGGCATGTGTTGAGTTTGCAAGTGTTGGGGACCACAAAAACTAGGCTCTAAGGACACCTGGAATAACAAATTTTGATGCTTAGGAATCTCTTTTTTTTTCTTTCAGTGCCACCTAGACCACACGCCATACCACTCGCCAAGCTTGCATTTTATGGCAACAGCTACAACAGAATATGGAACTACTACAACATCAAAATAGACCAAACTCTATAAACAGCCATGCACCAAAGAAACTCCAATGCATAAAATTTCTTGAAAACTACTAACAAGGCTTGCATAATAACAAAACTCACCCTAGAACTAGATAAATAGCAAATAATTAAAATTAAGCACTAGAATCCTTAAATCACCTTAAAACAAGCAATAATCCAAACCTATGAATGCTAAGATAACTCTAAATTCTTAGAGTTATCACGCCTCCAAACTTAAAACATTACTCGTCCTCGAGTGATGAAGATGATCTAAACTATCAAGACTTAACTAGTAACTACCTAACTTATCTTAAGTTGATTGTTCATTTCAAAACAAGCTAAAAATATCTACTTACCGGCCAAACTACTTCAACATCATTATGCTCAAAACCTTAAAATCAACTTATTCTCAACATGATGAATTCAAACTTTAGCTTAATTCCATACAGTGAGTGTGCGCAAAAAGTAGAGTCATCACTTCAGAAGCAAGGATAGTCCAAATGCAAGATTTTTGGTCTAATAGGACCCTAATTTAGCCAATCTTATTTCAACCAGGCACAACATACTATACATTTACAACTTAGCAGGGATAAGCAATAATCATGAATTACAATATAAATAATTAGACTGCAATCCTTACTAACGTGGCTTCTGCATTTTTTAACAAAGGCCTAGAAGACCCTTATGCTATACTGCCTTTTTATATGAATAGTCAACACTTATGACGAACATACCTGGTTACTCAATAGCATAGCAAATAAGGCTGCTACTTAAATTTTACGCATTTAATTGTTATAGCAAGCTCAAGTTTCACCAAGTTCATTTGATTTAGCCCTAACACGTCACGTTTGGTTTTTTTGACTCCTTATGGCACTAGAAGCATAAAAAATTCTGGAACCCTCCAAGTTCTTATCCCAAACGTGTATTTAATACCAAAATTTAGCTCGAGTACAAGTTTTATGCCTTTTCCAGGGGTTTCGTAAATAATTTCCTCCATCTCTTCATTCTTTGGAGAAAAATTAAGTTTATAACAACCTTTGCAATGCTAAAAATTTGAGTAGACCTAAACCTAAAGGATCTTAGGCAGAGAAGGTCAAACAAAATAAAATCCTTAAACTTCAGTTAGCCTTTGAAGAGACCACCATTTTCTAGGAGAATAAAGTCATTGTCATGCTCCCTAACTACATATCGAGAAAGAGCTTTGCCAAGTTGAGTTGTTCGGTTGGCTTCTTTGTGGGAAAAGTCCTATACTCTCCATCATGTCAAACTGATTTCCATGGAGCTTTAGGAGAAATGAGGTTTGGTCGAAGTTTCAACAAATAAGGAAGTCTTCTTTTTCAGATTCTATTATGTTAAGGCTACGAAGTTTATTTTGGAAGCTGAACCTTGGTTTTTGTTGGGTAAACCTTTTTTTGCATCAGTGTTAGCCTGATGCCAAATTTTGTAAGGAAACAGTCTCCAAGATTCTAATTTAGGTTAGATTATGGAATGTTCCCATTGAACTGAGAACTTCAAAGGCTTTCGGTCATATTGCAAGTGTAGTAGGTAGCTCTCTCTATCCCGATCCTTAGAAAGCTAAGGGTAAGCATGAATATGTAAGGGCCTGTGTTGAGATCTCTACCTAGACAAGTGTTGTTAATCATTTTGATATTGACCTTAACATGTAAGAATGGGATCCAATAAATGATCAAGTTGAGTAAAAAGTTCTTCCTAAGAGATGCCTTAAGTGCGATCACTTTGTTCATGATTGTAATCATGTCCCAAACGAACCCAAAACAAAACACCAATCTAAGCCTTTTTAACCCCCTCTCCACCCCTCCAAAGTTCACTTATTCTCCCTTTCCTACCACCCCCTCTAGCCCTTCTTCTGCTCCTTTATCCATTCCCCTTATACCCACTCCTCCACCCTCATCCTCACTTGATCACACCATCATCTCTTCCTCCCCTCACACTCCCCCTATTATCCCTAAATTAGATATAGGTTGGACTATGGTCACCAAGAGAAGGAGTGGAAAAAAAGCAAGACCATATTCTGACCTTTCCATTATCCACTTACCTAATCGATTACACCTGGCCTACCTAGACCATTGGGTAGACCTCTTGGTATTATTCCCTTATAAGGCTCCTCTATTGGTGGGAAACCTCACAATTATAACCATGTAGTTGATCAAGAATCATTGGTAACCCTTGATATCCTACTATAAGTACCTCTGTTAGTGGCCTTATTCCCACTCCCTCCTCTTCTAGATCTAAGAAAAAGAGAAAGAGAAATTGCAAGGTGACTCCCCATCCAAGTAAATCGATGGCAAGATGTTGACTAAAGCTAGGGAATCCCACAGTCTTAACTTTTTAAAATTAATGTAGCCACATGGAATGTGAGTGGTCTCAACGGCTCTCTTAAATAAGAAAATGATGCAAATATTTTCAATTAACCTCTGTTGTGTTATTGAGACTAAGGTTAAAGCTTCAAAGTTTCCTTCTTAACTTAAAAGCATTTTTCTAAACTAGTTGTTTATTAATGATTGTGCTTTTGTTAATAATGGTAGAATCTGGATGGTCTAGAATCTAGAAGCTATTAGTGCAGACCTCTGTGACTTCTAATCAGTCCATTCTTTACAAGGTCCATCTTAGGCTTCCTCAAGTGTGGTGCTTAATCTTTTTTTGTCTATGTATCTAATTCTAGCTCCCAAAGGTGCTTTGGAGTAGCCATGAACAACACTACGCAAGTTGTACTTAATCCCCTTGTCTAATTGTTGGTTACGTTAATTTTATTTTGAATCTTGAAGAGAAAATTGGAGGTCATGTGGGCTGATAGTATGGTATGATGGATTTTGCAAGCTGTCTTTATCATATTCAGGTTGAATACCACCCTTGTAGTGGCTTCTAGTTTACTTGGAGTAATCACTAAGATGGGAGTTCCTATGAAATGATGAAGTTCAAAAAGGCTTTAGTTAATGCTAAGTTATTTGATTCCTCCTCTCGTTCTTATACTTGTAACTTTTATTCTCTAGGAGCATCAGACCATAACCTCATTATTGTAAAGGGTGGGGGAACTTTAGTAGACCTAAAACCTATTTTAGCTTCTTTAACTTTTGGATGGATAGGGAATGCTCCTGGCTAGTGGGAGAGAATGATTGGCAGTCTGAGATTAGAGGTTCAGCTATGTTTAAGCTCTTTTCTAAGATGAAATCTATTAAACATGCCTTGAGTAGCTTCAACCAATCTTGCTACAATGATATTTCTTCAAGAGCTCAAATGGCTAGAAGTTAGCTCTCCTCTATCAAGGGCTATCTTGCTTATGACCCTACAATATTTGTCTTAGGAGGGAGGTAAGAGCTTCCTATAATAAATTTATTGAACTTTAGAAATGCTAAGGAAAAATATTTTACGCAAAAATCTAGAGTCCAATGGTTGAACATGAGGAATTAGAATACCACATATTTTTTTATAAAATGAAACATAATAGATATAGAGCAAGGATCAATCACATAACAGATGATTAGGTTGATATTTTGTGTGATGCTAGTGAGATTAGCCAACATATTACCAAATTCTTTACAGATCTATTTGGTTCCCCAACAATGACGCGGGACTTTTTAGATCCTATTTTTCCTAGGATTGAATGTTTCATAGATCACTCTCCTAAGCCAAATTACCAATGGGGAAAATTTTGAAAAGGTTATCTTTCGCTTCAACAATTTAAAAGCTCCTAGTCCTATGGTTTTTCAGCTAAATTCTTCAAAAAGGCTTGGCAAATGTTAGGCAGGATCTTATAGCAGTGGTTCTAGATTCCTTCCATTGCTTAACTTAGAAGGTTTTTGAATCTTAGGGATGAGAGAAACACAACCATTGTTTCTCTCATCCCTAATATTCCAAACCCTTCTAAGTTTAGTGACTTTAGACCCATCTTGTTGTAATTAATTTACAAGTTCATTACTCAGCTTTTGGTTGAATATAGCCGATGCTCATTGATCTTATTAACCATAATAAAAAATCATTTTGTTCTTAGGAGGAGAATAGTAGATACCATTGTTTTTTATCCAGGTGCTTGTTAGAAGCTAACACAAGTCTAATAATAATATCCCTTGATGTTCCATGAAAATTTATTTGAAGAAGGATTATGATTTTGTGAAATGGGTCCTCATTGGGAGACTATTGGACTACTTGGGTTTTCCTAAAATTTTCACTAACTGCATCATGTAATGCATTTATTCTCCTTCCTACTCCATTAATATCAATTTGGAGCTCCAATTGTTCTTTAAAAGAGCCAAGGGAGTAGACAAGGGACCCTCTATCCCCTCATTTGTTTTTGTTAGTTATAGAAGTTCTCACTAGTATCCCCTAATTCCCTATTTAAAGGGCACCATTTGAATTTCACTAGAAGTTGGAAAGAACTTAAGATAGTGAACATGTGCTTTATTGGTGATCAATTAACTTTTTGCAAAGGGGAGTTAAAATCAATGCAACTTATGAAGAATGACTCCAATTATTTGAGTCCATGTAAGGTGTTCAACCCTACTTATACAAGAATCAAATAGTTTTCTCAGGAATCCCTATTCGTATCCAATAGAGCGTTATGGATTTAATGTCTCTTAATGTGAGATCCATTCCCATGAGATACCTAAGAATGCAACTCAATACCTCTAACCTCTACATGATTATGAAATCCTAGTGGAGAGGATTATTGGAAGGATAAAAAGATCATAAAGGTAGTTCAATCATCCTTTAGAAACTTCATGTGGAATGCTAATGATGCTATACACTCAGTAGCCAAAGTGGCATTGGTCTTGGCCTAAAGAATATAGTTCTATGTAATGAGTTTTCAGTGGCTATGCATTTGTGGTTCCTTGTATCTACTAATTGTTCTTCTATGTGGAAGGATTGGTGCTTCTCTTTCTTGATTAAGAAAACTCTATTTTTCTAACAAGCATTCCCTCACACTCATGTTGGGTGTGAAGAGAGATTTTGAAGTTGAGTTCTACCTTTTGCAAGGTTACTACTGGCAGTTGGGAGTCTCTAAAACTCTTAATAGATCAGTGGAACCCTTTCGGGGTCCTCCTGCCCAAATTTGGTACTAGGATCCTCTCAGGCACAGATTGGGACCATGATACCAAGGTAAGCAAGGTTATTTATCATGGCGAATGGTGTTGGCCTTACAATAACACTTTTGAGATTTTGCAGATTAGAGAGCTCCCCCCTCCCACATTGATGTCATCGAGTATTTGGCATCAGATCACTAGCAAAGATGGGGTTTTCTCAGTTAAGGACACTTACAAAGTTTTATCCCCTAGTAGCGATCTAACTGGATGGGCTATGCTTATTTTGTTCTATAACAACATTTCCAAATGTAGCTTCATTTCTTGTGTTGCTATTGAAGGGAATTTGCTGGAAAATGCCAAACCAAAGTTAACCCCTTTCATGTGCTATGTGTGGATGGGTGCGAATTTGTTGAACACTTTTTTGTTGGGTGGAACTATGCTCAGACACTCTAGAAAGCTCTCTTAACTTTGTGAGGCCTCAACAAGAATCACTCTTCATGGTGTCAATGGATCTCTGAGTTTCTGGCCAAAGCTACAAGCAAATCCCTCATGAATAGCATTTCGAAGCTACTCTTCACGTCCTTTGTCCACCAACATTGCAGAGAAATAAACAGTAGACTTTTGAAGGCCAAAATTAGAGAGAGCTCAATCTTAATGACTTCTATTTCCGAAGGGAAAGACTATAGTTATCAAGAATGTTCGTGATATTAAGACCAATTGATGGCTCCAAGTAGCTTGGAACCTTAACCCTTACATTATTATCTCCATTAGTTCTTCGTACTTGGTCTCCATCTGTGCCTCAAATTTCTTTATGCTAGTTTAATTGTTTTCTTTAGTTTACTACTTTACTTTTTATTTTTCTTTATTAACACAATAATTGTATAATCTCTCTCTTTTGGTGCCTTTTGGCCTTTTTTGTAGTGGCTGGGGTATGCCACTTGTGTAGTTATAAATAATTACTCAATACTAATACAATTTTTAATTGTTCAAAAAAGATAAAATGGAGCATATTTCGGACAAAACGAGACAAATCTGGCTAAACTTAAATATTTTGGGTGTCGCATGAAACCAAATAGAGTAAAAAAGAACCATTAGGACTAAACGAGACAATCTTGCCTAAAGTTGAATATTTTAGGCTTAGCACATACTCCAACTAAGTTTTAACCTCAAATACACATTTGGGATAAGAATTTGGAGAATTGTGCTTAGTTTGTGTGCTTCTAGTGCCATAGGTTGTTAAAAAGACACAATTGCGTTAGACTAGCAAAGATGGCATTTTCTCAGTAAAGGACACTTACAAAGTTTTAGCTCTTGCTATGGATCTCACTAGATGGAATAAGCTTATTTGGTTTAATAACCACATTTCCAAATCTAGCATCCTTTCATGGGTGGCTATAATGGGAAATGACTTACTAGAGTTTGAATGATTACCTAGAAAATGCCAACTAAAGTTTGCCAATATTAAGTGCTATGTGGGGATGGGTGTGAATCAGCTGAACACTTTTTTGTTGGGTGCAAGTACTCTCAGATAGTTTGGAAAGCCCTCTTAGCTTTATCTGACCTCAACAACAATCAGTCTTCATGATGCTAATGGAACTTCTGGTTACTTGTCAAGGCTAGAAGAAAATCCCTCCCAAGTAGCATTTTGAAGCTACTCTTCCCCTCTTTTGTGTACCATATTTGGAGAGAAAGGAACAACGGAGTGTTTAAGGGAAAAATCAGAGAGTTCTCAATCTTAGTGTCTATTCTTCCCCATACTATTAGGGACAGGATGTGGCTAATCAAGAATGTTCCTGATACTTGGACTAATTTAAGCCTCTAAGCAGGTTGTGAACTTAACCCTCACATTTTTTACTCTCTCTTACTTCTTAGTCGTTGGCCTCAATCTGTTCCTTTCTTAGATTGACCCAAATTTCTTTATTCTATTTTAGTTGTTTTCTTCAGTTTAGTTCTTTAGTTTTTTATTCTTGCCTTTATTAACTCTATAGTTTTTGGCCTTTTTTGTAGTGCATGGGCTATGCCTCTTATGCATTTGTGTATAATTACTTGTCATTAGTACAAATGTTAATTACTGAAAAAAACAAGACCATGTGGAAAATATTTATGACCAAACGAGATGAACTTAATTAAACTTGAACTTTTTGGGCATTGCATGTACTCAAACTTAGTTGTGACACCAAATACATGTTTGTAATAAGTACATAGAGCGTTGTGGATGTTTAGGGTGTCTCAAGTGCCCTAGGGACTTAAAAAGACTAATTGGGTATGTGTTAAAACCAAACAAGGTGAACTTGGATAGCCCTAAATGTTTTGGGCATAACTTATACTCGAACTGACCTTTGACATAAAAAATACATTTAGAATAAGAACTTTAAGTGTTGTGGTCGTTTTGGGTTCTTTGAGTGTGTAAAGGACTCAAAAGGACCAAATGGAACAAATTTCAAACCAAAGGAGACGAACTTGGCTAAACTTTAATCTTTCAGGCATAGCAGGTAATCGGACTGAGTTTTTTTTTTAGGTTAGACCGGGTATCTTTAGTAGACCTGTGACTAATCTCATGGGTACACAAGCCTACATCTAGGAGTTTTTGCAAGTGCACCATGGATAAAATTCTAGGATTAACATCAGTGACCTTGGCCCTGAAGAATTGGCCCTTAAGAATTTTGGAACCCAGGATTGCATGTATGACTGCAAGGATCCTTATACATACCGACCAATCGATCAACCGTTCAAGTTTTACTCAAATTGCATTTTGGCACAAAGTACACGTTATGGATAAAAGAACATTGAGCACTGTTGTCAATTTGAGTTCTTCTAATGCCATGGGAGTCAAAAAGACTCAATGGGACGTGTTTAGGATAAAACAAGACAAACTTGGTTAAACTTGAATCTCTTGGGAATAACTTGTTCTTGAACTAACTTTTTATACTAAATATATTTTTAAGATAATAACTTGGAGTGGTCCGGTCATTTTGGGTGGTTCTAGTGCCATAGGGAGTCAAAACAACCAAATGGGAGATGTTTAGGACCAAACAATATTAACTTGGATAAACATGAACTTTTTAGACATAACTAGTACTCGAATTTACTTTTGAAACTAAATACACCTTTAAGATAAGAACTTGGAGCGTTATTGTCATTTTCGGTGCTTCTAGTGGCAAAGAGAGTAAGAAAATACCAAATGGAACTTTTGGGACCAAACAAGATGAGCATGACAAAACTTTAATCTTTTGGGCATAACTTGTACTCTAACTTACTTTTCAAACTAAATACACATTTCAGATAAGAACTTGGAGCATTGTGTCATTTTTGGCACTTCAAGTGCCATAGGGAATCAAGAAGATCTAATGTGACATGTTTAGGACCAACTGAGACGAACATGACTAAAGTTGAATCTTTTGGAGATAACTTTTATTCAAACTAACTTTTTGCACTAAATACACGTTTGGGATAACAATTTGGAGTATTTTGGTCAATTTGGGTATTTCTAGTGCTGAAGGGAGCCAAAAAGACCAAATGGAATATCATCAGGACCAAACTAGATAAACTTGGTAAACCTTGAAACTTTTGGGATTAGCATGTACTCGAAATGAACTTTGACCCTATATACAAGTTTGGGATGAAAACTTGGAGTGTTGTTGTATTTTTTGGTGCTTCTAGTGCCTACGGAGTCAAAAAGATGCAATGTGACTTGTTTAGGACCAAATAAGATGAACTTGGTTAAACTTGAATCTTTCCAGCATAACTTGTGTCGAATAAAGTTTTGACACCACATACATATTTGGCATAAGGACATTATGCATTTTGGTAATTTTGGGCGCTCTAGTTCCATTGGCAAAGAAAAAACTAATTGAATTTATTTAGGACCAAATAAGACGAACTCAGCTAAACTTAAATTTTTTGGTTTAAATTATACTTAAATTGACTTTTAACACTAAATCCACATTTGGGATAAGAACTTTGAGCCGATCATTTTGGGTGCTTCAAGTGCCTAGGGAGTCAAAAAGACTTATTGAAACATGTTTAGGACCGAAGAAGATCAACTTGACTATAGTTGAATTTTTTAGAACTGAGTTTTGATACCAAAGACATGCTTATGCTTAGAAAATGGAGTGTTGTTTTTAATTTTGGTGCTTTCAGTGTTGTCGGGAGAAAAGAACCAATGGTATGTGTTTAGGACCAAACAAGATGAATTGACTACACTTGGCATAACTTCTCTTGAAACTGAGTTTTGACACCAACTACACGTTAGGTATAAGAACTTGGAGAGTTGTGGGAGTTTTAAGTGCTTCTAGTGCCACAAAGGGAGTCAAAAACACCAAATTGAAAATATTTAGGACAAAAAAATGAAGTTGGCTAAACTCAAATCTTTTGGGCATAATTATGCCTAAAAGACACAAATTAAGCCAAGTTTGCCTCGTTTGGTCCTAAACACATCTCATTGGGCCTTTTTCACTCGCAATGGAATAGAAGCTCCCAAAATGACCACAACGCTTCAAGTTGTTATCCCAAACATGCATTTAGTATCAAAATTTAGTTCAAAGTAAAAGTTATGCCCAAAAGATTCATGTTTAACCAAGTTCATCTTGCTTGGTCTTAAAGACGTCCCATTTGAAGTTTTTAATTTCCTATGGAATTAGAAGCACCAAGAATAACTGCAACGTTCCACGTTTTTATCCCAAATATCTATTTGGTATCAAAACTTAGTCCGAGTAGATGTTATACCCAAAAGACTCAAGTTTAGCTAAGTTTGTATCATTTGGTCCTCAATATATTCCATTTGATCTTTTTTACTCTCTATCACACTAGAAGCACCGAAACAACGACAACACTCAAAGTTCTTATCCAAAACGTGTATTTGGTGTTAAAAGTCAGTTCGGGTATAAGCCATACCCAAAAGATTTAAGTTTAGTCAAGTTCATCTTATTTTGCCATAAACAAGTCACATTTGGTCTTTTCTGACTCCCTGTGTTCTTATCCCAAAGCTCCATGTTCTTATCCCAAACATGTATTTTGTGTCAAAAGTCAGTTCGACTACAAGTTATTCCCAAAAGACTTAAGTTTAGCCATATTCATATTGTTTGGTCCTAAATGCCTCCGTTGGGACATTTAAAGTCTCTATGGAATTAGAAGCACCCAAAACAACAAAAACTCGACATTTTCTTATCCCAAACATATATTTGGTGTCAAAACTCAGTTCGAGTACATGTTATGCCCAAAAGATTTAAGTTTTTCAAGTTTCTCACTATGTTCCTAAATATATTCCTTTTTGTCTTTTTGACTCCCAAATGCACTAGAAGTATAAAAAATACAAAAACATCTCAAGTTCTTATGTCAAACATGTACCTCAAAATCATTCGAGCACAAGTTAGGTCCAAAAGATTCAATTTCAGCCAAGTTCCTTTTGTTTGGACCTAAACACGTCTACTTGGGTCTTTTTCACTCCCTCTTGCATTAGAATCACCCATAATGATCACAAAGCTCCATGTCTCAAACATATATTTAGTATCAAAAGTCAATTTGAGTACAAGTTATGCCCAAAAAATTTATGTTTAGCCAAGTTTACATATTTGCCATGAACACTTCACATTGAGTCTTCTTTTTACTTCGTTTGGCACTAGAAGCATCCAAAACAAGCACAACGCTCCAAATTCTTATGCCAAACATGTATTGGCTAAACTTGAATATTCGGGGCATCGCACGTACTCAAAATGAGTTCTGACATAAAATTCATGTTTGGGATAAGAACATGGAGCGTTATTGTCATTGACGTTGTTTCTAATGTCATAGGGAGTCAAAAAGACTCAATATGACGTGTTTGGGACCAAACAAGACAAACTTTGCTAAACTTGAATCTTTTGTCCATACTTGTACTTAAACTAGCTTTTGACACTCAAGACACATTAAGGATGAAAATTTTAAGCGTTGTGGTCATTTTAGGTGCTTTAAGTGCCTTCGAGAGTCAAGAAGACCAAATATGATATGTTTAGGACCAAACAAGATGAACTTAGCTAGACGTTATTCTTATGGGCATAACTTATACTAGAACTGAGTTTGACACTATATGCACATTTTGGATAACAACTTTGAGCTTGATGGTCATTTTGGAAACTTCTAGTTCCATAGGGAGTCAAAACGTCCCAATGGGACATGTTTAGGACCAAACATGATGAACTTGTCTAAACTTGAATCTTTTGGACATAACATATACTCGGACTCACTTTTGACATGAAAAAATGTTAGGGATAAGAACTTTGAGTATTGTGATTATTTTGGATGTTTCTAGTGCCAATCGTAGTAAAAAATACAAAATGGGTAGTTTTTGTAGGGCACATTCTAGAGAGAGAATCTCTCCCTTCTCTTTAGAAGTCAGAGTGTGTATTCTCGATCTTGCTCATTCTTTGGGGGGAGTTGTACTTTTGAAATGGTTGAGGATGTGTAAATTTAAGTTGTTGCTAGAGACAATAGCAATGGGTTGATCTAAGAGGACAAAAATAAAAAATGTCCACAAGGTTTTGAAATAACAAGGAATTGGCCTTAGAGGACTACTCTTTTAAAGAGGAAAGTTGTTTTAATGGAGTAAACCAACCATAAAGAGAATAAAAAATTTGTCTCAGCCAGCGGGGTTCTCCTCGGATGCTTTTAACACTCTTGAGTGCTTCAAGCTCATTGGAGAGGTAGGTGCGAATGTGTATGGCCCTTCTAAACTTGGTAGTATTATACTCAATGGGTCCCTTTAAGTCTTGACTTTTTTCCTTAGAAACAAAGCTGAAAGTTTAGAAGCTTGCAAACCAATGCTACATGTCTTTGAAAAAGGAGATATCATGATTCCTAACTATCCTTAAAGTAAAATCTTGAGATGTCAGCCAAAGAGTGGCGCTCAGAAGTGCAGCTCATTGGAGAAGATAGGTGCTCTTCCAAGACCTCTCTTGAAACCAATAGGTAAAGCTCCCTCAGAAATAGATCCAAGATATAAGTAAAAACATGTTATCAACTAGTCATTTCTCCAAAGGCAGATACATATCTGGTTTTTAAGGAAGAGGAGTTTTCCTTGACCAAGGTGGCATCTCCTTACTATGATAGTCCTTGTACTAATGGTACTAGCGAAGTTAGTACACTATATACTCTTAAAGATAATGGTGAGAGTACTCCTGCCCTTCCTCTTAATCTTAATCAAGCGGACCACCACCTGAAAGTGGTTGAGACTTTGAATAACAATTGTATGGCACTTCTAAACTTTGTAGTATTCTATGCAGTGGGTCCCTTCAAGCCTTGGATGTTGTTGTTAGAGACAAAGCTTAGAGTTTAGTAGTAGGAAACCAATGCTACATGTCGTTGAAAAAAGAGATATATTGATTCCTAACTATCCTCAAAGTAAAATCTTAAGATGTCAACCAAAGAGTGGTGCTCAGAAGTGCAGCTTAATGGAGAAGGTTGGTACTCTTCCAAGACCTCTCTTGAAACCAATAGGTAAAGATCCCTCAAACACATATCCAATATATGAGGAAAAGTCGGCTATCAACTAGTTCTCTTCTCCAAAGACAGATAATAGATCTGGTTTGCAAGGAAGAAAAGTTGTCATTGACCAAGGTGGTATCTCCTTGCTTTGATAGCCCTTATCCTAATGGTACTAGTGAAGTTAATACACTATTTACTCTTGAAGATAATGGTGAGAGTACTCTTTCCCTTCCTCTTAACCCTAGTCAAGTGAACGGCCCTCTAAAAGTGGTTGAGACTTTGACTAACAATAGTAAAGTTCATTTCCCTGAGTAGGATGTAGTGGTCTAAGATTTTGAGCTTTATGCATTTACCCATGGTTTTCGAAAAGGCGTTCCTCCGCCTCCTCCTTCTTTGAAGAAATAAGTTTGTAACAACCTTTACAATGCTAAAAATCCAACAAACCTGAACCTAAAGTATATTTCTGATAAGGTCAAACAAAACAAAACACATAAACTACATTGTTGGGTGCTATCATTCAAAAGAATTTAAGGCAATGGGAGAAGTGTTTACCATATTTTGTGCATATAATAGGTTTCTTCATTATTCTTTTTCTTGTTCTCCTTTTGAGATTGTTTATGGCTATAATCCTTCAACTCCTACGTATATTTTTCCATTACCTACATATAAGCATGATAATCTTGTTAGTAAGAAAAATGCAGATTTTATGAAGGATTTATATGCCAAGGTCTGAGCAAACATTGAAATAAAGAATGAGCAATATGCTAAGCAAGCCAATAAAGAGCGTTTGAATTTTTTTTTACAACCTAGAGTTCGGGTTTAGGAGCACATGTTTGAGGAAAGGTTTCTTACACAAAGGAAACCAAAATTGTTGCCTATGGGGATGGATTGTTCCAATTCCTTGAAGGAATTCATGACAATGCCTACAAGCTAGATCTTCCTGGTGAGAACAATGTAAGTGCTATATATCATGTGAGTAACTTGTTCCTGTTTGATGTAGGTGACGATTTGAGGACAAAACTTTCTCAAAGAATGAGGGAATGATGAGGATCCAGTTGCACAAACTCAATGTGCTCCCAAACCCAAACTCTAGGTTGTAAAAGAAACTTCAAACGCTCTTTATTGGCTTGCTTAGAATATTGCTCATTCTTTCTTTCAATGTTAGCTCGGACCTTGGCATGTAAATCCTTCATAAAATCTATATTTTTCTTACCAACAAGATTAACATGCTTATATGTAGGTAATGGTAAAATATGCATAGGAGTTGAAGGATTATAGCCATAAACAATCTCAAAAGGAGAACAAGAAGAAGTATAATGAAGAAACCTATTATACTCCTATTGAGTGCTTCAATCGTTCTCTTTTCTCTAGCTCTTTTGATTTGACCACTTGCTACTTGAAGTGGATCCATCCTATATGAGGAAAGGTTTCTTACATAAAGGAAATCAAAATTTTTGCCTAATGGGGATGGATTATTCCAAGTCCTTGCAGGAATTAATGACAATGCCTACAAGCTATATCTTCTTGGTGAGAACAATGTAAGTGCTATATTTCATGTGAGTAACTTGTTCCTGTTTGATGTAGGTGATGATTTAAGGACAAATCTTTCTCAAGAGGAAGGGAATGATGAGGATCCATTTGCACAAGCTCAAAGGATGGATCCACTTCAAGTAGCAAGCGATCAAATCGAAAGAGCTAGAGAAAAGAGAACGACCGAAGCACTCAATAGGAGTATAATAAGTTTCTTTATTATAATTCTTCTTGTTCTCCTTTTGAGATTGTTTATGAATATAATCCTTCAACTCCTACACATATTTTACCATTACCTACATATAAGCACGATAATCTTGTTGGTAAGAAAAATGCAGATTTTTTATGAAGGATTTACATGCCAAGGGTCGAGCTAACATTGAAAGAAAGAATGAGCAATATGCTAAGCAAGCCAATAAGAGCGTTTGAAGTTTGTTTTACAACCTAGAGTTTGGGTTTGGGAACACATGTATGAGGAAATGTTTCTTACACAAAGGAAATCGAAATTGTTGCCTAATGGAGATGGATTGTTCCAAGTCCTTGTAGGAATTAATGACAATGCCTACAAGCTAGATCTTCCTGGTGAGAACAATGTAAGTGCTATATTTCATGTGAGTAACTTGTTCCTGTTTGATGTAGGTGAAAGATTTGAGGATAAATATTTCTCAAGAGGGAGGGAATGATGAGGACCCAGTTGCACAAGCTCAAAGGATAGATCCACTTCAAATCAAAAGAGCTAGAGAAAAGAGAACGAATGAAACACTCAATAGGAGTATGACGTGGAGCATGACATGGAGTATGACAACCTACATGGAGCATGGCGTGGCGTCCATTATGGCAAACTACATGGAGCATGGCGTGGCGTCCATTATGGCAAACTACATGGAGCATGTCGTGGCGTACAACATGACAACCCACATGGATATGACGTGGCATCCTACATGGTATTCCACATGGAGCATGATATGGCATTCAATATGATAGTCCACATGGAGCATGACATGGCATAATAAATGATGACAAGGAATCAGGAAACATGGAAATCCTAACCTAAAAATGGACAACCAATAGTAGTTTATTAGAGCATGTCACCTTGAAAATGGACATGTTTGCAATTAGAACATGGAATGTTGTGGTTGTTTCGGGTGCTTCTAGTGTCATAGGGAGTTAAAAAGATGTAATATGATGTGTTTAGGACTAGACAAGACGAACTTGGCTAAATTGAATCTTTTACGCATAACTTTACTTAGACTTTGTATTCTAACGATACTTATGAGTAGGATTCAATAACCGTCGATGATTCATGAAACAAATTTTTTTACTATGTTTTGACTAGTCAGAGCGAGTGTCAATATTATATGAAGGGAAGAAAATCTTGAATGTGTATTCCATCCAGATAAATGAGCAAATCCAGAAAAATCAATAATGTCCACAAGAATAATGCACACATTAAACATTTATTTTCATGATGCATCATCATAAGTGTCTACACTAATCTCCCATAA
>QANY01005074.1:524251-574987 GCA_003255025.1 Datisca glomerata
AAAAGGCGTGTTACGATATGAAATATAATTTCTAATAGATAATGATATATCACTACAATAAATTTTACACATGATCATGGCGACTGAAAACACTATGGTATGTCTTTCATAGTATTTTTACAAGTGAGGTGTATCTACCTACACATTATTAAAAGTCCAGAATATAGGATAGCGTTTTTCGGTCGCTATCAAAAATTTTTTATAGCATTTTCTAAAAGCAATCAAAAACTTTCTATGGCATTTTTTAAACACTATCGCATGTCTTTTCTATCATTTTTAAATTCTGTAAAAAAACATTTGATAGCATTTTTTCATGCTATAAAATGATGTGAAATGTGTTATTATGTTTTCCATAATGTTTTGTTAGTGCTAAGAAATAGCTTAGATAACTTTTTTATTACTTATTATTGCAATTGTACGAATATAAAAAATAACAATAAAATTTTGATAAGATATCACAAAATCACATATAAATTTATTTAATTACTCAAAATTGTTAAGTACTCCACCAGAAATCACATCTCAAAATAATAATTATATATTGATTCTTACTTAGAGCAAGCAATAGTAATATAATGTAAGAAAAAGATTAAAATCTAGTATAAATTCAAATCTAACCAAAACTTACAGATACAAGATAATACTTAATAGAGGATAAGATTAGAAATTGAAAATCAATTTTGTTTTTATGTTCTCACTTTAAGCTTCCACTAAGCTTTCCTCCGGCTGATCACCAACTAATACAAATCAAAGTTTTACTCAAGTTGGATCTTTTAATCCAACCCTACAAAAATGCCTCCATTTAGTTAGTTTCTAATTTTACAACCAACCTGCCATGGGAATATAAAACACATAGACCTCTCAATATAGTATTTAGTACAAGTACATCCATGTAAAAGAAACAAGAATTTTAATTTTGAAACTAATACTATAACAGAAAAGGTCTTTTATATAGGGCAAAAATCTTCTAAAAAACCTTTTATAGAGTTCTGGAAAACCCTGCTTCTCCGGACGTTGTAATAGGTCTGAGATTTTTCGTAGCGTTCACAAACCCTGTAAAAGGCCTGACTTTTTATAACGGTCTTTGCCCCCTATAAAAGTCAGGCATTTTATAACGGTCTTTTCCCCTATAATAAATAAGATCTTTTATATGGGTCTTTGCCTCTGTTAAAAGTCAGGTGTTCTATAAAAAATATGGTATTTTATAGGGTTTTCTGCCCCTATAAAAAAACAGGTCTTTTATAAGGTTTTGTCCTTATAAAAGATTTATTTTTATAGCAGTGGTAGACCGTTATTAAATTATACTCATTTCGATTATAATACATCTGTAAGAAATGACATTTTCATTCTAGAATTAAAATGTATTCATAAATAAAAAGAGAACTCTAAATAACAATATAAATAGAGTATAATAGATTCTTACAAATCCTTTCATAAAAATCACAAATATCAACAAGTGTTTCACAAATTTCTATTTAAAGTCATCTAAAAATCTGGTTTATATAAGTATGAAAAAACTACTAATTCTAAAAATGAAACGTCTCCTCTAACATGTTCCACCCAAAAGAAGTTGTGTCTCACAAAATGAGCTTTCCTTCCATCCTTTTATGGTGTGGACCTTCAAAAAATATTGAAAGGAGTGATGCTTGAGGAGAGGGGTCAAAAAAATCATTCCAATACTCTTTTGCCTAGAGAAACCATAATACACTAATCCAACAAGAAATTTATTCATAGTTCAACAACAAGTCCAAGCAAAATAAACATTAAATGAGTGAAGCAAGGATAGTACCGACGGAATAGTAAACAAGCAGTCCAGCAAGAAAATAACTACTAAAGCAGAGAGAAAGCTACAAACATCAAGAAAATAACTTGTCATAAAAAGGATAAAAGATATATTGTTATCAACCTATAGCTAATTAGGATTGGAACTTTTGTTAGAATTATTTATGTATAGCTAAGCTAAGACAACAAATGACAAGGCTTCAAACAGAGGCATTGACCAACAAAATAGAATTTATTATCTCTCCTTAAAGGTCAAATACTCAACAAGAATTGCTGCATATTGATAAATCTACTATACAAGCACAACATGCTATGAGTTCACAATCTAGTAAGTAATGAAATTTTGATTACATTGAACCAACATCATTCTAGTAATGAAATTTTGATTACATTGAACCAACATCATTCTAGTAATGAAATTTTGATCCCCACACTCACTACAAGAAATATGGCATTCTACAAGAGACGGATATTCTCATGAAAAGTAATCCGCAGGGATCATGCGGCACTTATGACAGCCCCTCATATTAAAAGTTTATGTTTTTCACTTATGGCATTTTACAGGATTTTTCTACTCCTATAGAACGTTGTTTAACAGAGTTTTCAGACCCTTGTTGAATGTATTTAACATATGTTTTTAATACTTGTAAATTAACATTCACAGGTATTTTATATCCTATAAAGTGAGATACCATAAGGTTCATTGTTATAGTCAAGTATTCATATTAAACACTTTCAAAAGATAATTTTACGTAACATAAAGAACATCGATATAATAATTGACAACATTAACATTTAATCATTTCAACAAAGTTTTACATTATTCATTTGATCAACTTACAAATAAATCTAACTTGAGAACTAACTAACTTATCCCTAAAATATACAAGTAAACTTGTTCCAATAAATGTTAATGTTGAGTCTCGAAAATGAAAAATGAAGAACCTAAGTTGAATGGTAGTGTTTCACAACAGGGTATATAGTGCCTTCAGACTTTCCCAATGCCGAAGGAAAACACCATGAGTAGTTATTAGTTTGTGAGTATAGGAAAAAACAAATCTCCAAGCCCACTGCTCTCTTCGATTCTCTGAAGAATAAGTATAAAGACTTTAAGACAGCATAAAAAAATGGCCAGGTCTATTGGTATCAATTCTGAAAAGGTACAGAAACCATAAACATAAAACCAAACCTATCTAACATTTAATCTCTTATTATCCACCACTCCTAACCAAGGTCTTTAGATGCTAACCGCTTTTTCCAAGTGCTTTAGAGCCAAAAGAGTAAGAACGGGAAAACTTCAGTGACAAAATAGCATCATGGCAATTGATATTCAACTTGCCAAACAAAATTCATTACCAAGGACAAGAAAAAAGAGATATAAAGAGTGTACCTAGTGAGGACGCATTGCAATTTTTACACTGAAAAGAAAATTTAAATCTCATACAGATGTTAAATCTAGGACACAATCATAAACAGAGCTCCAGGAATGTTAAATAAGTGAAATTCCACATGTGCACGAGAAGAATAATTATGGAAGCAAAAATTGCATAACCAGTCACCATTTCACCATCCTTTCTAAAAGTTTGACAGTAAGAGAATCAAATTCTTGTAATTGCAATCCGCAGATCACCCTAACTCAGCAAATAATAATGTTTGATCAAAACAGTGCAAAATGGCAAGTTAAGCTTCTGATCTTCTAAGAGATGATGAACAAACACTTGGTATGAACGCAAAGAAACATAACCCCATTAATGCACCAGAGATCAGTCTTTAAACACAATATTGGAAAAAAAATCCTTAGTGCATTAGAAAAAAAAATCTCCAAAAGAAGGGGTAGTCATATTAGATCCGTATATGATCAAATTCAAAGAGAGTGTTTCCTTCAAAACACTACAAAATAAACCATATAAATTAACTTAGTTAAAAATCACTACAAGAAATATGTGATTCTACGACTTTTGGCTACAGGGTTTTACTAAAAATGAGAATTGTTTGGGATAAATTTCCAAGAGAAAAAATGGTAATTTCCAACAACAAGTGAAAAAACAAGTCTTAAATGTGTTCCTCTTTCCCACTCCTCAAAATAAATTATCATGTGTTCCTCTTTCCCACTCCTCAAAATAGACCATTTTAGTAGCAAATTAACTCCTGCCTCTCTCTCTTTGACAACCACTACCCAACCCCTATAAGCAACATTGTTATCCCTCTTAAACATGATTGCTCTCTCTCGTTCCACACTCTCTTTTCCTCTAACCTCTCTCTCACTCACATTCTCTTTTCCTCTAACCTCTCTTTCGATCCCACCCCTCTATGTCAACCCAATGACTCAACAGCCAAAATTCTCAAAAAATAATTAATGACAGCAACAAAACCTAGCCCTAAACTAACTAGTCACCATATAAAGAAGTAGTAACAGACCCACAACATCAAGACCCCCAAAGAAAAATAAATGATGAAGGAAAAGAAAAAAAAAGATAAAAGAACGAAAAGATATTTTCTCAAAATCAAACCATTGTCCTTCGCACCAGAAATTAGAACAGAGACAATCGTTCGTATAGAAACAAGTTAAGAAAGGAGAAAGTCACTCAAAATCAATCCCTTCTTCACACTAGAAATCAGAATAGAGAAACTCCTTCATGACAATTAGAAGCTTGAATCTGTAAAGAAATGAGAGACGAAGATAGATGATAGAGGTAGAGTGAATTTCTAGAAAATCAGGTGGTGTGTGTGTGTGTGCGCGCGCGCGTGTGTGTGTGAGTGTGAAAGAGACAGAGAGAGAGAGAGAGACCTTACCTGAGAAGCTTAAGCCTAGGGTATGCTTATGGCTAGCTTGAGACGAAGAGAGTCAAGCGTTATGTCAAATGGTCTTAAAGAAAGTCCAATCTAGAAAGAAGCGAACATGTTATAGAAGGTGGTAGAGATATTAATGAAGGTCTGGAGCCCTAGCTTCTAAAATAGGTTAGCATCGTCAATGGCAAATGCATCTTCCTGCTTCACTCTACTCCATTGAAAGTCTTTCTATTGCAGACTCTGCATCTCTCCTTCTGTGTTTATGGTGACTTGGACTCTAAAATTTCAGAAAGAAATTGAGAGAGTAAAAATCTCATAGATCCACCATCGTCGTCGAGCGACAATGAAAGCACAGAGCTTGAGAACCATCACCGCTCATCCATATCTCCTTAGATAAATCAGACACAGAGGGAATTTTTACAAAATTAGATGAGAGAGAGTCCTTACCTGAGAAGCTTGAGGCTAGGCGAGGCGAGGCGAGGGTCAGCTTGATACTGAGAGAGGCGAGGGGAGGGTCAGACTGAGAGAGACGGAGGCTAGGGTTTGCTTTCCCTCTTGTCTTCCCTCTGTCTAAAAGTTGAACAAGAGAGTGAGAGAGAAGTATCGAGCCACAGTATTGTCGAGGGGTCTCCAATTTTTTAGTTTCTCTGATTGAAAATGGAGCAACGAGTTGAGCTTCTCTGATCTAAAAATTGAGTAAAAGAATCGAGCCATAGTACTAAGAGAACTCGAGAATGAAATGTGAGGGGTCTCCAATTTTTGCTCAAAGCCCCGCTTAACTCCAAGTCCCGCGTCTCTATTGATTTTGCCTCCCACTTTTTTTCACTTTTAAAAGGAATAAATTTTACTTGATTTTAAAATCTCTTGTTGTTTTGAGTTTTTAACAAGAGGCGACTGTGAATCTTGTATTTTAATCCTGTGGAATGCCATATTTTTGTAGTGACTCTAATTACATTGAACCAACGGCATTCTACTAATGCAACTGAGAGAAGTTTCAAGTCTAGAAACAAATCAAATTACTAACCGTAGAGTCGTATACTTTAGACAAGTCCTCAATCGATGATGTCTCTGATCCATAGCTGCATCAAGGACAAATGAATCATATCCATGCATATTTATAGCCATGCCCTATAGTGGTCAAGATTCAAAACATTATCTGAATTAGGATACCAACCATCAATGTGTTCAAACATTTCAATATAGATGCATATTAAAAGTTGTATCAAGATATTGTATTGCTTTTCCATGCATAGAAAAAAGACATATTAGTAGACAAAAGCCATTAAAGAAAGGTAAACATTTTTAACAATGGAGGCATATATTGGTCTTAAGGATACCAATCCATCGACTATGCTTAGGAGTAAATCTAATTCATATATATTACACTCACGTACCAGACAACAAATGTGTATCAAATGATGTTCCATAAATATTATAGAAGGAGACCCCATCTGGTAATTTAGCATCACGAATAACTTGACGAGTACCGATCGCCCACTTCATAATAGAAAAGTTGAAGGGCAGGCCTATTGTCTTTCCATCATAATTTAACATAAAATAATTGAAACGGTCAGTGAAAAGTAAGGCACGAACAGTTTAAAGACAGGACTGCATTATGCTTCAATGCTGCCTCGTAACTCAAACAGAGTGATGTTGAATCAGCCTCAACAATGAATATCGAGAAACTACCTGTAGCAGCCCAAAAACAGAGTTAATGAACCGTTTACACGATATAATAGCGTTAGAACAGTAGATTATTATTCATTCACATGCTCCAAAAAAAATACTTGAGAAGGGCGAGCTGCATAGATGTACCCACTAAACTATATCCATAAAAGGTTTAGAGTAAATTATAGAGAAGTAAGAGTGGCAAATTCAATTCCATAATGCCTTCAAAGGATAGTGGCATTTTCTATATTTCTGCAGTAAAAAACCAAAGGTGTCAAAAAAAAAATCAGTGGCTGTCACAATTTTTATATCTATGATCTGTATGAAAAGAAACAGCAAGGAGAAAATCAGAACTGAAAGAAGCATCATCTACAATAAAAAAAACTCTGTAAAATTAAACCAACTCATCATAAGCTTGAAGCAAAACACAGACCGGCGCACTTGACCATACAAGCAAAGGTTTGAATGTAGTAACCATACCAACTTAACAAAATCCAACCATTTTAAAAAAAATATTAAAAGAACAAGCTTAAAAACCACACACACAGGAGGTAACTGGAAAGATACAACACACAAAATAGTCTAAGCTACAGCGAACCAATTTGTACTTCCGCTATGTGTTAGAGCGTCAGCAAAAGGACTGAATTATAATAATTTAATTAAGGCTTGAGAGGAGAGTAGCTTCAACATCAATTTTGTCCCCAAAATGAAAAAAGACCATTAATATAACTAAATGTAAAGCAAAAGGACTTTGTGAATTATAATAATTTAATTAACAAAGTAATAATGCAATTTCCTCCCCAACTCCAAGTTGCTTCATTAATGCATCAGACAACATTTCTAATAACTATTACAGCAGATGGATTACAAAAATCCACGGATAAAAGAGACATCTTACAACTTTATAAATCATTGTTTCACCATAAATGGCTGAAAATACTAACAAAGTAAACCGAACAGTACTGAGTAAATGACAATTATTCGAGTAGTGAGTCACTAACCAACATCACAGAAGAGAAACAATGACTAAGTTCTATTTGAAAATAATTCAAATCAAGAAATGATTACAAATTATATCACATGGTAACTAAATTTGGGCATTTCTTCGAGTAATCTAGTTAACATAAATATAACATTACAAGTAAAGGAAATACTTTCCGTGGAAAAGATAATCTCAAAGGAGAGATTTTAGGGAAAGATATATCCATGGTTGTTATGGGTAACGAAAATGGGAGCAAAGAGGTAATTAAGGAGGCACATTATGTGGGTCTTGACTCTGCAAACTTAATTAATGTAGAGGTGGGCTTCGGTAATATCGGCAGTAACTTAAGGATTAATGAGGATTTGCCCAAACCGGATCTGACTGATTTCGGGTCACAATTCGACCCGTTCATCCTTGGTCCATCAATTGAGAAAGCCCAGAAGAAGTGGGCTAGGAAAGGAAAGGCAGTGAAGCAATCTGGTTAATCCGTGACTGGTAGTGTCGGTTCGGGAAAAGGCAAAATGGCAAATAAATAATGCTGCTACCTTGCATGGGGATAACACGCACGTTCCCCTTTTCATGCAAGGTACCAAACGGAAAAGAGGAGGTAATGCTGATGACGGGAGGGAGCAATCCGACGCAGAACGGGTGGAGGTATTTAGCCCTAACTGGCCCCAGAGTAATCAACGAAGGTTCTGGGGTGGAATTGTCAAGGTGTAGGGAACCCCCTGACAGTTTTCATATTGCGAGAGCTAGTGAAATCGCATTCCACTGATTTTATTTTTCTCCTTGAAACTAAAAATAAAGCTAGAATAGTTTGGAAAATCAAAATAGAGTTTCGGGTTCTTTTACTGTCGATCTAATCGGTACTAGAGGTGGTTTAGCTCATTTCTGGAGGAACGGTGATTCGGTCAATCTAATAAAATATTGTGAATTTTTTATCGAAGTTCGTGTTTCTGATGTGGTTAAAGAAAAGGAATGGAGATTTTTATTGTATACTTGAGCCATAATGTTGATATTCGTAGGCAACATATTAAATCCCTTAAAGGACGGATTAGGGTGTGTGGTGAAATATGCATCGTGATGGATGATTTTAATGATCTTATGTCAGTTAGTGAGAAATATGGTGGTTATGATAGGGATCCTTGCAGTTTGTGTCTTCTTCTAGATTTTGCTGACAGTTGTATTTTGGTGGATATTGGTTTTGTGGGTACATGGATTAACAAATGAAATTTCCCTGCTCTTATTAAAGAAAGAAAGAATGGATAGATGCTTGGCTCATCCTAAGTGGCTCCAAGTTTATCAGATGGCTAGATTGTATCGCTTAATTGCTCTGGGGTCGGATCATTTGCCTATCTTTCTTGGCACGTCAGAGGATAAAAGGATATTTAAGCAGCTGTTCAGATATGACAGAAGCTAGTTCTCTCATGATGGATGTCAAAGGGTCATTTCCTCTGGATGGATAGAAGACGGCTCTGATCAGGGGAGAATTAATATTTCAGATAAGATGAACAGCACTATAAACCATCTGGTCCATTAGAGGATAAGAAATTCGTCAGCCAATTCGAACCGACTTTTGAAGGAAACGAAGAAGAAATTATGGGATGCCTACTCCCATCAACTTGTTGACTTTTCTAAAGTTCAGAGGTTAGAAGCTCAATATCAGGAGGGACTCATTTGTGAGGAGATTTATTCGAAGGATAGGGCTCATAACCAATGGCTACAAAATGGTGATCGTAATACTTCTTTTTTCCATACTTGTGTTAATTCCAGACGAAGGAACAATAATCATATTTTTGGGCTCAAGTATTAATGGGAACTGGCATACAAATTTGAGATCGATTCAGCATATTGCTCTCTCATTTTCAGAATATTTTCTATTCTTCTAAATCGTCTGATGATATGATCGTTAGGAACTACTACTAAAGGGGGTTAGATGACAGGTAAAACATGTCATTATAAACCTATATTGATGACTGGCCGACTCTCATCTACCGGGCTATCATCTTTACCTTCCCTACCATTAAAAAATCCCAATTTGCCTTTAAAGACGGGGATTCCCCATCATCTAAAGTCACATGAAAAGATTTTAGATGACTGGGAATCTTCATTATCTAATAGTCCGCGAAATGGCATTAGATGACGGGGAATCCCTGTCAGTAAAAGATCCCATAACTTTTTTTTAAAAATGTCATTGAAAGACAAAAACTGTCTTCCCATGACACAAAGCCAAGCCTTCCACCAGGACCCTAAACAAAATAAAGCAAACCAATCATTTAATCATTAACAACTAATAAAAGATAATTGTGCTCTAATATAAATTGAATTTCAGAATAAATTACAATGCCGTCAATTATGCTTCTTAAATTTCCAACTACAAAAATCGTCTCCAAATAATAAAGTAATTAATACAGATAGGAATTGAGATAATTGGGGTAAATTATGAATGGTAGCTGCCCATCTAAGTGAATTTTTTATGTTGGGATCAAAGGGAATGAATAATGCAGATCCTACTTACCAAAAATTTATTAAGTAAATAGGACTACATCATCAACAATGAAGTAGAACAGGAATGAATTATTTTCTAAATTAATGAAATTAGGCGACATGATAATGTAATCCATAGTCAAAAAACAAAGGAATCAAATGATCTTAGGCATGACCACATCTTAAGTCAACTCAATAAATTAAAACTATTGCTTCAAGTTCAGCAATAACAACTTTAAAGTTTCTCAGTCAGTAAGTAACTACTCGAGTTGATACTGCATAAGTTAGAAAAGTTATACCTCGCTATATGTGGTTCTCCCCTTGATGTTAGGCATGATTGGTTTGCTTTATTTTATGAACTGAAAATAAAACAAATAGATATTATATGATGTCCAGCTCAAACTTAGATTTAAATCACCGGAAATCAATTGAAGTTTATAACATGTCAAGTTTCATGTATATGACCATAAATCTAGATCAACATAGTGAGTATATTCATGAGTTCACATTACTCCATTAAAAGGATTTCCCTATAATATTGAACTGACGCAATCCTCCACCAGCTGATGCAGCATGATTGCTTGTAAATGCTGCAATATGGGCTCTCTCGATGAATGTTCCTCACCAAACCCACCAGACCCATCACCCAAGTACATAATATCCATCATGTTACAACAACTACCTTCAATACCAATGGTCTCCAATTCCAAATTCTAAACATTAAAGCAATGATAAAAGTCAAGTATATACTTTTTCTGCTTACGGGCAATGTACGGTATACAAACTTGAAAACAATGAGAGCAAATTAATCCTACAAAAACAATCATGTTGCATAGGCAACCAATGACTTAAAAAGTCCTCATAAATCCTAGAGCTTCCATTGTTTCCATTAATTTTTTAAGACGATAAGTTGATGATCTGCAAGCGTTTAATAAACAACCTCAAGAACACTCATATCTCTCCCTTCTTATATCTTCTTCCTCATATAATGCATTATGATCCGAAAATTCTTTCAAACACCTAATATTAAGTATGAACTATCTAAACTTTCTCCATTAAAACAAACTATAATGTTTAAAAGATGAAAAGCTCTAGGTGGCTTGAGCTGCCCACCCACATCATCAATAGTCAATAGTTAGGATTCTGAAAAGTTGCCTCACGAACTTGTAAAAGGATATAAGCTAGCTCTAAGAAACTTGCTGATAAGTAATATATTACCTGTGGAACAAGGCCTCACTGATAAGCTCCATTAGTAGCAAAGTTTCGACGCCCAGTACCTGAAAATCAAACCCCTACAGAGTCCTCTCGGATCTCGAAGCCGCTCTGTAATCTGTCATAGCATAAACATGTGATAGAAATGGGAAAATAAGTAAACAAAAGAACTTAGGCTAAAGAGAGCAGAAGGGAAAGAAATAGAATGAGAAAGACCTCTCGTTGTTGGCGTTGAAGCTCATCAATCTCCTTGTGAAGCTCGAGTTCAGTCTTCTTCGTTGTTATGACGTCACTTCCCATTTGATGGTTGGGGTTTTAGACCCAAGATATTAGAAGCGAAGAAGAATAGCTTGAACCCACACCGTCTCGAAGAACAAAGACGAAAACCCTTACGCCTCTGACAATTTCAAAACTTTTCCTTCAAAAAGTTCTTTCTTTGATAAAACCACCCCTGCTCCTCTATAAAAAAATAAAACACCTTAAGATCTAAGCAAACAATAAACAAACTAAGCGACCAACAAAATCAAATAGCAAGATTAAGGACGCCAGCTCCATCAATTCCTTTGATAGCCGTTTCTACCATAGAACGAGTAGAGAATCTAGATGGTTCTTGAGTGAGTGAGTGAGTGAGAAAGAGAGAGAGCGAGAGATGTGGAGAGTGAACTTTGGGATCAAGTTTGGGAAAAGGAAAATGAAGTGTAAGATGAAACTAGGGTTTGGGGTGGCTTATATAAGATGGCATTTTTTAAAATAAAGGAATCTTTGGCTAATAAGTGAGTTTTTTATATTATAAAATGATGATAGTTTAGTTTCGCACTTTAATCATAGGTAAGGCATTTATGACAGTTAATTAAAAAACTGTCATATTATCAAAATTAACCCCCTAACACCTTTTTCCTTTGACAGGTTTTGCAAAGCTGTCATTGTCTAAATAGGTGGTTGTCATTGTATCCTATTTTTGTAGTTATAAAGGTCTTGAAGAATATTTATTGTTGCCTTAGTGATGAGGACATATATTTTTGTTAGATGCAGAAGTTTCCGAGGAGGAAATTGTGGCAGGTGTGCGTGGTATTCATCCTTCAAAATCACCTAGTCCGGACGGCTGTACGACAGGGTTTTATCATCAGAGTTGGTGTTATTGGTCCGTATATTATTAATATGGTACGATATTTTTTTTATCTTTTGTATCATGCCTCCTGATATTAATCATACGCATATCATCCTTATCCCCAAAGTCAGTTGTCCGAGAAATATGTCACAACTTCATCCTAAAATGCTATGTAATATCTCTTATAAGATTATTTCTAAAATACTTACTAATCGCCTTAGAGGAGTTATTAATAAGATTATAGGAGACGATCAAGAGTGCGTTTATTCCAGGACGTCAAATTATTGTTAATGTTATCATTGCTCATGAGATTCTTCATTCACTTTGGACCCATAAGAAAGGCAAGAAAAGGGACATGGCTGTCAAAATTGATATGTCCAAGGCATATGATAGAGTGGAATAGAAGTTCTTATTATCCATCTTGCAGAAATTCAGCTTCTTATTTCTACGGAGGAGGTGGATTTTGGCCTGTATTTCTACGGTGACTTATAATATCTCTCTCAGTGGTGATCTGAATAAGAGGCTTAAACCGGATGGTGGATTAAGAAGAGGGTGATCCTCTATCTCTTTTTCTGTTCATTATCTATGTTGAGGCATTATCTAAAATGATTAATCATGCAGTTGATCTTGGCTTAATTTCAAGCTTTCAAGCAGTTTCTGAAGGTCCTACAGTTTCTCATCTTTTCTTTGTAGATGATTCTTTGTTCTTTTGTAATGCTTCTGATGCTAAAACTATTACTCTCCCAGATATTCTTAATAGTTATAGGGTTGCTTCTGGTCAAGAGGTTAATAAGCAGAAGAGTCTTGTGGGTTTTAGTAATAATATGTTGGCAGTAGACAGAAGGAGCTGGCCGATTTAGCTGGTATGAGAAGATCCAATTCGCTGGAGAAATATATGGGCGTGGAGACGGATTTCGATGATTCTAAGACTCATGTCTTTAGAAACATTATGGATAGGATTATTCAGAATATTTTGGGTTGGTCTGAAAAGCTTCTTTCTCCTGCAGGAAGGGAATTTTTAATTAAATCGGCTGCATTGGCTATTCCTAATTGCACCATGTCCTACTTTAAGCTTTTGATCACCTTGTGTAAGAAATTTTGTGCCCACTTGGCAAATTACTTATGGAGTTCCTCTCCTTGTAATTCTTGAATTCATTGGGGTTCGTGGGATAGGATAACTAAGAGTAAAATTGAGGGAGGCATGGGCTTTAAAGATTTAACTACTTTTAATCTAGCGTTGCTGGCTAAGCAAGGTTGGAGAATTATTTCTAACCCGGTTCCTTAGTTTCTTCTTTCCTGAAAAGAACATATTTTTATAATTCGAATTTCATGGATGTTGCGGTGGGTAGACGTCCTCATTGGGGTTAGAGGAGTCTTTGCGAGGGGAGGAATATTCTTGAAACACGAGTTGAGATGGAGCATGGGGGATGGAAGACATACTGATATTTGAAGTAATGGGTGGATTCCGAGGTTGTATACCTTCAAGGTCTTATCTCCTAGATCTTCAGAGTTCAATAAAGTATATGAGCGTATTGATCCAATTCGTAAGCCTTGGGACTTGAGTTTGGTGGATAGGGTTTTTTCGGCCAGAGGATAGCTCGATTATTAAGTATAATCCAATCAGTGAGTATGGTCATGAAGACATTCTTATCTGACATCACTCCCCATCTGGAAAGTATACTCCTAAAACTAGTTATTATGTTGCTTCTTTCTTCAAAAGAATGATTACGGGAAGAAGAAAGGAAAAGGTTAATCAAGCTCAGATTTGGCTAATAAGCAGACTTGGAAGGTGATTTGGAAGCTCAATTCCCCCTAAAATCAAGGATTTTATTCGACGATGATTAAAAAAATTTATTGCTTGCAAAACCAATTTAGTTAGAAGAGGTATGAATATTGAGAGTAAGTGTAGCGTTTGTAGGGGTGATGAGAAAAATTTAGTCCATATTTTTTTCAGGTGTTGTTTTGTTTCTAAATTTTGGTTTATTTCTCCTCTTAATTTGGACTCGAGCAAGTTGTCAGGCCAGGCTTTTGTAGATTATTAGAATTCTATCATGAAGCATATTTAGTCGTCAAACAATTATAAGCAACTCTTGGAATGGTGTTCGTTCAGTTTGTGGCAGTTATGAAATGTGGAACAAATCATGTTTTGAAGGTGTTGTCTTTGACCCGATGGAGGTCATTTTTGTTACAGGGTACAATCACGAGAATTCCGTATCCTTTTCGGCCACCCTTAACTCGATCATCAATGCTCATTCTTCTCTTTCTCGGCCTAATTCAAGCAGTTTTGGGTGTTTATATTATGATGCTTCCTGGATGGTTGGAAGCGGTTTGGCTGGTGTGGGTTGGTGTCCTTGGGATCCCGGGGGTAATCTTTTTACTGCAAGCATGGGTAGAATGGAGATAGTTCCCAACGTCCTTCATGCTTAGGCGCTGGCTCTTTGGTGGGTCATCGAAAATTCCCTTTTCACCAGTAACATTGGCATTGGTATCTTCTCTGACTCTTCATGCCTTATCGATGATATTAATTACAGTAATCACACTTCTCGAGACATTGCTCCTATTATTTCTGACATTTCGCATCTCACCGCGATTTTAGAAGGGTGACTTTCTCTCATTGCTTTAGAGACTTAAATCGTCCTACACACGATTGTGCAAGAATGGGTATTAATTTGTCGGCTAATATTGTTATGAATGTTTCAGAGGATAGTTCTAATTCTATTTTTGATTTTCTTGTTTTAAAGTCCTTGCTTTTGGCTAGTACTCTTTTTCCTCTTCTGAGTTTTCCCACTTGGGATTTTTACCAGGAAAGTTTTAACGAGGCTAGCCAGGGGGACTTTTCTTTCAGGTTTTTTTTGTTAAGACTATGCCTATGGTGTTCCTTCCAGTTCCTATCATTGCTTCGGTTGGCTAGGATATTGATGAGGGTCCTAAGGAGATGACAACTTAGCTAGGATGTCCTGTTACACTTTTGTTTTCTCTATTTGTTTAATGAAGGGCTCTTTCAGTTGGGGTGTTTTTACACCCCTTCTCTTTGACAGAAAAATGAAATATTCAATAAAAATAGGAAAATATAGAAAATTACTACTTGTTCATATGTGTATTGACCCTGATTACAAGAATAGTTCCCATCCCACCATAATTTCTATTAGCCTCAGCAGACCAAACAAGAAAGCAATTTAACTTTCTGAAATAGAGAACAAATCCACAAGTAAAATTTGGGACAATAGATGCCCTTGGTTGCTCATAAGGACATTACTCATACATGATTTTCATAAAACATCACAGGAATCAACAGCAAGTCTCCCTTTCATGAAACCCAAACTTTCAGCAGAGCAACGAAGAAAATAAAAGAATTCCTAAAAGAATAGTGGATGTAATATACATAATCAAGTAAAAGAGAGAAGAAAATTCTAATAAAACTCAACATACAGCATCAAACCATAATATTCAACAACAGCAAAGAAAATGACTTCTTAAAAAACTAATCAGAAGGAAAGAAACATAATCGCGATGGTGTTGACATGCCAACGAAGAAGGAGGAATCTCAGAACTCCATATTTCCTTTAAGCACAAAAATACTTTATGGTTGTTGAGACAGATTGGGCTAGAGAGTGAAAAAGCGCTAGAGAAGGAAGAGAACGTGCCAGAGAGAGGCGAGAAAGAGAAGAAAAAAGATACACAAAACAAGAGAAGCTTCAGCCTTTAGGTTTCAGATTTAAAAGCTTTAGAAGAGAGAATGCTGAGAAGCATCTATTCTCATGAAAAATGAACCGAGAAAACAAAGCTCCTTGATATGCTTTGTGCACAAAAATGAATGTCCAACCCTCTCTATTGGAGAGAAAGATGGAGAGAGAAGGGGAGAGAGAGAAGCTAATAAAAAACCCAACCTCTTTGTAATTTCGTCAAGACTTGTATTGTATACACCCTATCTATTCTTAAAGATGAAAAACAAATGAGTTCAAAGTGACGCTCTATTCTTAAAGATGAATGAAGAGTTCAAAGTCGCGCTCTTCATTTTCGCCAAAAGATTTTAAATGCCGCTCCTCTTTTTGACACACCTTTCTTCCACAGCGGTCAGGGTAAAATGGTATCTTCCTCTAGGTCTATTATAGGACTTTAAAATGAACTCTATAATTTAGTCCTATAAAATCATAATTGTTGTAGTGTAAGCACTCACAATGACATCACTTAACAATTAGAGATTATAAGTGGCATTTACCATAGAGACTTACTGAAAATTCTAGAATCTTAAATTAGCAACGAGATGACTCTACATCAATTATGGCCTTTTAGGACTAAGTTATAGGGTTCACTAAAAAGTCCTATAAAAGACATGGAAAATGTACCATTTTACCCAGACCGTGATAGAATAAAATTTTTGACAAAAATGAAGAGTGTGACTTTGAACTCTTCATTTATTTTTCATATTTAAGTATAGAGAGGGTACACAGTACAAGCCTCTTCGCTACTATCTTACAAAGAGGTAGGGTTTTTCAATTAGCTTCTCTCTCTCTCTCCTCTTATCTCTCTTCTCTTCTCTCTCCATCTCTCTCCAACAAAGTGGGTTGGACATTCATTTTCACGCACAAAGAATAGCAGGGAGCTTCATTTTCTCAGTTTGTTTTTCACGAAAACATATGCTTTTCACCCTTATCTCTTCTAAAGCTTCTGAATCTGAAACCTAAAGGTTAAAACTTATCTTGTTTCATGTCCCGTCTCTCTTCTCTTTCTCTCCTCTCTATGAAGGATTCTCTTATCTCTCTAGCGCTTTCTCACTCTCTGGCCCAATATTTCTCAACAACCATAAGGGATTTTTGTGCAGAAAGGAAATATGGAGTACTGAGATTCCTCCCTCCTCGTCGGTAAGTCAACGCCATCTCCGATTATGTTTCTTTCCTTTTGTTTAATTTTTTTTAAAGAATTTCCTTTGATATTGTTGAATATTATGGTTTGATGTTGTATGTTGAGTTTTGTTAGCATTTTCATCTCTCTTTTACTTGATTATGTAAGTTACATCAGCTTTTTTTAAGAATTCTTTTATTTTCTTCGTTGCTCTACTGAAAGTTAGGGTTTCATGAGAGGGAGACTGTTGTTGATTGCTATGATGTTTAATGAAAATCATGTATGAGTAATGTCCTTGTGATCAAGAAATGGCATCAACTATCCCAGATCTTACTTGTGGATTTGTTCTCTATTTCAGAAAGTTAAATTGCTTTCTATTTTAGTCTGCTGAGGCTCACAGAAAATATGGTGGGATGGGAACAATCTTTGTAATTAGGGTGAATACACACATGAACAAGTAGTAATTTTCTATATTTTCCTCTTTTTATTGATCTAATCTTTCCTTTTTTGTACAGGATTCTGCTGAATCAACAAACAAATTTGGCTAATTAGTTGCTTATCCAACCACAAATGAACTACTTTATTACACAGAGAAACCTAAAACATTCCTATGTTGCATATATATTTCAAATTGGATTTTTTCCTGCCCTAGTTCCCCTCATAACAATTACATTTAAGTTTTCTTCCAATGTAAGTAAGTGACTTATCGATAAAAAAAATATAGGTAAGTGGCTTGATAAATTGTGAAGTCTACATATTTACACTAGGCATTTTTACTGCCATTCAAGGTGTTTCTAGTCAATGGAAAGATAAAGGGTGGTGATATGTCTCTGTATGTTGCCACATTCGAGATCCTACACAATGCAAATACATATTTATTTATGTAATAAAATAATGGCAACAATGATGTAGTTACAGTATTTATAAGTTCATTTGTGTCAAGATTAATAAGCCCATTTCAATTTATGAATTTGGTTTTCACTTTCTATGAAAATTTTCTTGCTTGATCTTAAAAACTTCCTCGCTACCCCAGCATAATATAGATCATCATCAGTTATGCATCTGACATTTATGCTCTCTTTTTGTTATTTGCAGCTAATCTAAGACGATTATCTAGCTTTGAGGCCCTCAGTCAGAAAATAGGTAAGATTCTTCTCTTGTCTTAATGTAAGAATGAGAGAGTGAGAAAAATAGGGAGAGAGAGAGAGACACACACACACACACAGACAAAGAGAGGAAGAGAGAGGGGGAAGAGACGGAAACATGGAAAGAGAGAAAAGTGAGTGAGTGAGAGAGAGAGAGAATTAGTGAGAGAGAGGGAGTGAGAGAGAGGGAGAGAGAGGGTGAGAGAGGGAGAGCGTGAGAGAGAGAGAGAGAGAAAGAGAGAGAGAGAGAGAGAGAGAGAGTGAGAGATAGAGAGAGGAAGAAAGATAGACAGGGAGAGGGAGGGAGACTGAGTGAGAGAGGGAGAGAGGGAATGAAAGAGAGAGAGAGGGAATGAAAGAGAGAGAGTGTGTGTGTGTGTCTGTGAGAGAGAGAGCGAGGGAGAAAGAATGAGAGGGAGAGAGAGAGCGAGGGAGAAAGAGAGAGAGAGAGAGAGAGAAAGAGTGCGAAGGAGGAAGAGAGAGAGAGAAAGTGAGAGGGAGGGAGAGGGTGAGAGAGAGTCTGAGGGAGAGAGAGATAGATAGAGTGAGAAGGAGTGTGCAAGAGAGAGAGAAGGAGCGTGTGAGAGAGCGTGAGAGAGAGAGAGATAGATAGAAAAGGAGCGAGAGACATAGAGAGACAAAGACAAGGAGAAGATAAGTTGAACCGTAGGCATGCTAAATTGGTGGATACACACTGACCATGAAAGTCTAAAGCATTTAAAGGGTCAACATAAGCTGAACCGTTGGCATGCTAAATGGGTGGAGTTCATTGAAACATTCTCATATATGATTAAGTATAAGCAAGGTAAAGAGAATGTAGTTGCAGATGCATTATCCAGAAGGTATACTCTACTTAATTCTCTTAGTGCTAAATTGTTGGGTTTTTTTATAGACATTGTCATTTTTATTTATATAACTTCAAATACTGCTTGAGGGGACTGTTTTCTATCTAATGTTAACAAAAATTGAGTTTGGATTATTATAACTTGTTTGGAGTAGTTTCCATGGTTGCAGAATGCATACCATTCAATTATTGATGATTGTCATATTATAGTTGATTACACAGGCAGCAGCTGATTCCAAGGTGGATGCCAAGAAGGTTAAGTTAGTTAAGAGCTCTAACTGCTTAAATGTTGTCCCTGCAAACATCAATTATGTCTTATTTACATTCTTTCCACAGGAGAGGGTCTTTATGGTAAAAAGGAGTCGGGACAACTGCTCCAAGAAAGTTCCATGTTAATATGTTGAAAGAAAGTTTTGGGGGTTCATCATTGGTAAAGAGTTTACGTATGTGAACTAAGGTTTTCAAAGAGTGGGGAACGTTATTTTGTTTGTCATTACATTCTTTCAGACCTGGAGGTGCACAGTTCCTATTTTATGAAGGATCATAATAGACCAAGTGTGATCATCGGATGACAAAAAGTTATATGGCCGTAGTCAAGCCTGAGGTTGTTACTTTACTATATAATAGTGTTCATTTTGTTTTTTGAAATTTCTAATCTATTCTACTTCTCCATACATATATAATCTCATTAATTAGAAATTCTTATTTGGGAAATCAACTCTATGTTCATAGTTGAATGATATGGCCTAGAGTGAGTTCATAAGATATGATGCCTTCCCGTATAGTGAACATAATGGATAGATTCTATTGTGTATTTCTAATCAATAATTTTTTAGAAGTTAGGTCTAGCATGTGCTTGAATATCTTGTTGAAAGG
This sequence comes from Datisca glomerata, assembly GCA_003255025.1. Classification (NCBI taxonomy): domain Eukaryota; kingdom Viridiplantae; phylum Streptophyta; class Magnoliopsida; order Cucurbitales; family Datiscaceae; genus Datisca; species Datisca glomerata. The sequence continues at coordinate 543,988 of QANY01005074.1, forward strand.
CGGTTAATATAATGTATATCTCCAAGTCTTTTACTATATTATTTAAAATATCAGGCTGATTCTGGCACAATGGTTGACATCTTTGTGCATTTAATGAGAAACAAAAAGCAATAGGAATTGTGAAAGCCAAAATTGGTTTAGAACGATTGGTTGGGTCCTCCGTTCGTGTATGATTGCGTCCAGTATAAAACAATGATCATGATGAGCCAATACCATATTATCATTTACGTTGTTGTGACTTGCATCATCATTTTGACTCTTCTGAGCTTTATTTTGGTTTCTATTTCAGATGAAGTCTTATATTTCAGTATTTTGTTATTTGTATTTACTTTGGCTTGTACTTTCTATCAGAAGAATAGTTTTAAAGTATGGTTGCATGGCCTGCCAAAATGGTCATCATGGGGTAAGTTCGAAGTACCATCTGACTTGATTCTTGCAACAATCCTTGTTTTATTTGTTTGTCTGGCTACTGTTTGATGAAATTTTTTATATGCACTGAATTTCTTTTTGCTATACTTGCTATACTTTTTGTTGCTTTACTTTTCTTGTTGGTTGGTCTCGTTGAGTACCGGCTAGAGACTGGATTTTTCAGGGTTGGCTATCTTTCTTCATGTCCATAGGTTGTTCTTAGTGTTTTGGATTTTTTGGTTTTAATGGTGTGAGTTTGATGTACGATTACTCGGCAAAGATTTACACATTTAAGTGAAAATATTCATAAATTGGAGCCTATTTGCATAAAGAATACGCTAGATTCATGGGAATAGATCTAAAAATGAATATTGATATTATGAGTTTTAACACTGTATGAGCTTTAGTTGTTTTCTTGACTAGTATAATTGGGGCTGTAGATGAATGCTTCTGATAGTGGTGTTATAAACATTAGTGTCCAAGAAAAAAAACTATAACAATGAAGAACTAAATTGAGACTTGTTTCTATTTGTGTTAGTAAATGATCTGAGACGTTGTTTCCATTTTCATTGTGATGAATTTGAGACTTCAAGGCTTTGTGTTTGTGTTAGTAAACGATTTCAGTTGGTTTCTTTTTATGTAAACATTTGGTTTGATTTTTGTGCTCATAATATCTTTTGCAGGCCTACACCATAAAATGATGAAAAGTAAGCTCGTTTTGTGATACATTGCTTCTTTTGGTTAGTGCAATTTTTGGAGGAGACATGTCATTCTTAAAATTAGTAGATTTTTTGTATTTATAAATAAGATATCAGATGACTTTAAGTAGAAACATGGGAAAAACTTATTGATATTTGTGTTTTTTATGAAACGATTTGCAAGAATCTGTTTTATTATATATATTGTTATTTCGAGTTCTATTTTTATTTATGAATACAGTTAATTTTAGAATAAAAATGATTTTATGAATACATATAATTTTGGAATTTAATAGCAGGTACAGAAACAAAATAAAAGACCTTATAAAAAGGAGTCTTTTATAGGTACAAAAACCCTATAAAAGACCTAGTTTTTATAGGGGTAGAAAACACTATAAAATATAAGATTTTTTATAGGCGGCAGAAAACCCTATAAAATATAAGGTCTTTTATAGAGGTGTTGCCCCCCTATAAAAGGTAGTTTCTGGTGTAGTGTGAAATTTCATTGTTTAGAATTTTAGGGACAATACCTCAGCCTTTGTGAAGTTCTGATTTATTGATTTATGATCTTTGATTTTTTGTCTTTGACTATGATCAACTTTCCATATTTTAAGATCCTAAACTTAAAGAGAAACTAGGAAAAACAACGGGGCAAGAAAATATAATGTAATCTTGAATCCAAGCATATATCAACATAGCTTATTGAAATTGAAATCCAAATGCATTAATTGATAAAAGGGTCTTACACAATGTCATAGCTCCCACTTACCCAATTATTCAGCTGCAAGGCTCACACAAAGTTTAAAAAATAGAGAATATATCAATTGTTTATATCATAATGAAAGCGGGACAAAATACTCGGATTCCCTGCAATGTAAATCTTTTACTCCGTACTTACTAAAAAATATTCTCTTATAGATAGATGAAGCAAACTCTTCAAAATGTACAATAATCTACAACCCAACTACATCAAGTATTATTAGATAAAATCTTTATCGGTATAGAACGTATCTTAAAACCCCAAGAACTCATGTTGAACACATCAATAATCAAATAACTGATAAACAGAAGCGTACCTGGATCCATGATAATAGATCCCAATTTAGAGCATAGCGATTGGGCTTCTAGATCTACACAATTCTCTATGAGGGAGTCTCATTTGATTAAGCCTCTCTGTTTTCTTTCTAATGATGAGATATTAGAGATAATATAATGATTTTCCTTAATCGTGTGACATGTGGACCATAGCCATTTATAGATAACATATCTATTATCTTTTATTATTTCTATTTTAGCTAATCATAAAAATAGAAATTACCCTAAAGTCTCTACACATCAAAAGGTCCACAATCTATCGAGTACATTAAAATTCAAATTATCCATACCTTAGCCAATCAATTTTAATTGGGTTTAATCTTATTTGACAGTCTATAACATATAATTATTCACATATAAGTCCAACGATGGACTAGGGATCCAACAATCTCCCACGTTGACTTTATGTATAAGCTTAATTATGCCTTGCAAAAATAACTGAAAGAACTCAACTTTGCTCTCATTGCCAAAATGTATCTATAACTAATCTAGTCCATCAATCATACCAGGATAGGATCAAAGCGCCCTTCGCTACATCAATGATAACTCAACCCATCAGTGGTCACGTATGTCAATATAACTTATTGACATGGATTATGACTTGGATGTGTAGCATCAAAATTTCATGTAATGTGATTTTAACATGCCTATTTCTAACTGGTACACTGAAAGTCTTTTAGTGAGATCAAATCATACCAGAGTTAGAGTATGAATAAACCAAAACTTTATTTCACAGAAACTATCTCAAAATATTCAAAAACTAAAATAACCGAAAGTATGTCTATAAAGAAGGTCATCTAAAAAATACAAACTTCCACTAAAACTGAATATCATCAACCAATATGACACTCATGAGAGCAGTGTGCTCATGAAATTGTTTGGGTGGAAATCCCTTATTAAGCGAATCTACAAATGGAGTTTGTTCCAAAGTGCTCTATAGACAACTATCAACTCTAAACTCTTTCCTTAACAATAAGAAACTTGATGTCCATATACCTCGACTCTGTCGAGCTCCTATTGTTATTGGAATATGAAACTGTTGACTTATTGTATCAAAATAACATGAGGGGTCTCTCAATACCGTCCACTATGTGTAGCCCTATGATGAAATTCTGTAACCATATTTCGTGATTCGATGCCTCATAACATGCTATGAACTCTGTTGTCATGGTAGAAGAGGCTATAAGTAACTGTTTAGCACTCTTCCAGGAGACAGCACCTCCAGCTAGGAAAAAATATAGTCCGACGTAGATTTCATCTCAATCTGTTCTAATCTCTAATACGTGAGCATGTAGTCTTTTGTTTTTTATAAGTACCGCAAGACCCATTTAGCTATTTTCCAATGGTCTATGCATGGATTGCTTAAATATCTGTCCAACATTCAGTCACGTATGCAATATCCGGACGTGTACAAACATGAGCATACATCAGACTCTCTAGTACTGAGACATAGAGAATCTTCTGCATTTCCTTTTTCCTCAAAATCATTCTTAGGACACTGATTTAGACTAAACTTGTCTCCCTTAGCCACAAGGGTATCACATGGTTTGCAATCTTACATGTCGTATATTTTGAGAATATTTTCAATATAACTCTTTTGTGATAATCTAAAAATATCTCGGGAACGATCTTGGCATATTTGGATGCCTAATACAAAATATGCGTCACCAAAACCTTTCTTCTCAAAATTCTTAGCTAGAAATCTCTTATTTCCGTGTAATAAGCCTATATTGTTGCCAGCAAGCAAGATGCCACATATAAAACCAAAAAAATATGCTTGCTCCCACAGAATTATAGTATACATAATCATCGACCAAATTCATCTCAAACGAGTTGATCACTTGATGAAACTTGAAATACCATTGTTGATATACTTGAAGTCCATAGATGGATTTCTTAAGTTTGCTAACCATATTCTTTGGGTCTCCTAACATAAAATTTTATGGTTGCATCATATAAATCGTTTGTTCAATGTTGCCATTGAGAAACACCATCTTCACATCCATCTGATATAACTCAAGATTAAAATGCGCCACCAATGTCATCTCGTTGGTCTTAAAAATCTAGTTGCAACCAATGGGTATCGCTTCTTCTGGTAATGGGACAAGATCTCAGACATCATTATGCTTCATGCACTTAATCTCCTCATTCATGGCATCGATCCACTTCTAAGAGTTAGGACTTTCCATGGCTTGATGGAAGTTGATCAGGTCATCTTCCATCACCCAATGTCTACCTCATAGTCTTGGAGAAATACAATGTAATCATCTGGCACTACACTTTTCCTCTCTCTAGTGGATCTCCTTAATGGCATAGTTTCTTCAGGTGCTAGAGTTTGTTCTTCTGGAAGAATTTCTTGAATGGGAGGTTTTCTATTATTGTCTTGATATGTTGTGTCATGAGCAATGTTAGGGACGTAGTTCTAATCAATACTAATAACACATGTGGGAATGTCAACACATTACTCCTGAAAGATAAAATCCCTAACTGTATCTACCCCGTAAACTAACCTAGTCGTGGGATCATAAAACTTGTTCCCCTTGGATCTTTCAAAGTATCTAACAAAATAGCAACTCTCTCATCCTTAAGTCCAATTTCTTCCCATTAGGACTATAAGGCCTTACCTCAGCTGGACACTCCCAAACATGTAAATGCTCTAGACTAGGTTTCTAGCTGATCCAAAGCTCATATGAGATTTTAGCAGTCACTTTAGTTAGAACTCTATTAAGGATGTACGCCGCAACCTTAAGTGCTTCACCCTAGAGTGATTCTGATAAGGTATAATGACTAATCATACTCATTACCATGTCCTTAATCATTCTGTTTTGTCTTTCAGCAACACCATTCATAGTAGACGAATCTTACATAGTGTATTGTGAGACGATACCACATTCCTCTATGAATTTAACAAACGGTCATGGACGTTGTTCACCTGAACTGTCATATATGCAATAGTACTCACCACCACGATCAAATTTGACCCTTTGTATCCTTTTATTGAGTTGGTTCTCAACTTCAACTTTAAAATTTTTAAACACGTACAATGACTGTGACTTTTCATGGATCAGATACATGTATCCATATCTAGAATAATCATCTATGAACATTATTAAGTATAATTAACCATTTCATGAAACCGAAGGGAATAATCCATAAATATTTGGAGGTATAAGTTCTAAGACGTCCTGAGTCCTGTTGACTTCAAATCTCCTTTTATCAGTTTTCCTTCCCTTTATACAATTAGCACAAACATCAAAATCTGTGAAATTTAAGGGACCAAGAATATAGTCTAACACAAGTCTATTTATTCTTCGTATGGAGATATGACCCAATCTCTTGTGCCACAACGTAGCCAAATTTTCACTGGTTAATTTTCTTTTAGTGCCACGTGTACTTAATGTTGGATCGAGTTTTTGATTTTGAAGAAAAATTAATGAACCGTGACAAGTTCATGGGTGAAATTTAAAAAAAAATCATATAAATGTTTAATCCAATTACACATAAAACTAATAACTGAACATGCATGATCATAAAAATGTATCGAGAGTAGATAGAAACAATTTATACATTTTCAATTATGGAGATTTTCTTATTTGACGGGATCCAATTTCTATCTTGCGTTCTTCGTTCTTTACAAAGCTAGTAATTCATCTTCACACAAACAACTACTCGTTAGAGTCAGAAGTAAAACTCTCAAGGATTTGTGTAGGATTTTAGTTTGGGCGCTCAAAACAACGATTGAGAGAGAAAATAAATTTTTCTCTTCCCCTATTGTGAAATCGGCGGCAACTACGTAGGGAGGAAAGATAAACTTTTTTTCTACTCGATTTAACACACTATGTGGTTAGGGTTAGGTTTGCAACCCTTTTATATTAATTACAGAATTTACCCATATACCACTATATGATCAAGCCAAAATTTTCATTCTTCTTGCAATCTGATGTGCGATTTTTACATCTCCCCTAGAGCCAAAATTGTGTTCAAATTTATCAGTCTAAATAGATAAATTAAATGATCCTCATCAATTAAGTAATTAATTATTTTTATTTACTAATTATCTAATAATTAGAAAATAACAAAATAATTAATTTGAACATTAATTTTACTCTTCACGAATTTAGTGATGACATCCATCTCCCCTATTTTGACTATGGTATTGGGAATAACAATAGGAAAATAGGATTTTAAGTAATAAGTTTTTGCATGAAACAGATTTCCGGAAGTCCACATTTGTCCAAAACACTTTTTTGGTCCAACTGACATTGTTTCTCATTCTTGTCCTTATAAATTTCTCTTGAGACCGAAAGTACTCACATGAATAAAGCTATTGCATTCAAATACCCGGCTAATTTATCTCCATAAATTCTTCACCAATTTAATCCCGATATCGTACGACTCAATTATAGGTCTGATGTCGATAAAACTTTTGATTCATGAGCGCTATATTTTCTATTGGTGCAAACAAACTTTTATATTTAACAGTCCATAGAATATTTTATGATATTACAGTTTGTGAATATCATTAACAAGTCAGATGTAAATTAACCATTTTACTCCTCTAGTTATTATTTCATTAACACTTTTATTGACTGTGAGTAAGAAAAATATATCAGTCACTACAACATCTATGTGTTGTTATGGCACAATACAATAGGGTTTTGTCGCAGAGTGAAATTTCTTCTGACATTCTTTTTATTGGAAATTATCTTTTGATAAATGATGCCCATAAAATTATTAGCAGGAAGAATGGATTTCAATCTCTTGACTACTTTAGCCAACCTCCCTTAGACTTCATCATTTTATTTGGTTTCACTTATGGCATGTGACAATGTAAACATTCTAGTTTTTGTTATAATTAAGATTTTGAAAATCCTAGTTAGGGAAGTAAATATGGTATATTTCATTCAGTAAAAAGGGTTTTATAATATTCTTATGTTTGGATAAATTGAAGACCAAATCCATAGAGTAGTCGACAATTAATCTAATCCAAATCGTGTTGATGCCACTAAGAAACAGGCCAATGGCCTTATATTTTATAGGGTTATATTCTTCTCCTAAGGTCCGCATAGTAGCAATTATGGTTACAAATTGTTATGAATATGTTTTGCTATCATTTCATTTGGTATTATGTTTCCTTGTTGGATATAATTTCCACCTCTTTTTGATTGCCTTCCTTTCCATTTTCATATGGAACTCACATGATTATTGTAAATTGTATACGTAATGAAAGATTCTTGATGTTTGCAATCAAATTTTTTAGTTAACTATTGAGTTCTTTTTCAGGTATTAGTCTTTTGTTTAGTAAGTCATTTCCATGAACAAAATTGATTTGTTGTTCACCAAAACTACAAAGGGGTTGAGCAATCTATTCAAGTATGTTCATCCTCAACCAAATGGTTTAGCAAGTCATTTTCATGAACTATAAGTTTCTTCACATTTCTCATCATCTTTTGTCTTGTTTAACAAGGCATATTTTGTTCTCCCCATTTGATATGAAAGTTGTTATAATATATTTAGCGTATAAATGTTGGCAGAGGTGATATTTTTACACACAACCATTATTTGATTTTGTCATTGATGGATACAACATTTGTATATTTGCTTATGGCCAGACTGAATGAGAAAAAACCTATACAATGGTATGTTATATGGTTAAAATTTTGTAGTGCATAATCTTGCAGCTAATAGAAATTCTTTTTGACAAATGCTTAACATATGTAGCTAATTTAAATTCAAGTATTGATTCTTTTGTTGGCTTTAAAGTATTCATTCTTTCCAATGTTTTAAAGGATTTTCTCCTAAAATTTCAGTTTGCGGACTTTATATAGCATAGAAATTTTCTATAGGTCTATATACGTGTATGTTAAAACCCATTCTAATTGTTATATTTATGCTTTAATGGTGTTTTAGGGCACAAGTAGTAGGCTGACCACTAGTAAGATCTTACTGGAAGAACATAAGGGGGCTGAGAAGGGAGCAGGAAACAAAAGCAATACTAATAGTGTTGCATTCCTGAAACAATTGAGGGAGCAGAAAATAGAAGCAATATTGCATTCGTAAATCCCTAATCCTATGATTATGCTTTAAATTTTTCCTTCTCTTTGTATTAATTAGATTGATCCTCTTAAGTTGGACCCTTTTATGGATTTTTCTTTCTTCTATTTGAGGTTGTCATTATGTAATTAGTTGTTTATGGTATTAGAATCAATTTGTTAAGTTTTATTGATGGTTAACTGTTTATTTGGTTTAATTATATTTAATTGTTCACTTCAACCAACTAAATTTTCTGGGGATGTTGAGTACTCGTCATTAGCTTCTAGAAGAAAATGATTGGTTTCGTGAATTGTTATATGGGCCCAATAGTAAGCTTCTTCTTAAAAGGAGTTTCTAGTAAATTAATTATAATTTTTAAAAATTACTTATATGTACGTATATTTCTCTTGTAGTTGTAAGAAGAAACTCATCAACTTCTGATATCCTAGAGCAAGAGGTGGCAGAGAAGATTGGAATTTTAATAGTTGGGTGGTAAGCTAAAAAGTATATAAATGTTTACTATATGGAAACGATTTAGGAAATTGAATTCAACTTTATGAAACTTGTTGGTGTAGTTGTGTTTTTAGGTGTTAGACTTCCTAATAGAGATAATTTAATCTATTTTCTTTTTCTTCTTTTTGGGGTGAGGGAATTGATGAATTTGAAAAGCTTAGTATTGCTACGAACCTTCTCTGTCACTTAAGCTTTGTCATTGTCTTATAAGACATTGTTTAGATAAGCTTGGTTACTGGTTAAATGTTGCATTTTGAGACAATAGACTTGGTTGGCAGTTAAATGTCAAAATTTGGTTGCTCTCACGAACGACTATACTATATCATGGAATGCTGTAAGTCTGCCACTAATTCTTAACTTCCTTATCTAATAAGTCATTTCTTAGTTGTTGATCATTTAGATTGTACTATTTGGAATAGGTGGCTTGCTCCTTCATCTGAATGGATCATCCATGCTTGGGTACAACACTTTGATCTTGTCCTGAAGTATCACCAAAGCAGTTGCCTGCGCCGCCACCACCTCACCAAGGAAAACCACCAAGTGGACCTCCTAGGTTACCTCCACCTTCAGTATCTAGATGTGAATTTATACTAGATTTTAGTTTTTTTAGATAAATTACTTTTGTTTTCTTTATGTAAAAATCAATATGTAATTATCATTTTGAGATGTGAATTCTAGTAGACAATTAGTATGTAACAATTTTGTTATTTCGTGATATTTTCTGAAAAGTTATTTATTTTTTATATTTGTACAAACGTAAAGTATAAGTAATAAAAAAAGCTATAAAAAATATTTAATAACATTAAAAAAATAATAAGTAATGAAAAATGTTATGAAAGATCTACGATTGCATTTATAAAACGCTATGAAATGCTTTCATAGTACTTTTTAAATGCTATAAAAAGTGTTTAATAACGTTTAAAAACGCAATAAAAAGCTTTTGATAGTGTTTAAAAAATGCTATCGTAGGCTTTTATAACGTTTAAAAAATGCTATCATAGGTTGTAACGTCAGTATACATCGCGTTTTCAGAAACGCTAGCAAAACCTTATGATAGCGTTTTTTGGCTGCTATCGTACCTTTTTTGTTATAGTGAGTGAAATGTCTCATACAGATCACAATGTCTTATTCAATTACTCATGTCATCGAGTAACATGCCTGTTTTATTTATTCACACACCCATCCATAAAGCATAAGGTGATATTGTTGATTTTGCAATCTTATCAGAAATTTTATATTTGTGAATCACACAACCCCAACATAGTTGAATCACGGTCCTAATAGCCGAAGTATTGTATGGCAATTCAAACTCACTCATTTGGCATATTAAAGATCGCAACTAAGTCAAGTTTCGTATTCACCTCAGGATTAAGGTAATTATGAAAATACCCTTAAGATATAACATTAGATTTAGAGCTAGATAAATGCTTTTGCTCTAAACTAATTGGTTACTGGTATATTCAACATGTTCCTTAACATGTCTACGCCAACCTTAGAGTCTCCACTCCCAACCCCCGAGACCGACATCCTTTGGTTCAATCAAACTGTCATAATTGGATTCGATCGTCCAGTCAATCCTAAAACTACGAATAACATTCTGATCTATCTCAGAAGAGTTTGTCTAGAAGATCGCTCGGTCTTTACTCTTCTTACGATGATAAAATTTCCAGCACTTAAGTAAATTACGAACACACTTTATTTAAAGGAAACTTTCAGTTTATTCATTAAAATTCAGTAATACATTAATGTCAAAGAGATAGTTTTTTACTCATAAATATTTATTACACCCTATTTTATGGACACAATTTCAAAGCTTAATTGCAAGAATTCGTTAAATGAAGTAATAGTATCAAGTAAATAAAGATTATCAAAACCTGATAAAAAACTGAAATCAACCAAATTTGAATCATGAAAAAACCAAATTTTTCTTCTCCAAAAGAACAAATATACCCACCTTTGTCCAAAAGAGTAACAGAAATCAAATCTGGTCTAAAAGACGGTACAATAAAAGTGTCATCAAGTTCAAAATAAAATCCAGCCTTTAATAGTAATCTAAATTTCCCTATTGCTTCAACCCCAATTGTCATGTCATTGCCCACGTAGATGAATCTTTCAGCATCATTTGTCTTTCAGCAATTCAGGCAACCTTGTATAGACAGGCTGATGTGAGTTGTTCACTAGAATCTATCCACCATGATGTGTCTAGGAACCAAATTTAAATTAACCTCAGAACAAACTAAATTAAGAAGCATACCTTTCTAAGCATGCCAAGCATAATAGTTGGTGCATTGCTTCTTCATATTCCCTTCAGCTCCACAGAAGTAACAACCATTGCCTTTTGGTTTAACCGATTTCTTTTGTTATTTCTTGTGTGGTGCTATATCCGTAAACAACCTTATCCTTCTTCACCAATTAATACTTTACTTTCTTGATGCTGGCAATAATATTAGCATGAGTAATAACTTGATAGAGAACCATTAACCAACCTATATGCTCACTAAAATCCCAAAACAATAACAAATTTAAACAAAGATAAATCTCATCTCAAGACACCAGGCACTAAATTAATAATTTGACTTTGGCCAAAACATTAACTTGTAAGTGATCTCTTAATGTAGTAATCAAACACTGATTATAAGAACATATTGAACAAGAAACCTTGATTTGGGTCGATTTGTTGTTCATATATAAAATCGAATAATTATCGTGCATTTATTATCACAGAAGCACATGTAATTCTGTCAAAAATTTACGTTCCTTTGGGCTGGTTAATACTCACATATGTTACACACACAGAACCATTTATATTTTAAGATAAAATTAACTTTCACAAGAGAAATCACTTTGACGACGTATTGCAATTAATTCATCTCAAAATATATATAAACATAATAACAATGTTTGAATTTAAAATTGTACCGTAATCAATCCTTAAATTAATTGAATAACGATTAATTTTACGATCCCTAAAATCAATTTGAAATTAATTTAATTAAACATTCCTTAAAATTAATTTAATTAAAACTTGAAAAAAAAATTAATCGAGCGCAGGTGAAATCCTTAGCCCTTCTGTGTGCTGCGGGCTTTAGTCCTTTAGCCCGCAGCCCAGAAATTGTAAAGAAATTTTTTTAAACAATACTAGCTATTGTGGGCTTCAGCCCAAAGCCTTTTTCTGAAGCCCACAGCCTCCTCTTTTTTAATTTCCAACTATTGTCCGTGTACCATAAATTAAACCCTTTTAGCTTTTCGTTTTCTTTAAGGTATCAGGTGGCTGCGATGGCCGCTTGAATCAACAGCCATGGCTGCACAGCCGCGGCTCCCTTGCGGTCAGACCACCACATTAACACCAGCGACGGTGAAATTGCTGGTCGATGATCCCAGAATAAAATTAAAATCTTAATATTATTCCAAAATTATTCTTAAGTCTAACAATATCAAAAATTAGATTTATGAAATCCAAGAATACCAACATATATTTATTACCAAAAATTCCCTTCTCCAATCTAATAATTTTAGCATATAATTATCAAATTTAAGAATACCATAATATATTAATATAAATACATATAATCATGATTCTAAACTCAAATATGATTCTCAATTATTCAACATGAATGACTCTGATACCACTTATTAGATAAAATCTTTATCGGTATAAACCGTATCTTAAAACCCCCAAGAACTCATGTTGAACACATCAAGAATCAAATAACTAGTAAAGGAAAAACGTACATGAATCCATGACAATAGATCATAATTTAGAGCTGAGCGGTTGGCTTTCCAAATCTATACAATTTCTCTATGAGAGAGTCCATTTTTATTAAGCCTATATGTTTTTTTCTCTAACGATGTAATATTAGAGAGAATATAATGATTTTTTTTAATCGTGTGACTTGAAGACCATAATCGCTTATAGATAACATATCTATTATCTTTTGTTATTTCTATTTTAGCCTAACATAAAAAATAAAAATTACCCTAAAATCTCTACACATCAAAAAGTCCACAACCTATCAGATACATTAAAATTCAAATTAGACAAACCTTAACCAATCACTTTTAATTGGGTTTAATTTTATTTGATATTCAATAACACATAATTATTCATATATAAATTTAATGTTGATTTAAGGATCCAATAAGAATAACACAAAATAAGTCACCACATGAAAAAACACTAAACAAGCAGAAGAAAATTTATGTTATTTCAAGGAACAAAGAAATAAGAGTGACTAACTTCCACATGAAGGATGCCTACGTAGTTAAGTTAGGCGTACAATAGGAATATTTGGGATCTGACCTTTAAATGCCATGACATAGAAAATGGGTAGGCAACTAAAGACAGCTCATCCTATAGATTTACACAGTCAATCATCTTTACTTTTTCAACAAAACCAAAATCCTCAAAGAATCTAACATTCCTATTATCACAAGATAAACACATATTTTTCCATTGTACTTGTTTTGATAAGCCTATACCTAAAAGGAAACCAAAAACTCTATACTCTATCCTTGAGCATGGAGAGATTTGTTCTAGTGTATAAAAATAAGGCAGTGAATAAGTGATTCCATAATAGAAAATTGTAGATACAATTAATAGCCATGGCATTTGTTCAAACACAACAACTTCTGAAAACCACGCGATAAGATCAATGTTGCAGCTACCATAAGCTGCATTAACAAGCATCCCATTTAAGTTAATCATTCTTTTGTGGTTTTTCTTCATCAAAGCACATTCGTTTTTAAATTAGGTAAAATTAAGGAGGTGTAACTCTTAATAAAGATTGTGTACTTCATGAGCTACAAGATCCAATACCAAATCATATACCCTAACCTCATATGATATGCACTAAATCAAACATTATCCTTCAACTAATGAATTGGAATAAAATAAAAATATTTGATAAAATCATATGCTAAACTTGTCACAAACTCCAATATGAATGATATACCTTTCGAGCAAGCTAACCATCAAGCCCATCTGTAACTGCTGCAGCAATGAAAATACTAGTTATAGATGTTGTTCCCTACCAATGAATAAATCTTAACCTAGCATCATCTATAAAAAATATCTAATTACAGGACTTCAAATAAATCAGTAACTTAATAGAGAAAATAACAAAGAATCTTTACATAGACAATTTGTAGAAATGATGAACCTTTAGGGTTTTGATCTTAAAGAAAGATGATGAGCCTCTGGTTCTGATTTCTTATTAAAAAATAATGATCTTTACAATGGGTAAGTGATGTATATATATACATATAATCTCTAACGGTTGCCTATGATCTCCAACGGATGCCTATTGATGCCTATGATCATTTTTTTACCAGAAATGGTTAGACACCCACTGTGTTTGGTGAAAGTCTCTGTTCTGCTTTCCTCTTTTTCCTGTGATGAAGATTTCCTTCTGAGGCTGTAATTTCTGCTTGTCTTTCTTCAACACTCCCCCCCAAGTTGGGTTCGTATAGGTTGATCGAGCCCAACTTGTTAAGTATTCTTTGGAGGTTATTTTTGTCAAGGGCTTTGGTGAAGATGTCGGCCAGCTGGTCTTCACTACGTACAAAAGGAATGGTGATTTCTCCCGACTGTACCTTCTCTCTTATAAAGTGACAGTCCACTTCAATGTGTTTGGTTCTCTCGTGGAAAACGGGGTTCATTGCAATATGACGTGCTTCTTGGTTATCATAGTGCATCTCTATCAGTTTTTTTATCTCAACCTTCATGTCTTGAAGGAGATGTCTAATCCATGTGAGTTCACTAGCAGTGGAGGCCATGGCTCTGTATTCTGCCTCTGCACTTGACCTTGCTACAACAGTTTGTTTCTTGCTCTTCCAGGTTACTAGATTTTCACCTACAAAGACACATAAGCCAGTTGTAGATTTTCTATCATAACTACCTGCCCAGTCTGCATAAGTGTATCCAACTACGGAGTTTTCCCCAGTTCTCTTCATCCATATCCCTTGATCGGGTGTTCCTTTAAGGTATCTGAGTATCCTTTATGCGGCTGCCTGGTGATTTGTGCAAAGTGCGTGCATGAATTGACTAATAACGCTAACTGCAAAAGTGATATCTGGTCTTGTAACCGTTAGATAAATTAGTTTTCCTACTAGTCTCTGATATTGGCCTATATCAATTATTGGTTTGCTATCATTAAGTCCTATTTTCATGTTGGTTTTCATTGGCATGCTAGCATGTTTTGCCCCTATCATGCATGTTTCTTTTAACAAGTCTAAGATATATTTTCTTTTGAGATAGAAACAGTCCCTTTTTCGAGTGAGCTATTTCTATCCCTAGGAAGTACTTCAGTTTTCTTAGATCTTTAATATCAAACTCTCCTTTTAGAAATTGTTGAACACTCCATATTTCATCATGGTTATTTTCGGTGATGATAATGTCATCTACGTAGACTAAAACGATGGTGGTGGAGTTGTTCGTGTGTTTGACGAACATAGATGAGTCAGCAGAGCTTTTGACAAAGTTAATTTTTAAAAGAGACAAGCTTAATTTTTCATACCATGCCCTTGGTGACTGTTTCAGGCCGTAGATAGCCTTCTCTAATCTACATACTATGGACGGGTGTGTTGCTTTCTCGTGTCATTGAGGAAGGGACATATATACTTCTTCTTCCAGATTTCCTTGGAGGAATGCATTTTTTACATCCATTTGATATAGTTCCCAGCTGAGGTTGGTGGCAACGGATAGTAATACTCGGATCGTGTTCATTTTTGCTATTGGAGCGAACGTTTCCTGGTAATCTACTCTATATGTCTGAGTAAAGCCCTTGGCGACTAGTCGGGTTTTATATCTTTCAATAGTGCCGTTGCTATTGTATTTGGTCTTGTAGACCCATTTACATCCTACAGGTTTTTTCCCGTTGAGTAGTGGGATTATATCCCAAGTGTCATTCTTTTTCAAGACTAGAAGTTCTTCATTCATCGCCTTTCTCCATTTGGGGTCGAGTTGGGCTTCTTGATAGGTCTTTGGCTCAACTGTTTCATCAATTTTGCCCAAGTATGCCCTGTGGATGTTAGAGATTTTATCATAAGATAGGAAATTTTGGATAGGGTATAGAACCTGATGGGACATGTAGTCTTTTAATCTTGCTGGGGGTTGAGTTTGCCTTGTTGTCCTTCTTACGATTACCACTTCATCAGTGACAGCTGCCTCATCAGTTGCTCCCCCTGAGGTAGTTGTCTCAGGCGCGGTTGATGCAGTATCGTGTTCCTGTCTTATGATATCGGAGGAAATAATACTGTTAGGTAGCGGAAACGTTTGGTGGTTATGGTTGTCGGGGTCCTTTGGGTAATAGGATTCTAGTTCTAAAAATTGTACATCGCGCGAGATGTAGAGTTTATGGTTTATTGGATCGTAACACTTATACCCTTTTTTCTCAGCGGAATACCCCAAAAATAGGGTTTTGACTGAGGTTTTGTCCAATTTATCAAGTCTTGTAATGTGTACGAAGCATGTACATCCGAATACTCGTATAAGATCTAGGTTAATTTTCCTACCCTTGAGAATTTCTAGAGGGCTTTTCAGATGCAATTTTACACTGGGTAGCCGATTGATGAGGTAGGTTACTGTAAGTATAGCATCGGACCAGTATCTTTTGGGTATGTTGTTTTGGAGGAGGAGAGACCTAGTCATTTCAAGAAGGTGTCGGTTTTTGCGTTCTGAGACACCATTTTTTTGTGGGGTGTGGATACAGGTGGTGTTATGTCGTATACCCTTTTGTTTAAAAAACTCAAAAAAGGTGTTGTTAGTATACTCGGTTCCATTGTCAGACATAAAGATTTTTATGGTTGTTTCAAATTGAGTTTCAACTAAATTGTTGAACTCTTGAAAATGACTGAAGACTTCATTTTTTGATTTCAAAAGATATAACCATGTGGTGCGAGAGAAATCATCAATAAATGTAACAAAATATTTGAATTTATTATATGAATCAAATGGGGCGGGTCTCCAAATATCAGAATGAATTAATTCAAAACATCGTTTTGTTGTACTACTAGATAGTGGAAAGGGTAACCTGGTTTGTTTTGAGAGTTTGCAGACTGAGCAACTACTAGAGTCTGAATTACAACCGAGTAATTTGTCGGAGGGATGACCGAATCTCCAATGTAATATTTTGTCTTTTGTACTGTACTGGAGGTGGAAAGGCATGTTTTGTCGATATCTTCTAAGTAGTACAGACCGTTTCTAAATTTCCCTTCACCAATCTTCCTTCCGGTGACTCGATCCTGAAAAATTACTTTGTCAGGTGAAAAAGTAACATTGCAGTTTAAGTCTTTGGTTATTTTACTGACAGAAAGGAGATTGGAGTTAAAATTGGGTAGACAAAGTACATTGTTAATGGTTTTTGTGAAGAGTGTGGTGGACCCTATGCCAAAAATTGGAACTTTATTTCCATTGGCTACCGTCACGTGTTGTGGTTTTTCTAATTTAGTGAGACTATGTAGATTATTTGTGTTATGAGTCATGTGGTCTGAGGCACCAGAGTCTATTATCCAGTGTTCTAAGTTATGACAAAAATTTGCAGATTTAGAAAAATAATTGACAGTATTGCAAATAGATGAACCTGAAGTATCGCGTAAAAATTCTCTGAATTGCTTGAGCAGTGTAGCCATCTGTGCATTGTTGTCTGTGTGCAGATCTGCTCTAACGGATCTGGATCTGTCCATTTCCTCCATTCGATCGAGTCGGTACCCATTACCTGAACCGGGTCCGTCTGTCATGTGGGCTCTGCGGTCTCGATCGGGTCGTGACCCGTAACCCGCTCCGCTGAAGCCCTCGGTATAAAAGGAGAATGTCTTCGCGGAGCCCCCTCTCTCGTCACTCTTCGCGCAACCCCCTCGCTTGTCATTCCCGCGCTCCTTCTGGAACTTTCTCTGGTTCTGCCGGAGATGAGGGTGCAGGTTCTAGCACCGGTCGTGGGTGTGCCCTTCCTTTCGGTAGTGGCTGCAATTCACCGGCTCGCCTGGCTGTCCGCGGTGCCTTCCCCCTTCCCTAGGGTTAGGGTTTCGGAGGGAGCCGTGGGTCGCCATGGCTAATGCCTCCGCCTTGTCATCTCTGGTACTCATCACTTGTCGCCTTGTCATCACTTTGAACCATGGCTAAGACCATGGCAAAAGTTGGCTTCTCTGTCGACATCAAGATCTGAGCCCGGAACGCCTCGTAGCTTGAGTCAAGAGCCGTCAAGAAATGGAACACCATATCCTGCTCAGCCCGCTCTTAGAGTTCCTTCAGGTCAGTGGTCATCGGTCTTAGGGTTTCAAGTTCTTTGAACTTAGATTTTAAAAACTCGATTAACTCTGGTACTGATCTGTCCCCCTGTTTTTCTTGGGAGATCTCTCGTTTAAGTTCAAAGACTTGCACGAAATTGTTTTGTTCACAATAATTGCTCCAGATTTCTTCCCAGAGTTCCTGTCCTGTTTCACAAAAACAAAAGATTTCACTGAGTTTTGGGTCTATTGAATTAGTTATCCAAGTCATTACCTGGCTGTCCATGATGTCCCATTCCTCTGAGTTTCGGTCTGGTCTTAGCTTACTGTCATCCACGAAACCCAGTCTGCCTCTTCCTTTCAGGCTCACCCGAGCCGTCCTGGCCCACTGTATGTAGTTGTGGCCAATGAACAGGATGGAGGTCATTCTGGGATTGGTGTCGTGGTGGTGAAGCTGGCTGGAGGTTGATGGTTCTACCATATTGTTGTATGTGTTGGTTCTCAGAATTACTGCTCTGATACCATGTAGAAATGATGAACCTTTAGGGTTCTGATCTTAAAGAAAGATGATGAACCTCTGGTTCTGATTTCTTATTAAAAAATAATGATCTTTACAATGGGTAAGTGATGTATATATATACATATAATCTCTAACGGTTGCCTATGATCTCCAACGGATGCCTACTGATGCCTCTGATAAGTTTTTACCAGAAATGGTTAGACACCCATTGTGTTTGGTGAAAGTCTCTGTTCTGCTTCCCTCTTTTGCCTGTGATGAAGATTTTCTTCTGAGGCTGTAATTTCTGCTTCTCTTTCTTCAACACAATTTACTAGTATAGTGAACCTAGCATTCCAGCACAAAACAACTTAATGGACTTAAATATTGAATGTAGTAAGAAAAACCATCAGAACTCCCAACATCAGAAGCTCATACATACAAATCGATAAATCACAAACTAACTATAGCCAACACTATATTTCCCAAATTAACCGGTCACACGACTAGAATTTTATTCTTCCTATTCCAACATGGCTAATAGGAGGGACTAGGGAAAATATCAACTAATAAAGCCAATGCATAAAAATTTTGAACAAGTTCTAATCCATAATCCTTCTCGGCATGAGAAATTTACCAGAAGCTCCCATTCCATAAGCAACTTAACATTTGTTGCATAGACTTAATACTCATTCAGAAATTTTATGGGAAAAAACTTAGTTAGTGGTATGAATACTAATAGTAATTTAAAACACTTCTTTTATGTTGTCAACAGACATGTACAAAAATGCATATGAATTTAAAAGCTGATAAACTCAAGCTTTAAACAAAGAAACCGTACCTCTGTTAGACAAAAAGAAACCACAAATGTTTTCATGTGTGAGAAAAATGAAGAGCCCTACCTTTGCGCCTTTTGATTTCTTGGGTAAGAATTGAACCGAAAATATTCAATCAGTGTAGAATATAATATAAGAATCTATCATTCTAAAGAAGAATGAGGTACAACCCTCAAGAAATTTAAGAGGAGTGAATTTTCATTAAATGGTTAGAGATAGAGAAATGAAAATCTTTGCATCTTGGTCAGATGGAAAACAAAGAGCCATGTTTCTCTATTTTGAGACGTTGTGATTTCCCACCACTACGCATTTTGAGCCTGATCTCTCTATCCTTATGAGATGAAAATGTATAGATGGAGAGATGGCATGAATGCCCAACCTCGCTATGTTGTGTGTGATTTTTGTAGTCCTACCTATCTTTTCTCGAAAATGAAAGAATGATAGACATAGAAGCCATGAAAATCCAACTCTTTTACAAGAAAAAATATAATTAGAAAACCAAAGCCTACCCTTGCCTTGGGACACAAAAATAAGAAGCTCACTCGAGAACAAAGAAGAAGCTGGTGATGAGCGGTGAAGTCAAAGGGGCAATCAGTGGATCTCGAATGCGGGGCGAGTGGGAGACCCTCTCACTAAAAAAAGCCAAATATAAGCTCTGAAGATTTGGAGGGAATTGGTAAAGCACTGAGCAAAATAAAAAAAATTAGCGCATTTTTAGTTAGTGCCTCGTGAAAAAACGATATGTGTTTTGAACGCATTTTTACATTTTATAGCGTCTTTATTCAAAACACCATACAATAATGCTATTAATACAGGATTTTCTTGTAGTACATACCAATTTGATGAATTATATCATGATGTTATTTAGAGATATCCTTTTTTATTTGCCTTCAATGGTTTGTTTATATAGAGACATTCAACACAACATATTTAATTTTCTGTTAAAACATAAAGAAAATGATATCATATATAGATATGTTGAATTGTAAATGTATTTATAGGGGTCTTAAAATGCTATAATCGAGATCTTAATGGAGAAAAAAATGGCCATCATAAACTTTATTATCACAGTCCTAAAATGTTATAATACTGTATTCATAGTAGAATCCAAAAATGCTATAATAAATCATCTATTTTATAACGGGTGAAAAATGCTATAAAAAGTGCTGGACTTTTTATCGACACTATCAATGACATTTTATAGAGCTTTTGGCCCGCTATAAAAGAGCAATTCTATTGTAGTGGATCGACCAGTGAAACTCTACAATCTTGTCTCTGGGCTCATTAAAAGCCTTAGGGTCCCCAAAAACAACTGGTTTTTCACAATCATGTTCAAAGGCAAGGCATTTCATACTTCTCCTAGGGAAATTTTGATATTCAACTTTGATCACACAACATACTTACCCTCTTAACCAGGAAGCAAAACCTAAACCTGTTCAATAATTTCATGAGACTCACATCACCCCCTCGCTAAGGTACAATTTGCATCTATTTGGAGGCATCATTTTCGTCGCTAAAGTAAATGACTCACTTATTCATGGTTTTGCATCAGCAAAAGACTTAGGCAATGTGCATAGAAAACTCCACGCTAACACTATGTCAAACCGTATTTCTCACAAAAAATAGTTTTGAAGTGATGATCTTTACTACTTACGATCCATACAAAAACCTAAATACAAGCAACAAGTGTAATATGTCATCCACTCAAAAGATAATCAGGAGACCACTTTTATTGAAAGGCCATGTAGAGAAACATACAAACACACACTAGAAAACTATTTGTATTAGTGCAGATGCACCCACCATGTATACGAGTCTCCCTCAATTACAAAAGTTGATTTAGCCGACAAGCTCATATGACCCATTCTTCATAACGCAGAGATACATTGAGACTCCAGACAACAAGCATTCCAAAAATCTAAACACCATCCAGAAAAAGATTCAGATGTATATAGGTTCGAGTAAGATCCATATTCACCATCACATATGCCTCAAACCATACTCAATTCAAGAAGCAGGGGACATGCCATGCAATCACAAAAGAAACAGCCAAGATTCAACTCCAAAATTCAAAAACACTAACGTATTAAAATCCAATATATATACAATTAGAAATAACATTACAGAAGTCATGCTCAAATAGAGCAGACTGATACAAAAATAATTTATGTTCAAGTCATACTCTTACAAAACCCAAAGCACCCAAATATCACCAATGAACGTTCACACCAACTAGGAAACACAAAAATTATCGTGACTCATATTCCCATACCGAGAAGTAGATTCACAGCTAAAGAATTCTATACAAATCTAAGGGCAAACAAGCTCTTAATCATGTTTTAGCAAGCGGCAAGCACACACAAGCAGTGGCCATGAACTTTACCATCACCATCCTTGATAACTTGTGTACCCATGAATTAAAATTTTGATACCAATGTCCAAGATAAGAAACCCAATATACGAGCTAAACAATCTATCCAGAGCCTGGGAAAAAACTCTCATAAATGCTTTAATCGAGCTCCAAAACCCAAAGGCTTAATCAATGACTTAATAACAATATGTCCATCACCGTCTATGCATTGACCAAGAATCCCATAAATAATTCCATCATATAGGCCATGTCAACTGTTAGGGTTTTGGCCAATTTGAGCCGGCCAAGCTTCAAGAAGGGGGGGGGGAGAGAATTAGATAAAAGTAAAGAGAGAAATTAAAGAAGAAAGAAATTATTGTATTGCTTAAAAGATTTCTCTTACAAGCAAGGGTATATACTTACCATAGCCATGGCTAAGTACCTTCTTCTCTCTCTATAAGCACTGCCCTCCCCAATTTACCCTAGCACTATAATTCTCTAACAAGCAGATTCTCTTAGATTTTCTCTTTCTAGTTGTCTAGTAACTACATGTATTTTCTAGCACCTAAGACTACATGTGGTCTTGTAAATGCTTGGATATCTTCACATTCCTCTTGGCCGGGTGCTTGCTTCTTGACCCACGGGCATTGTAGTCCTCATATCACTACCCTCCTCATGAAAAACAACCTTGCCCTCAAGGTTGAAGGATGGGTATAAGTCTTGGAATGTAGTAAGCTCTTCCCATTATGTCTGTTCAAGAGGTAGTCCACTCCACTGTACAAGGATATGTCGCACCCATCGAGTTCCCAATTTGATAACACGAGAATTCAAAACAACAAGTGGTTCAACAAGAGGGTAATTGTTGATGGACGAATGAGCAAGAGATATAGTAGTAGTTGTACTCGGATTAGGACAATGATTTAAAAACTAACACATGAAAAACCGGGTGAAATTTGGAGTCCTCCGAAAGTTGAAGCTTGTAAGCAACCTGTCCAATACGCTCCATCGTGCAAAAAGGCCCGTAATAGTGATAACCCAATTTAGAGTACGGTTTGTCCATAAGAGAAGATTGTCGATAGGGATGACGCATAACGTAGGCCCATTGACCCACATCCATAGAAAAAACCCTTCTGTGAGAATCAGCATTGCACTTCATCTTCTTTTGTGCTTTCTCCATTTGCACCCTTAAGGTGTCCAACAATTTTCCATGGTCTAACAATTCACGATCAACCACCTCAATATTTGAAGTGCCTTCTAAATAAGAAGGAAGAATGGGAAGGGGTTTCACCAAACCGCTTCAATGGGGATATGCCAGTAGTAGTATGAACCGAAGTATTGTAACACAACTCCACCAATGGCAAGAAACGATACCACTTTTCTAGTTGTTCAAAAATGAAAGCTCTCAAATATTGCTCCAAACACATATTTAGAACTTCTGTTTGCCCACCCGTCTGAGGATGATGAGCACTTGACATTTTAAGTTGAGTCTTACTCAATCGCAAAATTTCTCTCGAAAATTTACTCATAAAAATTGGGTCGCGATCTGATACCATTTATTTCGGAAAGTCGTAGTGCTTGACAACAATATCAACAAACAAGGAACCAACGAAAGTAGTTGTGAACCTAGATTTAAGAGCCCCAAAATGAGCATACTGCGACAAATGATCGACCACCACTAAAAGAACTGAAAACCCATTTGAGGAGGGAAGACCCGTAATGAAATCCAAGGACAAAACTTCCCACACATTAAGGGGAATATGTAAAGGTTGCAGCAAGCCCGGCAGTTTAGATGTTGAATACTTTATTTCTAACAAGTGGCACGATTCTTGATAAAATGTCGTACATCTTTATCAATTCCAACCCAAAAGAAACTAGATGATAAATGAGAGAGAGTCTTCAATAACTCTCCATGACCAGCCATGGGTTTGGCATGGAACTCATGCAAAAGTTTGGGTTTCAACGGTGAAGAAGAGCTAATAACCATCCTATTTTTTTCATAAAAAGTAACCCGTCCTTGACAGAAAAACAAGATGTGGATGCACTATTATTCTCAATTTGTACCAGCAATTTAGAGTAATATGGGTATGTTTCATATTACATATGTAAATTCATCAAAAAGTTTGAATAATGGAAAGGAATGAGTAAGAAACTCATACCCCAAAAGTAGATTGACTGATCAAAATTGTTGTTGCCTGTCTCTTGAGTAGTTCCAATGGAGCCCGAGAACACATGGGATTGACGTGAAAGAGCATCCACCATAATATTTGAATTACTCGGTTTGTACACAATATCAAATCATATCCCAAGAGCTTTACCAAATACCGTTGTTGATTTGAAGTGTGAATTTCTTGCTTCAACATGTCTTTCAAACTATAGTGTTCCATTTCAACCACAAAGTGTTTACCTAAAAGATATTGATGCCATTTGACCACTAGTTGAGTAAGGGCAAAAAGTTCTTGAACATAAGTTGAAGCGTTGGTCAATGTAAAATTCAATTTCTTGTAAAACTAGGCCACCGATTGATTGTTTTGAAGCAAGACAACACCATTGCTCAATCTGGAAGCTTCTATTTGTACACGAATGGAGAGGAAAATTCCGGTAAAGCAAGAACATGAGCTATCATGAGAGTTGTCTTCCATGCTTCAAATGTCGTATGTGTGTCGAAATCCCAAAGAAAACTATCTTTCTTCAATAAATCTGTTAAGGATAAGCAATGGAAACATAATTTTGAATAAATTTTCAGTAGTACCCAGTAAGTCCAAGAAACTCACGAAGAGATTTGAGATTATGTGAGGTGTTCCATTGCCATATAGCATGTATTTTATCCAGATTTAGTTCAACTCCTGCACTTGTTACCACGTGTCCTAAGTAATCCATCTGATGTTGTGTGAACGAACACTTAGATAATTTAGCAAAGTAGGAGTGATTCCTCAAACATTCAATAACACATTGAAGATGATTTAAGTGGTCAACCAAAGTCTTACTGTAGACCAATATATCATCAACGAAGACAATAACAAATTTGCAGAGAAAGGGTCAAAAACTGGTAGTCATAGCCACTTGGAAAGTGCTTGGGGCATTAGTAAGGCCAAATGGCATTACCACAAATTCATAGTGGCTTTCATTTGTGTGAAAGGTTATTTTGTGGATATCACAGGGATGTATACAGATTTGATGATTACCCACTGGAAGATTAATTTTTGAGAAAATTACAGCACCATGTAGTTCATCAAGTAGCTCATCAACCATGGGGATGGGGAACGTATCTTTGACGGTGACACCATTTAAGGCGCGATGATCGACACAAAATCACCAAGTGCCATTTTTTACTAACAATACCACGGATGAAGATGGACTTTGACTTGGTCGAATGATTCTTGAAGAGAGCATTTCAACAACTAATACGTACATTTTAGACTTTTTAAAGGGGGATATCAGTAAGGATGAACATTCACGGGCTTAGTTCCTGACAATAAGTGAATTCTATGGTCATGTGCACGAAATGGTGGCAAACTCTTAGGTTCCACAAACACAGCAGCAAATTCTTCCAAGAACACATTGAAGATGATTTAAGTGGTAAGCCAAAGTCTTACTGTAGACCAATATATCATCAATGAAGACAATAACAAATATACAGAGAAAGGGTCAAAAACAGAGGCCACTTGGAAAGTGCTTGGGGCATTAGTAAGGCCAAATGGCATTCCCACAAATTTATAGTGGTCGATATTTGTGTGAAAGGCTATTTTGTGGATATCATAGGGATGTACACAGATTTGATGATAACCTACTCGAAGATTAATTTTTGAGAAAATCGCAGCACCATGTAGTTCATCAAGTAGCTCATCAACAGTGGGGATAGGGAATTTATCTTTGACGGTGACACCATTTAAGTCGCGATGATTGACACAAAATCACCAAGTGCCATTTTTTACCAACAATATCAGGGATGAAGATGGACTTTGACTTGAATGATTCTTGAAGAGACCATTTTAAAAACTAATACGTCCATTTTAGACTTTTGGAAGTGGGGATATCGGTATGGACGAACATTCACGGGCTTTGTTTCTGGTAATAAGTTAATTTTATGGTCAAGTGCACAAAATGGTGGAAAACTCTTAGGTTCCACAAACACAGCAGCAAATTCTTCGAAGAACACATTGAAGATGATTTAAGTGCTCAACAAAGTCTTACTGTAGAAAAATATATCATCAACGAAGACAATAGCAAATATGCGGAGAAAGGGTCAAAAAGTAGTAGTCATAGCCACTTGAAAAGTGCTTGAGGCATTAGTTAGGCCAAATGGCATTACCACAAATTCATAGTGGTCTTCATTTAGGTGAAAGGCTATTTTGTGGACATCATAGGGATGTACACAGATTTTATGATAACCCGCTCAAAGATTAATTTTGAGAAAATTGCAGCACTATGTAGTTCATCAAGTAGTTTATCAACAGTGGGGATGGGGAACTTATGTTTAATGGTGACACCATTTAAGGCGCGATGATCGACACAAAATCATCAAGTGCCATTTTTTACTAACAATACCAGGGATGAAGAGTGAATTTGACTTGGTCGAATGATTCTTGAAGAGAGCATTTCAACAACTTATACGTCCATTTTAGACTTTTGGAATTGGGGATATCGGTAGGGACAAACATTCACGGGCTTAGTTCCTGATAATAAGTGAATTCTATGGTGAAGTGAATGAAATGGTGGCAAACTCTTAGGTTCCACAAACACGGCAGCAAATTCTTCTAATTAAAATCCCACGCCCTTAATTTTTTTAATTTTAACTCTTAATTTTATTAATTTTTAACCTTTTAATCTTTTGAACTTTAAACCATCTTTATTTTTTAACCATTAATACTCGTTCGTCCCCGCCCGACCCCCGACCTATCCAGCCTCATCCCGCTCGAGATTTTTCCTCAACATGGGACGGGACGGGACTTAAAAAAATTGTCCCGTCCTGATCGGGACGGGACAAAAGGCTAAAAACCGTCTCGTTCCGTCCCGTGCACACCCCTATGTCGTGCTATACAATCAATCCGTATTTCAAGTCAATTCATGCCATGACATACAATTAGTATATGGTTCTGATAAATTCATTCCATGTCATAAATCAGTCCCCAATTGAACTCCAAGTCATCACATGGCATACAATCAGTCGCTGATCCAACTCCAATTCATACCATGCGATATATTTTGTATGCATTTCAACTCCAAGTCATGCCATGTTACACAATCAGTTTGTGGCCCAATTTAAAGCCTTACAATTAGTCCTTAATATGAATCAAGCCTTGCAATATCATAGTATCCATCCATAGTCAAATTTCATGTCATTCCATGTCGTATGATGAAAGTCTAACTTCGTTACCTACTCTATTTCACCTAAATCTCTTTAAATAAATATCCTTCATGTAATGCAACGCTTTCAATGCCATGCTATGGAACGCCCCTAATCTCCATGACACGCCATGCAATGCTTCAAACTTTATGCCATGCCATACAACATAAATGACTTGCGTTCTATTCAATGTCATACATGAGTTTGTAACTCAATACCATGCCACCTAGAAGCATATGACTCAATGCCATGCAACAGGTTTGTATTGTGATGCCATACACCATGTGGGAATTTGTAATTCACGGATATTTCCAACAACAAGTTCCTATCCTGATAACACACTATGCGCTAGTCTGTAGTTCAATTTAATGCCACATCACGCAATAGGTTTCTTGGCGCCAAAATCATTTGGAATGGAAGGAGAAGTCCTTCATTTTATCTCTATAAAAGGAGTCAAAGTGCACTTTTGAAGATGGATGAATCTAGAGGCCGCAGCATTGGCAAATAACAAACTCAAATAAAAGCCATTGTTATGGAAAATAAAAAACATTCAGAGGTAGAAAAAAACACCTAATCCCCATTGAAGCTTAAGAAACCTCCACGCATGGGCAACTTGAAGCTAGCCTAAACTATCCTCATTCGAACACTCCCCTCGCAATAGCTTTTTCCCCATGTTTTCATTTGTTGATAGAATCCATGCTTGTCTAATACAACACTTATGCAATATAATAATTTTATTTTCTTATCTTCTGAGTTTTTTATTTCTATTAATTGTGGATGACCTCATTTGCACCCAATTCCACAACAATTGGCCATGAGGATGGATTAAAGACCATTTTGATAAAGCCATTCTGTAAAAATGATCTCAGGCTTAATTTCCTACTCAAATTTCTTGCTCTGTTTTTTTGGTTCGTAGTAATTCGGAGCTTGCACAGTACAACTATTTATCTCCTTTCTCACTTCATAGTAATCGGGTTGTACTATTCACTCCTTCCTCACTTGCAGCAATCCATGAGCACAATTTCACTTTCTTCCCCAACCCAATAAACGAGAAAATTGCATATTTCACCATTTTTGGAATGCCATTCTACATAAATGTCCATTTTTTTAATTGCAGGTATGGTCTTTTTTTACACGTGGCCTTTCCTTTGAGAATTTTCACAATTTTTTCCCTTTTTGCCCCTTTCTTCCCAGAAGAGTTGTGGTGTCTAGGGTTTTCGGTGCCCTTCTTTCATCGTCGTTTGATGTTCGTCAGTGCCCTTCGTTCGTAGTTCGGGATTCGTTCATCACCGTTCGCAAGGGGTCGCTCTTCGACGACTGCTCATCATTCTTCTTTTCCTGCAGACATAATCGTTCCGTTCTTCTTTGAGTTTTGGACAATTTTGTAAAAGTGACCATAAATGGTCTTTAATGCGTTGTTAGGGTTTAAAATTGATTGTTTGTGTAGAAATGTAATTTGTTGTTAGGGTTTGGTTCTTGGATATAAAGGTTTTTTCTTTATTATTGATTGGATCTTAGATTTTCTGGTTTTTTTACAATGATCTCTGGGTTTTTTTTTTCATTTTTTTCTAGATTGCTTTATGCGGGACATCATTTTTTTAGATCTTGTTCTACACGATGGTATTTAAATTAGATACCATACATATATAATTTAAATACATTACGCATAGCCAAAATAAAAAACAAAATAAATGAACAAACGAACAAAAATAAACCAGTATTTAAATTAGATAACATAATTTATATACATTACGCATAGTCAGTGATTTCAGATTATTCTAGTGTTCTTAAAAAAACCAGTAATTACCTTATATACAATACATATCTAGTTTATATACCATATGCAAAGCTGTTTTTCTTTCATTTCATTACATGCCATGTTTCATTAAAGCTATAGTCACGCGTGGGGCCGCTGCACACGTACTGTAACGCGTGTTTTAGGCCGTTTTTCTTTCCTTTCATTACATGTCGTCTTTCATTAAAGCTACAGTCACACATGGAGCCGTTGCACGCGTATTGTAACGCATGTTTTAGGTCATTTTTTATTCAGGGTCTAATAGTAAATAATCAATCATTTACCATTATCTAGTAGGTCGCGCGATCATTTTTGTAATAAAAAAGCTAGACGGTTATTTCCCTCCAATAAACTCTCTCTGTATAGGCCAAACTCGATGCCCATCCTGACACCTGACATTATAGGTCATGATTGCAACACGAACCCAGCAATAGCCCTTACAAACGAAATGACCAAAAGTACACAATATTAGAAGTGCAGGGATAAGATTTTATTTTTTAAAAATACAAGAACTATTTAAAAAACTAACTGAAACTACAACTACAAGAACCAAAATTATAATTTTTCAAAACTAGGGTACGTTTACTTGCTGGATTTGGATTACAGATCTTATTGATTTGGATTTGTAATCCAAATCCAATGTTCACTAAAAATATTCAAAAATTTGTTAGGAACCATCACATTATTTGATTTGAAATCTAAATTTTTATGAATTTTCAATCCAATTAAAAATAGAATATTATAAATTTAAATATTTGTTGGATTTAATCTTGCCAAGTAAAATATATCTCTTTTAAATCATCATTGAAACCGGCAACTTATTAAATGAAGGAAATTATAATAAACTTATCTAGTCTAATATAATCAAAATCATATAATGTACTATAATTCAAATTTATAATAAACACAATATTACAAATTCTACATACAAATCTTCAATCTAAATCATTAATCTAAATTTTCAATCCTAATCTTTTAATTCCAAAATTTAGTAAATATGCCTAAACAAATGATTGGATTTGCGGAGATTTCCAGTGAATAGAATTTGCGTGATTTTAAATGAGTAAGGAGTTGACAGAGTTGCCTTGTGAATAGAATTTGCGTGATTTTAAATGAGTAAGGAGAGAATAATATAATCCTCATGTACAACTCACCTATAGAATAAAACTTGCTTTTTAAAATTTAACTAAATTACAAAAACACTCCGGCACTTTGAATGTTAATCACATTCAAGGAATAATAGCTAATAACTCTTATGATGAACTCCAGAGCACGATATTTATCACTTTGAACACAATATCATTATATATGAGTATTAAGAATCGTAAATTATAAAACACAGCTCCATTTACTAAAATGGCCACAAATAAAACAATTGACTAGAACTTCACCTGTTTGGCTAGACTTTAACCGTACCGTCTGCTCACTATTGTTGCTCGACGTCCAAATTAGAAACTCACAAAACGCTATTATGGCCCATTCGTTTTTTGGAGCGCATCGGGCCAGTTGTTTATCATTTGGAATTACCCAAGAATAGCAAAATCCATCCAGTTTTAGCCATACCGCTGCACCCACGAAGTTGTTGCGACTCCACTACCACCCGAGGCTATCAACAACAAGCTTGTGTCTGTCCCAATAGCCATTTGTGCTACTTGATTAGTGTTTCTTCATGGTCGCGTGTCCGCCAAATTCTTGTCCAATGGAACGATACTCCACCCGAAGAAGCCACTTGGGAGTCGATTGAGGAATTTCGCAAACTGCACCCATATTTCCACCTTTGAGGACAAGGTTCTTTTTCAAGGTGATGGGGATGATACAACCCAGATAACCTCCAACGAGATCGCAAGCACAGGAGAGGAGAATATGTTAGCTAGCAGTCCAAACAAACAAGGACCAATTCCAGCCTGGATGAACGACTATGTCGATTGAGTAATTTCCCGATTTGTCATTTTCCTAAACAATTATGTTACTTGAATTATGCAGAACCTTCTATTCATCTTTCCTTCTTCTTCTTTCCCTTCTTCTTATTTCCCTCCTTCTTCTTTCCCTCCTCCTCCTTCTTCTTCTCCTTCTTCTTCTTTCCCTCTCCTGCTCCTCCTCCTTCTTCTTTCCCTCCTCCTTCTTCTTTCCCTCCTCCTTCTTCTTTCCCTCCTCCCTCTCCTCCTCCTCCCTCTCCTCCTCCTCCCTCTCCTCCTCCTCCCTCTCCTCCC